>CM033682.1:79670905-80270905 GCA_019514585.1 Dendrobium officinale
GGGGCAAAGGGAGCCTTTTGTTCGGTATGAAACATAGTTAGGGTGTCTGCAGGAACGTTGCAATTTTGTTGTGCGGGTTTGCCTATTATAACTAATTTCTTCAAGGCAAGATGTGGGTCATCAGCTAGCATCTTATAGTCAGGGTTGTAATTATCCAACAAGATTATCTGACTTTGTCGGGCAGGGACCAGTATTGATTGTCTTATTTTATTCTCCATTAATCTGGTTTGGGCAAGTTATTTATTATTGTGTTTGTTTCAGAAAAATTCATTAATTTGGATTGTTTGTTCAATAGTTCATATAAATGATTTTTCTAGTTGCAAAACAAGCACTCCTTACATTTGCAATTACATGTATTGATAAATAGAATACCTATTTGATTTATATAATTGATAGGAAACACATTGAAATATTCAAGAATTTCCTATTAATCTTTGGAAAACAACAAAAATTCTCCGTAAGAATCCCCACAAAAACCACTAAAATAATAGATAATTTGTATTATTTGATGAAGTAGAAATGAAAAAAATAGCAAGATACAATTGATCCTCTATTCGAGAGGAGGATCTATCTTTCCCAAATCTCTAGACGCCGCTAGAGCCCAAAAGTAACCTAAGAGCTCAAATTTCAGCCAAATTCAAGATTTCATAACCCTAGGAAAACAAACTATTTAATGTATACAATTCAAAAGGAAATATATAAACAGTCCCTACATTAAAATTTCCCTCCCAAATCCCTCAAAAATCTTTCCTAAACAGCTCCGTCTGGGCGTTTGGATCGCGTGACATCTGCAGGAGGCGGAGATTCCGCCTCTATTTTGCAAGCCATTCCCATACTAGTCTAATATATATATATATATATATATATATATATATATATATATATATATATATATATATATATATATACACACACACACACACACACACATAATACATATATATATATATATATATATATATATATATATATACACACACATATACATATACATATATGCATACACATGTACTTATACATATACATATACATATATACACATATATATATGCTTAGATTATATCTACATTTTTTGTATGCTTTTTGATCTTATCTTGGGGTTGCTTGATTCAATTTGGGCTTAACTCAAAGTAATCTATGTTGGAGCCCTACATAGGCCATATTAGTCATGTTATTCATTGCAATCGCATCTCAATTCAAATAAAATTTTGATTTAATTTTTGAACGATCCTCGATCACTTTTGGATGTAATCCAAGTCCAAGACTCATCGAGGGAATTTTTTGGTGAGATCTTGGTCTTGACAACACATCACATTGCTGATGATCAATTGTGACCTGTTGTGTTCCCATGCTTATTGGGATTCAACTTTTATACTAGTAGTATAGCCAACTCATGCAGAATCATCATTCTATGTCTTGCAGTTCTTGGGAAGGCCGAGTGAAGGAAAAAAAAAAACCAAGTAAAAGGTTCTAGTTGTAGGTTTTTGAAATAAATATGTAGTAGTTTGGATCACTCATGTCGTTGTAGGTTTTTTTAAAAATACTGTCATTGCCAGGTCCAAAGTCCTAGATGAGAAAATTGGATGGTTGCGTTAGGTAGTTGATAGCCATTGTAAAACTTGTCAAATAATTATAACATGAATCATTATTATATGTGTTAATGCTAGAGCGTTCCCTGTAAGCGACATGCTACATTGACAGAATATAACAAGAAGTGTACAAGGGCCGTTGCATCGACGTATGGGTGCAGTGTTAAATAGGTAAGAGTTCTTACATCATGGAGGATGTGGGCAAAGAAACTTGTCCATGAAACTAAAGTTAAATAGGAAATTAAAATATAGCTTCCTTACAAGAAAATTAAATGAATTAATAAATATTATAATTCATAAGAAGATAAATTCTCTATGCATTCAGGAAAATAAATGAGTTGGACAGAAGGCTAATGAGATTGATAGCTTATGATTTAAATTATGGTATTATGATAGTTGTACTAGAAATGGTGTAGGTGTGATTATAGACAAGAGTTTAAAGGATAATGTTTTAAAAATTAATAGAATTGGAGATAAAATTATAGCTTTAAAGATTTTTATTGATGCTAAGATTATTAATATTATAGGTGCTTATGCTCCTCAAGTAGGTTTGGATATGTGTTCAAAATTAAAATTTTTGAATGATTCAGATGAATTAATACAAAAAATATATAATAAAGAAAGAGTTTTTTTTGGATGAGATTTAAATGGACATGTAGGTAGACAAGTAAATGATTGTAAAAGCATTCATGGTGGTTATGAATTTGGTGCGACTAATTAAGCTGGTAAGACCATAGTAGATTTTTTTTTTTATAGTTTATAATTTTGTAATTGTTAATATCTTATTTAAGAAAAGAGATCAATATCTCATCACTTATAAGAATGAATATAATAAAACTCATATTGATTATTTTCTTATAAAAATATATTGTTTAGATTGTAAAGATTATAAAGTTATTCCAAGTGAAAGTTTATGTATCCAAATCTCTTATTAGTTTTAGACATTAAGATGAATGGACAAAATATACAAAATAAAGTAAACCATTGTTCTAGGATTGGATGGGGCATTTAACAAATAATAACACAAATATTTTTGAGAGTAAGATTCTAGATTTTATGATTTTGTCTGTGAATGGGAAAGCTAATATTATGTGTGAAAAAATAACTAGTGATATCATGAATTTTGCAAAAGATGTGCTTGAAGTATCAAAGGAAAAAGCTAATGGTAATAAAAATAGTTGGTGGTGGAATCAAAATATACAAGAAAAGATAAAAATAAGAAGATTTGGTTTAAAAATTGGTTTATATGTAGAAACTCTGATAATTGAAAAATATATAAAGAGGTTCGTAAGGAGTCTTAAAAATGCAATATACGATACAAAGATTTTAGCTTTTAGTGATTTATATAATATATTAGATATTAAGGGGGGTGAAAGATATATGAGTAGTAAGGATTTAGTTTAAGTAAGGTGCATTAAGGATGAAGATCAAAAAGTATAGAAGAGGATATCTAACAATGTTGGATGAGATATTTTGCTAAATGTTTCAATGAAAATTGTGAGAATACGATTGATTTTAGTGATATGCATCCTAAGTAAAAATAAAGATTCCATTTTTATCGGCGTATTAGTAAAATTGATGTTAGAGAGGTTTTAAAGAAAATAAATGGTGGAAAAGCTGTTGGACTTGATGATATTCCAATAGAGGTGGAAATATTTAGGAGATAAAGGAAATTTCTTGGCTTACTAAACTTTTTAATATTATTTTGAAGATTAATAAGATGCCAGATGATTTGAAAATTAGAGTGTTGATTCCTATTTTTTAGAATAAAGGTAATGAAAATTTTGCGAATTATAGAAGAATTAAGTTAATGTGTCATACTTCAAAACTATGGGAGAGATTTATGGAGTATAGGTTACAATGTGATACTAATGATTCTCAAAATCAATTTGGATTCATGCTGGGTAGGTTTAATATAGAATCTATACATTTATTGAGATGTTTGATGAAGAAGTATAGAGAGAATAAGGAGGATCTTCATATGCTATTTATTAATTTAGATAAATCATATGATAAAGTTCTAAGAGAAGTGCTATGGAAAGTTCTAGAAAAGAAAGTGGTTAATAATGCATATATTCAAGTCATTAAGAATACGCATGAACTGTTACTTGTGTTCAAACACAAGGTGGTTTGACCAAGTATTTTCCTATTTATGTTGGATTACATCAAGGATCAGCTTTAAGCCTATATATATTTGCTTTATCATGGATGTTCTCAGTTCTCACTAGACATTTGCAAGAGGTTGTACTATGGTGTATGCTTTTTACTGATGATATTCTTCTTGTTGATAATGCTGGAGAGGGAGTTGAAGGTATACTTGAATTATGGAAGTCAACTTTAGTGTCTAAAGGTTTTAAATTTGAGTAGATCTAAAATTGAATATATTGATATCTTGGGTCCATTGTTTAGAGTGATGGTGAAATAGATGGAGTTTTTATTAATAGAATTCATGTTGGATGGTTGAAGTGGAGGCATCACGCTTCTTGTGTGATAGAAAAAAACCCCTCAATTTCAAGGGAAAATTCAATAAGATGGTAGTGAGACTTGCAATGCTTTATGGTGCATAATGTTGGCCATTTAACGAGAAGCATAGTATTATTAAGTTAAGTATTGCATAGATGAGGATGCTCAAGTGGATGAGTGACTTTACTCTTAGAGACAGGATATGAATTGAGCATATACGTGAAAAGGTTGGAGTAGCTTCTATGGAAGATAAGATTAGAGAGAGTCGCCTTAGATGGTTTGGTCATATAAAACGGCCACCTTCCGAGGAGCCGGTTAGGAAAGTAGATGTATTGGATTTAACTTATGTTAAGAAAGGTAGAGGTAGACCTAAAAATACTTGCTTAGAAAATATTAAAAATATCATTTCTTTATTAGATTTAAATGAGAATTTGATTCTTCATAGGACACAATGGTGAAAAAGGATTCATGTAGCTGACTCCACATAGTGGGATAAAGGCTTGATGTTGTTGTTATTTTGTTTGGGACCACTCATGCCAAGAACAAATTATTTCTGACAATCATTGTAACCTCCACAATTTTTATTTTTAACAAATTAAGAGTACCGTGCTAACACATTCAAAATAGTATTACATAACCCAGAATATCCTTGTATTTGTGTTGACCTCAGCCAAAAAAAGGGATTTTTGCCACCATTTTGTTGACTGTGATAATGGGGTCTCCATATGCAGCTTATAATAGTGTGGAAAGCTGCTACCTTCGCAAATTAGATTTTCAAAGGGGACTCTTGGTGAAAATTTTCCAGTAAGGCATGTAGGCTACTTTGTAAACTATGCTTTCTCTAATTATAATATTGAACATCTTGTATTCCGTTGATTTTATTTAATGAATTTTGTTGCTTCAAGTTCCTTATTATTGAATTTAATTTGTCTTCCTCAACATTCCACTAGCACTTGTTGAATTTTAATGATGATTACCTCTTTTCTGGAAGATGCTGATGGCTTCCTCCTGTATGCATTCAGTTTGGGGTGCAGTTTGAATTGGATCATGCTGTACATTATCATGCTCTATATTTTATTATTTTCTTTTTAATGTTTTAGTGCTGCTCCTTTACAGTGAAAGTTATATATATAACACCTTTTTAATGTACTGATAAGTTACAATGCTGGGTGGTTTCAGCCATTGAAAGTCAAAGCATTCATTGATCGAGTGATTAAAAGTCCATTGCATGATATAGCTATACCTCTTTCAGGTTTTCGGTGGGAGTACAATAAGGTGCACATAATCTTTTCCTGAAAATAACTCTACTTTTTTTGGCTTTTGCTTATGATGTTACTTTGTTAACTTGTTTTCAGGGAAACTTCCATCATTGGAGACCACTTTTTATGCATTTTGATACTTATTTCAAGACATACATTTCTTCTAGGAAAGATCTTCTTCTTTCTGACAGTAGCTTAGATGAAGATCCTTTTCCCAAACAATCTGTTCTACAAATCTTGAGAGTCATGCAGATAATTTTGGAGAATTGCCACAATAAAAGCCCTTTTAGTGGCTTAGAGGTGTGCTGCTAGACCTACACACATTATTCTTATTTGATAATCCTAAGATTTTTTTTATTGGCTTCTCACGTTGAATTTGCATCATTATTTGATATAATTCAATTTATTTTGTATTAATCCATGCCTCTATAATTTTTTATTGGCAGCATTTCAAGCTTCTACTTGCATCGACTGATCCAGACATCATTATAGCTACTCTTGAAACTCTTTCTGCATTGGTGAAGATAAACCTTTCCAAGTTACATGGTAGTGGGAAGCTGATCAGTTGTGGCTCTATGAACAACCATCTTCTGTCTCTGGCCCAGGGATGGGGCAGCAAAGAGGAAGGCTTGGGTTTGTATTCATGTATCCTGGCAAATGAAAGAAACCAGCAGGAGGGCTTAAGCTTGTTTCCTTCGGATGTGGAAAATGAATGTGATGCAACTCAGTGTCGACTGGGTTCAACCCTTCATTTTGAATTTAGCACATCTGCTCCTCTCAATGCCGTGTTGACAACTGAGAAGAGCAAAATTTCCAAACTCCATGTAATAAACATTCCTGATTTGCATATGCGGAAAGAGGATGATCTAGTTATATTGAAGGAGTGCATTGAACAATTCAATGTGCCTCCTGAACATCGGTTCTCATTGCTGACAAGGATTAGATTTGCACGTGCATTCCGCTCGCCTAGAATGTGCAGACTATTTAGCCGAATCTGTATTCTTTCATTTGTTGTTTTAGTGCAGTCCAATGATGCCCATGATGAACTTGTGTCCTTTTTTGCTAATGAACCTGAATATACGAATGAGTTAATCAGACTTGTTCGGTCTGAAGAGTCTATTCCAGCAACCATAAAAGCACTAGCCATGCTTGCATTGGGTGCACAACTTGCAGCATATGCATCATCTCATGAAAGAGCTAGGATATTGAGTGGGTCAAGCATTATATCTGCTGGAGGTAATCGAATGGTACTGCTGAGCGTGCTTCAGAAAGCCATCGCGTCACTCAGTAATCCCAGTGACCCATCAGCTCCCTTTTTTGTTTGATGCTCTCTTGCAATTTTTTCTGCTTCATGTGTTATCTTCTTCAAGCTCAAGCAGTGTCCTTAGAGTATCTGGAATGGTTCCCCCACTCCTGCCGCTTCTAACAGACAGTGATCCTGCCCATGTGCATCTTGTTAGCTCGGCAGTGAAAACGCTTCAGAAGTTGATGGAGTATAGTAGCACTGCGGTATCAATATTCAAAGATAATGGAGGAGTAGAACTACTGTCTGACAGGTTACGGATTGAGGTAGATAAAATTATTGGTACAGTTGACGAGAATAACAATGCAATGGTCATTGGTGATTCTGTAAGACATGATGATGATTACTTGTACTCTCAGAAGAGGCTCATTAAGATGTTACTTAAAGCATTGGGTTCTGCTACTTACTCTCAAGGAAATCCTACAAGGTCACAGAATGCCAATAATAATTCTCTGCCTGCCTCCTTATCCCTAATATTTCGCCATGTGAATAGATTTGGAGGTGACATATACTTTTCAGCTGTTACAGTTATGAGTGAAATCATACACAAGGATCCTACATGTTTCCATATTCTGGATGAAGCTGGTCTTCCTGATTCTTTCTTGTCATCTGTGGTTTCTGGTATCCTGCCTACCTCCAAAGCACTTGTTTGTGTTCCCAGTGGAATGAGTGCCATCTGCCTTAATAGTAAAGGGCTTGAAGCAGTCAAGGAAACAGCTGCTTTACGGTTTCTGGTGGACACCTTTACAAATAGGAAATATCTAGTAGCTATGAATGAAGGTGTTGTTCTTTTAGCAAATGCAGTTGAAGAGCTATTACGGCATGTATCTTCACTGAGAAGTACTGGTGTTGAAATAATAATTGAAGTCATTACCAAACTTGCTTCCTTGGGCGAAGATAAATGTGCTGAATCTTCTGAGAGGGCAGATGAGAATACAGCCATGGAAACAGATTCTGAAGACAAAACTAATGAAGGTCATGATTTGGTCAGCGCCATGGATTTGTCTGTTGATGGTGTTAGCGATGAGCAGTTTGGCCAACTATCTATCTTTCATGTGATGGTACTTGTTCATAAATAGGACAATGGAGAACTCTGAAACATGTCGGTTATTTGTGGAAAAGGGAGGCATTGAAGCTCTCCTGAAACTTCTACTGCGGCCAAGCATCACACAGTCATCTGAAGGCATGCCTATTGCTTTGCACAGCACTGTTGTTTTTAAGGGTTTTACCCAACATCATTCAATTCCTCTTGCACGAGCCTTTTGTTCCTCTCTTAGGGAACATCTGAGGAGAGCTTTAAGTGGATTTAAATCTGTTGTTGGCTCATGTTTATTGTCTCGAGAGACTGCTGCTGACAGCGAGATTTATTCCTCTCTATTTATTGTTGAATTTCTGCTGTTCCTAGCTGCTTCTAAAGATAACCGCTGGATAAGTACTTTGCTTACAGAATTTGGAGATTCAAACAAGGATGTCTTAGAAGATATTGGGAAGCTCCACAGAGAAGTTCTCTGGCAAATTCCACTGCTTGAAGATTCCAATCTTGATAAAGAGTTTGAAAGCTCTTCTTCTTCAAATGATATCCAGCGGACAGAGTCAAGCACTAACGAGTTTGAAGAGCAAAGGTTTAACTTCAGGCAGTACCTTGATCCATTACTAAGGAGGAGATTTTCTGGTTGGAATATTGAATCTCAGTTCTCTGATCTTATAAGCATGTATAGGGATCTTGGGCGAATTGCTGGTGGTTCTCGGAGAATTGGTTCAGAAAGCTTCTTGGCTTCACGATTTTCTACCAACCCGCAACAATCTTTAGGAAACTCTTCAGATGCTAATACCAGTGGCAAAAGTGAAGGTGAGAAGCAAAAGTCTTATTATTCTTCTTGCCGTGATATGATGCGTTCACTTTCTTATCACGTGAACCTTCTATTCATGGAGTTGGGGAAAGCTATGTTACTTGTCTCTCGTCGAGAGAACAACCCCGGAGTCTTGCCCTCTTCGGTAATGTCTGTTGCCACTGCAATCACCTCAATCATGCTGGATCATTTGAATTTCAGAGGGTATGTTAGCCCTTCTGAGGTTGATGTCTCCATATCTACCAAATGCCGATATCTTGGTAAGGTGATTGACTTCGTTGATGGAGTATTAACTGACAGGCCAGAGTCCTGCAATCCTATCATGGTTAGTTGTCTGTATAGCTGTGGGGTTTTTCAGGCTATCTTAACAACTTTTAAAGCAACCAGTCAACTGCCCTTTACACTTAATAGGGTGCCAGCTTCCCCCATGGAGACGGATGATGCAAGCATAAAACTAGATAAGGAAGAAGCTGATAATTCTTGGATTTATGGGCCATTAGCAAGCTACTGTGTGCTGATGGATCACCTTGTGACATCATCTTTCATTTTGTCTTCCTCTACAAAGCAGTTACTTGATCAACCTTTGGCAAGTGGTAGTGTCCCATATCCACAAGATGCTGAATCATTTGTAAAGGTGCTGCAGTCTAAAGTATTAAAGGCAGTACTTCCCATCTGGACTCATCCTCATTTTGCTGAATGTAATATGGAGTTCATTAGTGCAGTGTTCTCCATCATGAAGCACGTCATATCTGGTATTGAGGTTAGAAATGCTAGTGGAACTGGCTCACGAACAGCAGGCCCTCCTCCTGATGAATCAACTATATCAATGATTGTAGAAATGGGGTTTTCCCGTGCCAGGGCTGAGGAAGCTCTTAGACAAGCAGGAACTAATAGTGTTGAAATTGCAACAGATTGGCTTTTCTCTCACCCAGAAGAACCACAAGAAGATGCCGAGCTCGCCCGGGCTCTAGCCATGTCTCTTGGAAGCTCAGATTCATTATCAAAGGAAGTTGAAGTTACGGATGCTAATGATCTTGACAATGGAGAGGAAACAGCTCAGTTACCTAGTGTTGATGATTTGTTGTCAAATTGTATGAGACTTCTAAGGGTAAAGGAGTCATCAGCATTTGCTGTTCGGGATCTGCTTCTGATGATTTGCTCCCAAAGTGACAGCCAAAACCGATCAAAAGTTCTCAATTTTATCATCGATCATGTGAAACTTTGCACTAACACTACTAGTCATGCCTGCAGCCCAACATTGTCTTCACTTTTTCACGTGCTTGCCTTGATTCTTCATGAGGATGTAGCATCACGGGAAGTTGCATCCAAGGCAGGTTTGGTAAAAATTTCTTTAGATATTCTCTCAGACTGGGATCGGAGTATGTATGGTGATCAGAAACTCCAGGTGCCAAAATGGGTGACGGCATGTTTTCTTTCTATAGATAGAATGCTGCAGGTTGACCCAAAATTGACTCCAGAGGCCTTTGACTTGGAGCAGTTGAAGCAGAATAACTCTTCAGCACAGACTCCTGTTTTAATTGATGAATCAAGAAAAAAAGATTTTTCTCCGTTGGGTCTTGTTTCTGGGGATTTGGATAGACATGATAAAAAAAGACTCCTAGAGATATTATGCAGATGCATAAAGCACCAATTGCCTTCTGAAACCATGCATGTGGCGCTTCAGCTGTGCGCCACCCTAACCAAAGTTCATTCTGTGGCTGTTAATTTTCTCGAATCTGGAGGTTTGCATGCTTTGCTTTGTTTGCCAACTAGCAGTCTATTTTCTGGGTTCAATACTGTGGCGACAGCAATTATCCGTCATATTCTAGAAGATCCTCACACTCTGCAGCAAGCCATGGAGCTAGAGATCCGTCACAGCCTTGCCACAGCCACAAATCGACATTCAAATTCTAGATTGACACCTCGTAATTTTGTTCAGACTTTGGCCCTTGTCATAGCCCGGGACCCTGCTGTATTCATGCAAGCTGCTCAAGCTGTCTGCCAGATTGAAATGGTAGGTGATAGACCTTATGTTGTCCTTCTGAAAGACCGTGAGAAAGAGAAAGCTAAGGACAAGGAGAAAGCAACAGAGAAAGAGAAGCAGATGGTTACAGAATCTAAGGCTACTTCTGGGGATGTGAGCACAGTGGCTCCTAGTTCTGTTCACAGTAAAATGCAAGATTCAAATACAAGAAATGCTAAGATCCATAAGAAATCTGCCCCAAAGTTTTACCAGTGTGATTGAGCACCTCCTGGATGTACTTACTGCATTTATTCCTACAAAAGTTGATGATGCATGTGCCAGCTCACTTGCTACTCCCCCATCAGAAATGGACATTGATTCTAGTTCAGCTAAGGGTAAAGGAAAAGCAATCGCACTTCCTTCTGAAGATAGCAAAACTATTAATGAGGAAGCTTCAGCTTCACTTGCCAAGGCTGTTTTTGTCTTGAAGTTGCTTACAGAAATACTTTTGACTTACACTTCATCAATACATATCTTGCTTCGCAGGGATGCTGAATTTAGTACTAGCCGTAATTCTCAAAAAGGACTACCTTTTAATAATGGTGGGGGAATTTTTTTTCATATTCTTCACAGGTTCCTCCCATATCCGGGAATACAAAAGAAGGACAAGAAAGGTGATGGAGATTGGAGGCAAAAATTAGCAACTAGAGCTAACCAGTTTTTGGTGGCCTCATCTATTCGCTCTTCAGAAGGGCGTAAAAAAAGAGTATTTAGTGAGATCAGCAATGTCTTTAATGACTTTGTCAATGCAGCTGGTGGTTGTAAAGCACCTGATTCAAGTATGCATTGTTTTGTTGATCTGCTTAATGATATTCTTTCTGCACGGTCACCTACGGGTTCTCATATTTCTGCAGAGGCATCAATTACATTTATAGATGTTGGGTTGGTTCACTCTTTGACTAGAATACTAGACGTTTTGGACTTGGATCATCCTGATTCATCAAAGATAGTCACTGGAGTTGTCAAGGCTTTGGAATTGGTGACTAAAGAATATGTTCATTCAGCTGAAATTGATTCTGCTAAGGGTGGAACGTCATTGAATCATGCTTCTGATCAAAATCAAGGAGATTCATCTAATAATGATGGAGATAGATTTCAGTCATTAGAAACTATATTGCAGCCCGAACACGCCGAAGCTACAGTAGAGCATATGGAGCCTTTTGATTCAGTTCAAACTTCTAGAAGTTCTGATGATATGGATCATGAACGGGATATGGATGGAAGTTTTGCCCGTGAAACAGAGGATGATTTTATGCATGAAACTTCTGAGGATGGTGGGGTCCTAGAGAATGGCATTTCAACTGTTGAAATTACGTTTGAACTGCCACACAATGCTGGTGATGATATTGGTGATGAAGATGAGGATGAGGATATGTCAGAAGATGATGATGGTGATGAAGTTGAGGAAGATGAAGATGAGGATGAGGATGAAGATGAGAACAATGATTTGGAGGAAGATGATGTTCAGATGATGCATCCTGACACTGATCATGATGACCATGAGATTGACGAAGAGTTTGATTTGGAGGAAGATGAGGAGGATGATGACGATGATGGTGTCATACTGAGGTTGGAAGAGGGTGTTAATGGGATGAACGTATTTGATCATATTGAGGTTTTCAGTGGTGGCAATAACTTTCCTAGCGGAACACTTCTTCTGGGAAGACGCCAAGAGTTTGTTTCCTCAATGACCAATCGTCTGGGTAGAGCCAATGACCATGGTGTTAACCCAGAACACCCACTGCTGGAGGAGCCATCTTCATTCTTGGTTCATCGAAGAAACTCTGGTGAGTTAATTTGTCGTTTCCTTCTGTTCACAAACTTTGCTATTCTTTAGTTTTACTCTGAAAAGATATGTTTTGCTTCTTTTTAATTGTACTCATGTATCTGCAATGTCAAACTTAAGTTGCTTACGTTTGATTATTAAAAGTCAAATTTATATGATAAAAATGAATCAACTTTTGGAATATATATGAAATTTTGATTTTTTTTTCCTTTCAGAAAATGCTGTTGACATGGCTTTCTCAGAGAGGCGTCATGATAGTAATTCTTCACGTCTGGATGCTATTTTTCGAACATTGCGGAGTGGAAGACATGGTCATCGTTTCAGCATGTGGTTGGATGATAGCCATCATCGTAGCAACTCTAGTGTGCCTTCAGTGCCAGAAGGCATGGAGGAGTTGCTAGTATCCCAGCTAAGGCGTCCCATTCCAGATCAACCCTCAAATCAGGATGAACCTGTATCTGTCCCTCAAGAAAGGGATGAGCCCAATCAGTTGCAGAATTCAGAATCTGGTGCAGGAGAAGCACCTGCAGTGCCAAGTGAAATTAATGGCAATATGATAATCTCATCACCTGTTTCACTGGTAGATTTTTCGGGAAATGCTAATGATGTATCTGGGGCTATTGATATAAACCAAGAAAGAGAAACATCTGGTACAAATGAACAAGTTAGTGATATGCAATATGAGCGCAGTGATACAGTTATCCGAGATGTGGAGGCTGTGAGCCAAGCCAGCAGTGGGAGCGGGGCCACCTTAGGAGAAAGTCTTCGAAGCTTGGAAGTGGAAATAGGTAGTGTGGATGGTCATGATGATGGTGAAAGGCAAGGCGCAACTGAGAGGATTCCTTTGGGTGATTTGCAGCCAACCGGTAGGGCAAGAAGGTCATCAGGGATCACAGTGCCGGTAATTGGAAGAGATGCATCTTTGGAATGTGTTAGTGAGATTCCAGCACGTCCTCAAGAAGCTGATCAAAATGCTCTGAGTGAGGAGAACCAACTTAACAGAACTGTTGATGCAGAATCAATTGATCCTACGTTCTTAGAGGCTCTTCCTGAGGAGTTACGAGCTGAAGTACTTTCGTCACGGCAGAATCAGGTGGGTCAGCCATCAGGTGACCAATCTCAAGCAGAGGGAGATATTGATCCTGAATTTCTTGCTGCTCTGCCACCTGATATTCGAGAAGAAGTGCTAGCACAACAGCGTGCACAAAGACAGAGTCAATCTCATGAATTGGAAGGGCAACCTGTGGAAATGGATGCAGTTTCAATAATAGCTACTTTTCCTTCAGAAATACGTGAAGAGGTAAGCCCGAATTTTTTAATTTCCATCTTGCCTTCTACTTAATTGCAATACTTGATGTGCTGATTGCACTTTTTTTAATTTCTTTTTTTGAGTTCCTTCTTAGCCATATTCTTCTCCGAGTCACTCGATAGATGCAATATATGACTTCACATATCTTTTGTATTTCTAGGTGCTGTTGACTTCCCCCGATACCCTATTGGCCACTCTAACACACTGCTCTTGTTGCTGAAGCCAATATGTTGCGGGAGCGGTTTGCGCATAGGTATCATAGCAGTGCACTCCTTGGGATGCAGTCTAGATCTCGGCGTGGTGACCCCTCTAGACGTGGTGACCTGGTTGGGTCAAATGCAGACAGGAATGCTGTTGAGTCTGCTTCTCGCAGGTCTGCAGTTAACAAACTTATTGAAGCAGGTGGAGCCCCTCTAGTGGACACCGATGCCTTGAAAGCCTTGGTTAGGTTACTTCGTGTTGTTCAGGTAATTTTTTTTTTTCTTTTTTCCCTACAAAATTTAGTTTTTCTTAAAGATATTTTTGTTCCCTAACAAGTTTTACATCTAAATTGCACAGCCCCTCTATAAAGGTCAGTTTCAGAGGCTTCTCTTAAATCTATGTGCCCATCAGAATACCAGAACATCGTTAGTGCAAATTCTAATGGACATGCTGATGCTTGATCTGCGTGGTTCAAATAATATCACAGCCGATGACATTGATCCACCATTTCGGCTGTTTGGCTGCCAGAGCTATATCATGTATTCACGCCCTCAATTCTCAGATGGTACCCCCATATTTCCCCTCTTTCTGGTCTGGTTGCTCAAGTGCACATATTATAACTAGATGCAAAGAACTCTCTTGTTATAAACTGATTGATAATAGTAGTAGAATGAATGTTTACGAATACCATTTATAACTTAATTTTTTTTGTGAATGTGTGATTTTAAAAGCACCTGATTGTGATTTTATAATTTATGGCCTATCATTATTAACTGATTATATTGAGGATATTATTTTTCATGGATCTTTATTTCATTATATTCATGGCATACTAGCTTTACATTAGCCATCTCATTTTTTTGGTAAAATCAGGAGTGCCACCTCTAGTTTCTCGGCGTGTTCTAGAAACTCTCACATTCTTGGCCCGGAATCATCAATATGTGGCAAAACTTTTACTTCATCATGAGGTGTCAGGTCTGGGAGTATCTCAAGTGGGTACATTGAATCAAGGACGTGGCAAAGCTATAATGGAAGAAGATAAGCCTGAAGGCATGATAGGGAAGGGAGACTTCTCCATTGTTGTGCTTCTTAGGCTGTTGAATCAGCCATTATATATGAGAAGTGTAGCTCATCTTGAGCAGGTATCTGCTATGTGCTATGTTATGGGATTTTCATCTATGTTGAATTTATTAGCTTACATGACCTGGTTAATATTATTTTTTTCAATATCGTAGCTCTTAAATCTTCTTGAAGTCATCATGATCCATGCTGAGGGTGATGCTGGCCTGCCCAAACAATCAGGACCATCTGAGCAACCGTTGATCTCAGAGGGTGCCATGCAAGATATACATATGAATAATGATCCTCCGGTGCAACCATCTGGTTTAGGAAGTAGCTTGCAGAATGTGCAGGTTAATAGTGCTTCTACTTCTGCTGATACTGTGGATGGATGCTCTTCAAAGACTGATAACAATGAGCAGGATCCACGTGCTGTCCTTCTTGGTCTTCCACAGGCAGAACTTCAGCTTCTATGCTCCTTGTTGGCTCGAGAGGGGTATGGAATATTTGACACAATTACTTATCTATCTATTAAATCTTGAATTTGTTTTGGCTAATACTTTTTTTAAGTCTACTTTTTGTCAGTAAACAACCTACTAGCTTTGCAAACAGATGCATATTGGCAGTAATAATGGGGGATCCAACATGCAATGCAATCATGCCCTTTTCCATTAGATCATACCATAATCGTCTTCCAATATGCTTTGGGTTGGTAGAATGGCCGGAAGTTTTTTTCTTACTTTCGTGAATATTATGTTGGGGAATTAGACAAGGCCTAGTTCAAAACTCCTAGATTAAATAAAGTTAAAAGAAGATTAATTCAGAAAACTCACCATGAATTTGATACAATTCATATTCTGTTATCGTTATTGAGAATTTTACTATAATTTTGATTGTGGAGTTTTTATTACCTTAACACCTCAAATTTTACTATGATCGGGGATTGAGTCTACATGATACATTTCTTTGTAGGGCATATATTAAGCTGTACAACTTTAAAATTTCCCTCTAGAAACTAATCAATCATTGTGTCTCCATTGCAACGATAATGATTCTTTACTATGTGTGGAGGTCAACTAAAGTTGTTAGATCTAAATGGTCTTCATCAACATATCAACTAGAGTCAAGCTCTTAAGAATCTTCTCAAACATTGAAATATTATCCTCCAATGCTAACCAAATGGATTAATAGCGTAATTGAATGTACTTTGTCCTAGCATGATAAACTGAATTCTTTGTTAAATGAATAATGCTCTCTTGATGTTAAAACGGGTTACACTATTTGCATACATTTGACCCAGTTCTTCTGAGAATGACCGTAATCAAATTTTCTCCTTGCTTTCTTTTCTTTAGTAATAACAACATACTTTGCCTTAGTAGTAGAAAAAGAAAGCATCTTTTGCAACTTCAACATGGAATCATATATCACCTACGTGTAAACATATCTTGTTGGATTCTTTCTACCATCATTATCTCCAGCAATCCACCATCATATTCCTAGTCCCAAATTAGACTTCCTGAAATATAGTGTGGAAATTGCAGTACTTCTCAATTGCATGAGAATTCACTTAACTTGCTCCCAATGTTATTTGCTTGGATAACTTGTATCTACTTACAATTCTCACTACTTAGGCATTGTTAGGTCCAATACACACCATGGTGTACATCATTGTTTAAAATTGCATATAATGAGGCGTGTCTTAGCTCATCTTGAAACAAAAATACAAAAAGGAACACACTTCACATTTTGTGAGGCGTGCACCTCTAGGTGGGCGTTGCGTAAGTATATTTAAGGTGTGTGTCATTTAGAACTATTTTTTTATACAAATATATGTAGTAAAAAAACTAACAAAAAAAAAATCCTTATGCCTTATGCTCGCATGAGTCTGATGCTCATTGGATAGAACTGTTGCCTCTCCTCTCATGCGATCTCTTCACTCCTCACACATTGCTAATCATCCCCTGTCTAGCAGTCTTCATCGACTCCTCGCCAAATTTTCTTCTTTCACAAAAGATTACTTCTTCCCCGCGACATCTTTTCTCTATTTCGTAACAATCTCTAAACTCTAATTTTTTTTCTTTTGTAAATTTAATTTCTTAACAATATTTAATTAAGGTTTCTTTTTTTTTTTTAACATTTGCAATATATTGCATATATATATATATATATTCATTCTTGGTTTTTAATAGAAAAGGTTGGAGGTAAGGAGAAATAAAAAGTCATAGAAAAGACTTAACATTGAGGTATAATGTGCAAGTTGATGTGGCAAGGAGTCAATGAAGGCTGCAAGAGTGAAAGAGCCCTTTTTGCTCTGACAAGAATGTTGCACAATGTGCTTAGGTGTCGGAGGCAGTGAAAGAAGGGATCCGTGTTTATATGAATAATGCGATATTGTCAAAACATTTATCATAAAGACAGTTCGATGATAGAATAGATGTTAGTTTTTATTATGGAAGGGGTCCTAGTGTTAAAGATTTTTCACCTTTGCCTGTAGTGTCATTTATAGTTACAAGGGGGCACATTAATCAATACAGGAATGTGGAGGATATCAAAGATGAAGAGAGGGTGCATTCTAAAAATGCTAGGTGTGCCTATATGGATATTAAAAGGTTATTTTATAAGAATTCATTTGATTTAATGTGGCAACCTCCCCTTCTTTTTTTTAATCAACCTCCCCTTTGTATTTCTACGTGAGCCACTCTAAAGATTTTGATGGGCGAGGCTTAAAATCACTATATATATATATATATATATATATATATATTAGAGTTTGGGTATTGAATAACGAGCTAAACACCATTGAAAAGGTTAATGAGGAGATTAAGAGGATTTTGAATTAGACTGGAGTGACTATCTTAAAGGATTTTATGACCAAAACAACATACAACACATACCTGTTAATGGCGAATGACACACCATAGCGCATAGCGCATGGCGCGGCGCACACTATTTTGAACATGGCGCAAGCTATATAAAAATTATAAAATAATAAACATGAATATGAAATATTATTAAAAATGAAAGACAAACTATCATAATAATAAAAGACAACCATAGCATATATAAGTTTGACTAAGTAACATTCAAATATCTCATAATTCAAATATTACAATCTTTTTTTAAAAGATCAAATAAGAATTTAATCTACTCTTCTTGGAAATCATCATCATCAGCAAATGTTACAAAAACTTTATTATCTTCTTTAACATTGTCTCATACTTCATAATTCTCTTCATCACCCTCCTCATCATTCTCAATAGCAACATCATGCCTAATTGAAGATTCTTTTTCTTTCCCTTTAGATCTTTCCCGAATATTATAGTTTTTATAATAAACACCAGTAGCTTTAGCAACACTTGTCCAAGTTAAATCTTCCTCTCTAACTATAAAATCATTTTCTTCATTAGACTCATCATCTAATTTTCCTGTTAGCCATTCATTTGCATCATCTATCTCAGTCAAAGAAATAGGATCAATGACATCACGATGATTGAATCTCCGAATCAGTGCTCTATTATATTTCACATAAACTAAATCCTTTAAGCGACCATGATCCAATTTGCTTCTTCGTTTGCTATGAAGCTGCAATTAAAATATTATTACATTACTATATTATGAACATATATAAAAAATCAGCACATACATGATATACTTACATCAGCGGTACCGAGTGGTATCATTCATGTACTTAGCGATATCGAGCGTGTACCTAGCGGTATCGAGCGTGTACCTAGCGGTACCTAGTTGTTCCAAGCTGTACCGAGCAGTACGGAGCTTGTAACTAGCGGTACCGAGTGTGTACCGAGCGATACCGAGCATTTACATAGCGGTACCGAGCGTGTCATGCATGTACTTAGCGATACCGAGCGTGTACTTAGCGATACCGAGCGTGTACCTAGCGGTACCGAGCGTGTACCGAGCGTGTATCTAGTTGTACCGAGCTATACCGAGCGGTACGAGCATGTAACTAGCGGTACTGAGCGGTATCCAGCATATACATAGCGGTACTGAGCATGTACCTAGCAGTACCGAGCATACCTGTTAAGTTGTAAATTCTTGTAAGAAATAGTCGTGCAAAACAACAGAGTTGTGCGGAACAGACGGAGGTTGCAAATCGGAGTCAGCTGGTAAGATTTTTTATTGGAACAGACGGAGGGGGCGGATTTGGCAGAAGCACTGCTTTGCGGGACTCGACGGAAACGACTTCAACTTCGGGACAGATTCGGCGGAAGCAGCGAATGCAGCAAACAGAAAACATAAAACCTTCGACTTCGGGATAGATTCAACGACCTCGACTTAGGGACTGCGGGATGTGTTCGGCTGATGCAGCAAACAGAAAATCTTTCGTGAAATTAGGGTAATGAATAGTCGTTTATCTTAAAAAATATAGATATATTTTTAAATATAAAAAAATATTCATAAGTATACCGAAATTTAAAAACAATTTGGCGTGCTATTTTGCGTAGTGCGCAATGTGCCATGGCTCACATGTGGTGCAAATAGCGCGCGCTATTTTAAACACATGCGCCTCGCCATGAACATGGCTCCGTAGGTGCGCCGCGCCGTGCGCCATGACGCGCGCTATTTTTTTGCGCCATTGACAGCTATGATACAACAATATAAAAAACAACAAATTTACTCCAAGTAAATCCAGAAAATAATAGCAATGGGCTATAATTACTAATGTCAAATTTAAGAAATATAAGATACAAGTTGATTGATTGTTCGAG
Organism: Dendrobium officinale; assembly: GCA_019514585.1. Taxonomy (NCBI): domain Eukaryota; kingdom Viridiplantae; phylum Streptophyta; class Magnoliopsida; order Asparagales; family Orchidaceae; genus Dendrobium; species Dendrobium officinale. Next base: position 79,690,478 of record CM033682.1, read on the forward strand.
TGGTGAATCGTCTCTTCCACAATTCCTTGCAGCAACTAGGAACAAAAAAAATACCAAGAAAATTACTTCATAAATTTCTTCACATAATCCCCTCATACAAATTTTTCCCTTTAAAACCAACCCTAATCTCACTATAAATGCACATCACATTCCCTCTAATGATCACCTCTTAATCATTCTCCTCATATAGGTCTTAAATGAGGTGTTATGACCCACAAAACAAGAGCCTTTTGGCTCTTGGAATTCTTCTGAGCAGGTGTGGTCTACAACCACATTAATACTCTCCTTCCTAAAAGTCACATTATCCTCAATGTGCAAATCAAGGAATTGCCTCTGTATAGCGTTGTGGGCTTCCCACGTTGCCTCATACTTTGGTAGATTCTTCCACTTGATTAATACTTCCCTGATCCACTTGTCTCATTGATACACCCCTTGCACCCCTAGTGGTTCTAATATTACCTTCATATCTTCTAACAAAGTAGCTGGTGGTGCAGGCAAGGATGTATGGTTTCCAATAGCTCATCTTAGCTGCGACACTTGAAATAATGGATGGATGACTGAAGTTGGTGGCAATTGTAGTCGATAGACGACAATACCAATTCGCTCAATGACTTTGTAGGGCCCGAAGTGTCGGGGGGATAGCTTCTCATTTCTCTGTCGAGCTAAAATCCTATCTATAAGGTCGGATCTTTAGATAAACTCTGTCCTCAATCTCAAATTGCACCTCTCATGTGTTAATCTACCTGCTTCTTCATAATTTGTTGTTCTCGCAATAGATGTCCCTTCAATTATGCTAAAATTGGATCCCTTTCTCCCATGTTCTGCTCCATTGACAACACAAGTGTGTTGTCATGCCCATAATGTAGCAGATGAGGTGGATGCCTCCCATATAGGAATTTAAATGGTGTTATCTGGATTGTTGTATGATATGAAGTGTTATACCAGTACGCTGCCCAGGCTAATTATTTGACCCACATCACAACTAGTCACAATCTTCTCCACATCTTTCTGTATGCCCACCCTGTACAGCTTTGTTGCCAGTCGACTATATGTCTTTTTGATTCTTGAATGTCCTCAATAGCTGTGCCATGAAACTCCTACAATAAGTGAGGGATGTGTGGTGATGTCCTCGGAAGCACAAATCATTCATGTTATAACAGCTTCTGACCCACCAAGAACCAGGATGATTGTCACTGATTTTACTCGGCTCTTCATCATGCTCGCTCTCTTGCTTCAAGACCTCCCAATCTGACACCATGGGAATCGATAAAGCCATAACTTGGGGGTCTTCACTTCACATGAAGACAACATATGCAACTTTATTTTTCGACCTTGGCTTGTATTGGATCTCAAAATCACATCCCAATAACTTGGAAATCCATCGTTGTTGCCCCTCTATATCACCATCACGTGCTCCAACAGGAACTTCAAACTCCTCTGATTGGTCCTTACTATGAAGTGTCACCCCAACAGGTAAGGACGTCACTTTTGAATTGCTAACACTATCGCCATTAGTTCTCTTTCATAGACTGATTTTAGTCTGGCCCTATCTATCAACATTTGGCTAAAATAAGCTATGAGCCTCTACCCTTGCATGAGAACTACTCCCAACCCATAGCTCGATGCATCAGTCTCCACTACAAATACAACAACAACAATATCAAGCCTTTGTCCCACTACGTGGGGTCGACAATATGAATCCTTTTTCGCCCATTGCGTCCTGTTAAAAGTCAAATTCTCATTTAAATCTAATAAAGAAACATAATTTCTAATATTTTATAACCAAGTCTTTTTAGGTCTACCTCTACTTTTCTTAACATAAGACAAATCTAAAACCTCAACTTTCCTAACCGGGTCATTAGAAGGCCTCCGTTTAATGTGACCAAACCATCTAAGGCGACTCTCTCTAATCTTATCTTCCACTGGAGCTACTCCAACATTTTCACGTATATGCTCATTTGGTAGTGCTTATAGAAGGACTAGTCATGGCTTTTTTAGTTGCTCAAATGCTTGAGTGGCTGCCTCCTCCCATTTGAAATTATATTTCTTTAGCTGCTATAGAGTTGTTTAGAGTTGTTTTCACAACAACCTCATGTAATATCCTGTGAGTCCCAAAACCCCCCTTAGCCCCTTCAGGGTTTTAGGCACTAGCCACTCCACCATTGCCTCTATCTTGGTTGGATCTGTTGATATCCCTGCTTGGGACACTATATGTCCTAAGTACTCCACCCCTCTATTATGCAAAAGAGCACTTCTTCAAGTTGGCATTATAGTTGGTGCTCCTTTAGAGTTCCCAACACCATCCTTAGGTGCTCCTTCAACTTGCTATAGATAAGGTTGTGATCAAAGAATACTAGAGCAAACCTTCGAAGATAAGGCTTGAACACCTTATTCTTGAGTGATTGAAAAGTGGCAAGGGCATTAATGAGGCCAAAATGCATCACCAAGAACTCATAGTGCTTCTTATGAGTTCTAAAAGCCATCTTGTGGGTGTCCTCTAGTTGCATCCTGATTTGGTGATACCCGAACTTCAAATCGATCTTTGAGAACACCACCTAGCCATGCAAATCATCAATGACTGGTATGGGAAATTTGTACGGTATAGTCTCCTTGTTCAAGACACGATAATCTACATAGAATCTCCAACTATCATCATTCTTCTTCACCAGTAACACGGAACTAAAGAAAGGACTCACACTGGTCTTGATGATCTCAGCTTCAAGCATCTTCCGAATCAACCTTCCTATCTCATCCTTTTGAACCTGTGGGTAGTGATATGGTCGGACACTAATGGGAGAGACTCTTTCATGCATAATAATAGCGTGCTCGTGTTCCCATGGAGGAGGCAATCATTGGGGATGTTGGAATACATCACTGAACTGCTGGAGAAGCGACTATACTACTTCTCAAATGATCTTTATTTCATGAGTGTCTCTTCCCTCCAAGCTCTATCAAAAGCCCCACTCCTTCATCATATATGGCACGCACCATTATGTTTAGGGAAACCATTGCTTTGGATAAACTATGGTCTCCCTTAATCACCGTTTTTCTCCCCTCCACCTAGATCTCCATAGCTAATGCCTTCCAGTCACCCCCCCAAGGTTTGTAGGCACTTCATACCCAAAATCAAATATGTACTTCCCAACTCCAGGGGAAGAAAATCCTCTTTGATGTGAATCCCCTGCATCTCCACCATCAATCCCTAATAGATTATCCTTCTCTTCTCCACCTTCCTTGTGCCCATCATCACCTCAAAGCATCCTGTGTCTACCAGCTTCAACTCCAGCTTGTCGACTAACTGATTCAATATGAAATTGTGGGTTGCCCCACTATCCATCAAAATCGCCAGTCGCTTTTGATTTTATAGTACAATCGATGATTGTACAAAACGAATAACTTAATTGATCGAGTTAGTACAATACGATGAGTAAGGGTCATGTACAATTCTTTCATCACAAGCCCACCTTCTCCCTTCAAATTCAGCATCTCTTCGATCATATTCAACCCCTCTCCTTCTTCTTGACCTGTGGGTGGTGGTATGGTCGGACACAAATGGGAGAGACTCTTTCCTTCAGAATAATAGTGTGCTTGTGCTCCTGTGGAGGAGGCAATCCTTGGTGATGTTGGAATACCTCACTGAATTGCTACAGAAGCGACTGAATTACTTCTCGAATGACCTCTATTTCATGGGTGTATCGCCCTCCAAGCTCCGGAGCTCTATCAAAAACTCCACTCTTTCATCCTGTATAACACACACCATGGTTTTCAGGGAAATTATTGCTTTGGATAAAGTATGGTCTCCCTTAATCATCACCTTTCTCCCCTCCGCGACTCCACATAGATCTCCACAGCTAATGCCTTCTAGTCCCCCCGCAAGGTTTGTAGGTACTTCATAGTTCATACCCGAAATCAAATATGTACTTCCCAACTTCAGGGGAAGAAAATCCTCCTTGATGTGAATCCCCTGCATCTCCACCATCAATCCTTGATAGATTCTCCTTCTCTTTCTCCACCTTCCCTGTGCCCATCATCACCCCAAAGCATCATGTGTCTACCAACTTCAACTCTAGCTTGTCGACCACCTTATTCAATATGAAATTGTGGGTTGGTTGCCTCACTATCCACCAAAATCGCCACCGCCTCCCCACCTATCTGTCCCTTCATCTTCATAGTGTGATTCGGGGTGAATCCCACTACATAATTCAACCAAACATTTTCCACCTCCAAGTGTAAGTGCTCCTCTTCCTCTACCTCTTATACCGTTGCTCCGCTCGTCTCCTCCAAATCAAAAATAAAAAGGATTTGCAAGGTTCAATTTTTACGCCTATGACCCAATGCAGACTTCTTGTCGCACCTAAAACATAGCCTATTTGTCCTGCAACTCCGTACCAGTCAGTCGTTCAAAGTTCCCTCTCAGTCTAGCTCCCAAATGGTTCTCCTTTAGAGCGTTCCTTTGACCCGATACAGTCGACACTCTAGGTACAAGGAAGATGATTGTCGTGCGGTAAGAACCTCCAAAACCACCTCATTTGCTACTCCTCTCAAGTGAGTTCTTGTCCTCTATCAATTTAGCTAAGTCCATAACCTCACCTAAGGTATTGCTACACGCAAGTGGCTCTCAATCCTGGTTTGAGCCCCTTCATGAAATTGCTCGAACACACCGTCTCCGACGGTATCCCTAAACATTCCGACAAAAGCTCAAATCTCTCTTGGTACTCCATCACTGTCTCCACCTCCAACAAAGCAAAGAACTATTCATAATAATTCCCCTCCTACTTGATTCGAAGGCGTTCCAATAAACGATCCTTGAACTCCTACCACAAATGGATCGGGTACCTAGTCTCCCTTTATTGATACTATGCCAATGCCTTCTCCCAAGACAGAGAGATGCCACCATAAGCTTCACCCCTTCCGTCAACACGTTCACTACAAAATATCTCTCAACTCTATAGATCCACCCATGCACATTCTTGCTTTCAAATGCCAGCATTTTCAGCTTCTTGACATTTGGATCTCCTCCCCCCCAATTTCCCCTTTTGCCCCCATACCTCCCATGAAACAAGCATTGGGGGTCTCTTTATGGTTTCCTCTCCCCCCTTTTTCTTTCGTACCCCTTCTCCCTCAAATTCAACCCCTTGTTCTCCTCTTCCCATTCCCTCATACTTCCATATTCCCCATCCATCCCGCTTCTCGGTAGAGGGTCAAGGTGGGGTATTCCCTCTCCTAAAATTTCTGCCTCCCTGTCTACCCTCGACATGTCATTTTCTTGATTCTCCTTTTCTTTCGGCAAAGTCGCTTTAGTTTGAAACTCCAACATCTATTTTATCATCTCCTCTAGATTTTCAAACTTCTATTGCCGAAAGATATTTATTCAACGATCCCATATCCATTCACAGCTATCTGATAGGAAATACTTAATTTCAAGTAGTTCCTAGCCAAATCTGGAGCGAAACAGCAGGAAAACTGCTGTTTACAGAAGTGGATAGCAGGTTATCACAGGAAAACAACAAGAATTAGAGAGAAAACTGAGAGAAAATTCAAGCAAAGGCTTGTATTTCACTAGTAGGCAAATAAAATAGCAAAGATACAATTTGTTCTTCAATCCGAGAGGAAGAACAACTCTCCAATCTCCGGCAACGCCAAGAGCCCAAAGCAAGAAAACCCTAGATCTCAAATCTCATTCAAATTCAAGATAACCTTCTCTCTCTCCTATTCCCCTTAATTATCATGAAAGGAGGATTACAAATTACCTAATCACCTTTCCCATTCAAATATTTCCCTCCAAAAATTACATTAAGCCCCTAATGGGCCCCACTTGATTTCCGCCCCCCTTGGCTGTTTCCCCCGCCTGGAGTAAACCAGGACCGGTCCGGCCGGCCCCTCCTGGGCCGGCGGCATATCAGTACTCCCCTCCCAAAAACTCACCTTGTCCTCAAGGTGAAAGGAAGGGAATTGCTCCTTCATTCTTTCCATTGGCTCCCAAGTAGCATCGAAATCGGGAAGACCCCTCCACTTAATTAGCATTTATCTGATCTTATTCCTGCAAGCTCCAAAGAATCTAATATCACTTATAATTCCTAGGTCAGTGTCACTGGTAACTCTGTACTAACAGCATGTTCTCCAAGCGCTTTCCTCAACTGGGATACATGAAAAACTGGATGTATGGTGGCTGATGGGGGCAACTTCAATCGATATGCCACTGCGCTGATCTTGCTCAACACTTCGTAGGGGCCGAAGTTCCTCGGTGCCAACTTCTCATTTCTCCTTCTCGCTACTGTCCTCTGCCTGTAGGGTCGTAGTTTTAGGAATACATTCTCCCCCACTTCAAATTGCATGTCCCTCTTGTGTGAGTCTGCCTGCTTCTTCATAATCTGCTGTGCCCTCAGCAAATATTTCTTTAACTCTTCCAGCACCTTATCCCTTTCTTCCAAGTACTTCCAAATGAAGACATCGGTGTACTTTCCTTTCCATAGTGCACGAGGTGTGGGGGTCCTTGTCATAAAGCACTCTAAACAGGGTCATCTGGGACACGCCGAATGGTACGACGTATTGTACCAATACTCCACCTAAGGCAGTCACTTTGCCCACATTCGCGGTGTTCCAGACACAAAACACCTCAAATAAGTCTCCAAGCTTTGGTTTACCACCTCAGTTTGCCCGTCGGTCTGTGGATGGTAGGCGGTGCATCTCTTTAGGACAGTGTCTTGCGTCCTGAACAGTTCCCTCCAGAACTGACTGAGGAACACTTTGTCTCGATCAGACACAATCGATTCAGGAATCCCATGCAGTCTCACCACCTCCCTGATAAATGCAGCTGCTACTGACACAGGAGTATAGGGGTGATGCAAGAGGATGAAGTGTGCATATTTGCTGAGTCTGTCCACCACTACCAGGACGACCGTGAATCCTTCTGATATGGGTAACCCGTCTATGAAATCCATTAACACTTCCTTCCAAACTTTGTTTGGAAGTGTCAATGGTTGTAGTAGTCCTCCTGGGGCCATTGTCATATATTTGTTTCTCTGGCATACTTCACACCTTGCTACCATCTCCTACACATCTTTATGCATCGCTTTCCGGTAGAGCTCAACTGCTAGCCTCCTATAAGTTTTATGAACTCCTGAATGGCCTCCGACCGTGCTGCAATGGAACTCCTACAACAAGTGGGGAATATGGATGGAGGTTCTCGGCATGACAAAACTCCCTTGATACAATAGTCTCTCCCCCTCAATACAGTACCTAGGATGGCTACTCCTGTCTTTTCTCAGATCTTCTCTTATCTTCTTCAATGCTTCATTCAACCTACTTTCTTCCTTAATGCCCCCCCCAACCCCGAATCTACCATCAGTGGAGCAGACACAACCAACTCTTGAAGCTCCCCAACACATCTGGATAAAGCATCAGCTGCCTTATTCTCCAAACCAGGCTTATGTTAGATCTCAAAATCATAGCCTAATAGTTTGGATAACCACCTCTGATGCTCTTCAGTCACAATTCTTTGCTCTAAAAAATACTTCAAGCTCCTATGATCAGTTCGCATGATAAAGTGTCTTCCCAAGAGATACGGCCGCCACTTTTGAATAGCCAAGACTATGGCCATCATCAGCTCTCTTTCATACACTGACTTCAATCTAGCTCTAGATGAAAGCAATTGACTGAAGTATGCTACTGGCCTATGATTCTGCATCAACACTGCACCTAACCCATATCCCGATGCATCTGTCTCTACTACAAAGATCTGACCAAAGTCCGGAAGAGCTAGAACAGGAACAGTCGTCATGGCTTCCTTTAACCTCTCGAACGCCTGGGTGGCTGCCTCTTCCCGACAAAATTTGTCTTTCTTCAGCTGCTCAGTCAAAAGGCCATGCAATGGTACCGTACCCCTTCACAAACTTCCTGTAGTATCCCGTCAATCCTAGGAAACCCCTCAACTCCCTGAGGTTCCTAGGCAGTGGTCATTTCTGCATAGCCTCAATTTTAGTTTGATCGCTGCCACTCCTTCTTGGGAAACCACATGTCCCAAGTACTCCACGCTTGCCTGAGCAAAACTGCACTTCTTCAAGTTAGCTTTCAACTGATGTTCCTGAAGCACTTCTAATACCACCCTCAGATGTTCCAAGTTCTCATCCACAGTTCTGTTGTATACCAGGATGTCATCGAAAAAGACCAGGACAAACTTCCTGAGGTGTTGCTTGAATATCCTATTCATCAAGGATTGAAAAGTTGCAGGAGCGTTAGTCAATCCAAAGGGCATCACCAGAAATTCATAGTGTCCCTCATGTGTCCTGAAGGCTGTCTTCAGGATATCAGCCTCTCTCACCCCACCATCTCCCCATCTCCACTTTCCCGGTGCCCATCATCACCCCATACCCTCCAGTATCCACTAACTCCCTCCGCAGCAGCTCAACAATCTGGGTGGAAATGAAGTTGTAGGTTGCCCCACTATCTATCAGCACCACCACCTCACGGTCAGCTATCTCTCCTCTCACTTTCATAGTGTGACTCGGAGTGAATCCTACTACAGAGCTCAGAGAGACTTCTGTCACGTCCAGGTGCTTCTCCTCCTCCTCTTTAGATCTGCTCCCACCTCCCTCCTCATCTTCCTCATCTTCACAGACCAGGAGAACCTGAAGAGTTCGGTCCTTGCACCTATGTCCCGCCATGTACTTCTCATCACACCTGAAGCACAACCCCTTTGCTCTCTTCTCATGCATCTCCTTTTCTGTCAACTTTTTGAACTGTCCCCCATTTCCCCCTCCAGTCTTCTCCTTGGTTGCTTCCTTCTGACCCCCTGACGCCCCCCCTTTTGTTGGTAGGAAGGTGGTAGTCATCTTGTATGAGCCCCCATAATAGTTCCCTCGAGCTCCTCTTTCTGTTTTCTTCTGGTCTTCCACCAATTGCGCCAGCTCCATAGGCTTTCCTAAATTCCTCGGCTCCAACACCCTGACTGCTGATCGGATCTTCGGTTTCATCCCTTTCATGAAATTACCTTCCAAGGATGACTCTGAGATGTGATCTAATATGCTAGCCAGGTATTCGAACTTGTCCCGGTATTCTGCCACTATCCCCTCCTGAGTCAGAGAAAAGAATTGCTCATAGAAGTCTCCTCCCTCATTGGCTTGGAAATGCTCTAGTAAGCAATCGTTGAACTCTCTCCAGCTCCAGATGGGTTCCCTCTTGTCATGCCACTGATACCAAACCAAGGCCTTTCCTTCCAAACATAGTCCCGTTGCCGTCAGCTTTTCTTCCTCTGTCAACCCGTTGACAGCGAAGTAACACTCCACCTTGTAGATCCAACCATGGTCGTCCTCACCCTCAAAGACGGGCATCTTCAGCTTCCTCACCCGTGGGTCTCCTCCGTTTCCCTGGTATCCTCCGTAACCTCCATCGAAGGGGGAGAGTTCCCCAAGTGTCCCGATCATCCCTCCGAAGGTTATACTCGAATCCCTCTTCATACTCTCGTCTTCTCCCTTCAAACTCATCACCTCGACGCAGAATTCCTTCAAATTCAGCACCTCGACGATGACGTTCCTCCCTTCTTATTTCCAAAACAGCCCTCGACGCTGAATTCTTTCGTATTCAGCACCTCGGCGATGAAATTCTTCCCTTCCCCCTTCAAATTCAGCACCTCGACGCTGGATTCTTTCAAATTCAGCACCTCGGCGATTTAATTCTTCCCTCCTTTCGATCAAATCAGCCTCCCATTTGTAGTATCCCATACTCATCTCTTCTCTAGAAAGCGGTTCTAGAGGGGGCATGTCATTCTACTCCTCCAGGATCTCCACCTCCGAATTCCTCCTTCCCCGTAGCGGGTTCGGATTTCCTCCCATGCCATGGCCGTCGACAGTCTCTCGTACTTCCGATGTCGCCGGATTGGTCTTCATTTCAAGTAATTTCTTCATAATTTCTTCCATCACGGTGAACTTCCCCTCCAACCTTTCATTGTTGGAGGTGATTTGATTTTGGAAATCGAAAAATCTTCCCTCCAAATTGGATTTCAATTTTCCGATTTCGCCTTCCAAGTCTTCTATTTTCTTCCCGGCCATCATTCTTCCCAAGAATCTCAAAGATCTTATTCCGAGAACAAAGAAACTGCTGAAATTTTTAGGTCCCAAAAACGACGCTCTGATACCAATTTAATAGGAAATACTTGATTTCTAGTAGTTCCTAGCCAAATATGGAGCGAAATAGCAGGAAAACTGCTGTTTACAGAAGTAGACAGCAGGTTATCACAGGAAAACAACAAGAATTAGAGAGAAAACTGAGAGAAAACTCAAGCAAAGACTTGTATTTCACTAGTAGGCAAATAAAATAGCAAAGATACAATTTGTTCTTCAATCCGGGAGGAAGAAACAACTCTCCAATCTCCGGCAACGCCAAGAGCCCAAAGCAAGAAAACCCTAGATCTCAAATCTCATTCAAATTCAAGATAACCCTCTCTCTCTCCTATTCACCCTAATTATCATGAAAGGAGGATTACAAATTACCTAATCACCCTTCCCATTCAAATATTTCCCCCCCAAAAATTGCATTAAGCCCCTAATGGGCTTCACCTGATTTCCGCCCCCCCTTGGTTGTTTCCCCCCGCCTGGAGTAAAACCAGGACCGGTCCAGGCTGGACCGGTCCAGCCGGCCCCTTCTGGGCTGGCGGCATATCGCTATCCTACTTCCCCCTTTATTTTTTCTTCAAATGTATCAACTCTTCTCCTGACCATCGGTCTCAAAAATTGGCCAAAACAGCACACAACAATATAAAAAACAACAAACTTACTCCAAATAACATGAAAGGGCTGTAATTACTAATCTTCAAGCAAAGAAATACAAGATAGTTGATTCATTGTTCGAGAGGTGAATCGTCTCTCCCACAATTCCTAGCAGCAACCAAGAATCCAAAACAGCCATCAAAACTACATGCATCTCTTTCGTGTTTTGGTTTACTGCATCATTATTATTATCATGATTCTTCTTCAATGTCTTGTATTCTTCAAGTGGTTTGTCTCATCACATTTCCAATACTCCACATTGTGTTTTCTTGGATTTGTTTCTAACTTTATTTTGACTTCCCCTCATTATAATTATTTTTGTTGGAATATTTTTCAGAACTCCTATCTTTATTCTCAAAATTCAAACCAGAATTTGATGTTGATACTACTCTAAAGTCTCTGCTTTTAACATTCTCCATCATCATAAATCTCAAACTTAATTGAACTTCAATTTTGTAATCGTTATTTACTCACAGTAGCCTTCATACTTTCTTCACTATTTAGTTATGAAGTCAGTAGAATTAAGGCACATACATCATCATCAAATTTAATCTTTGCCAATACCAATTGATTCATGATTATGCTGAACTTGTTTCAGTGTTCCACCACCAAACCACCTTCAACCTTTTTTAGATAAAATACTTTTTTCATTAAATATACTAATTGCATGTTGAGGTTTGTGTACATATATTTGGTTAAACCTTCATCAATCCAACAATTGTTTATACCTTCATCACATTTGCACAATGTCAAAAGGATCACTCCCATAACCTATCTATTAAGAATAATCCTCTTTTCATCCTTTATAATCTCGTGCTTCTTGTCCAAGGGAAAGAGCTTCTTTGTGCCATATAGATAATCTTTCATTTGCATCCTCCATAACGTGAAGTTCATTCTTTCAAACCCGACGATTCTCGATCTCAAACTTTCTTTTCCATGCATTGTTCTTAATTAGAGAAGTGGCTTTTGTAAAAGTTATTAGGGAATTAGGAAAGTCTTAATTTCAAACAATATAAATAAGTATAACATAAAAAAACTAAATGCACACCAATTGATGGTTACATCTTATTATTGTCGCTACAGATTTTGCTATGATTTCAATTGCAGAGTTTTTATGGCCCTAATATATTAGATATGTTTATAAAGAAAAAGTTACGGTACTTTGAAAGTATAGTGAAATCCTAAAAATATTATTAATAACATAATTAAAAAAATATTAAATACCTTTTGGGGGCTTCACCTTCTAACCTTTGAGAGGTCCCTTCCAATTGTCATGACAACAGTCAATTCTTGAATAAATTTGCATTAGACATTTCTTTGTACAATTTAAATTTGCATTCACGACTTTACATAATGATTGAATGCTTTGATGCCCACTCTAGCTTATATGCAAGTACTTTGTCAAATGCATAGTATCCTTCTGAATTTTGAAGGTTTTCTCAATCTTTGTAACATTTATGCATTCCAACCAATAAAACAATACTTAGGAAAACATTATTATTCTCTCACAGTTAGAGTTTGTCTTGAATATAGATTCTTATATGAATAGTTTAACTTGATTGTGGCGACTTTACCATTATTTGGTAGTCAACTTATAAAGAAGGATTTATCATTCTTTGATTCATTGCATTTCATTTGGGATGTGTTATTTTGTTGCCACTCAACATTTGTTGAACTCCCCCTCCTCTCCCAAAGACGGAAAAAAGAAGGAAAAAGGGCACAAACCAACCCACACAACTACCACCATAGTGAATTACCAACTTCTCTATCCAACACTATCATAAGTTACATTATTACCATTGTCGTCAAGTTGCCCAACTAAAATCAAGCTGTATGAACTTTTGCGCATGTCTTTGCCTCTTGGATATTTCAAATATGACTTATTAACCATTTTAATCCTAGCTTCGCCATGCCAACAGCATCCAAAGGTTTATCATTAGTGAGATAAATCTTTTCATGATTCTTAACAAAATACTTGTCCGAAATTTCAGTGTATTTTAGTATGAAAAGAAGTGCCTGAATTTAACACCTTAGAGCATCTCTTTGGTGGTTGTGTTTGCCACATTATTATTCTTATGATCATTTTTCATTAATGCTCTTCAATTCTTCAAGTGTTCAGCCTTGCCACAATTCGATTGCTTTACATTTTGTAAATTCTCGAACTTGCTCTAGCCATTCTTTGAATTTACTCTATTCCTTATTGGAATACCTAAAAACCTGACCCCGTATTCTTAACATTCTAAGCAGAAGTTGATGCGGATATTTCTCCAGAATCTGTCCTTTGAACCTCCCCTGCAAGAATAGCATCTCGAACTTTATTATGCATTAGGTTTGAATTTCCTATGGAATTGGTGACAATAGTCCTTTTAGGTTCGCAACTATTTTGTAGCAAAGCCAATATTATTAGAGGGCTCATACCTCATTATCAAAATTAATCTTCACTTACCATCTGATTCACAATTGCGTTGAACTTGTTTTTTGTTCCACCAACGAACCATCTACCATATTTAGATTAATTTATTTTTTTCATTAAATATATCTTATTTTATACTAAGCATATCTTTCACATATCTAAAGAAGCCTTCATCAATCTCACAATGGTCCCAATTGTTGACTCGTTGTGAGTCACATACTTCGACTACATCAAATTAACTACTCCCAAAACTTGTATATCAAGGAATTTCACTCATCATCCTTCATAGTCAAGTTTCTTGTCCAAAAAAAAAAAAAAAGCATCTTATTACTATATGGATAATTCTCTATACATCGGCTAATTCCATGCCACTAAACTTAATGATTCCCAATGCTGATCCTTCCTCGATGAACTTCACTCTAAATTGGGACCAAAATCTCTGATACCAGTTGTTTGAGAATTTAGGAAGACTTAATTAAAAACATTGAGAGTAGATAAAACAAAAAGAAAACCAGCTCACAAAAATTTTATATAGGTTTACTCAATTGATGGTTAGCATTTTGATGTCACTGCAGCTTTTGCTATGGTTTTGATTATTTAGGTTTTATATCCTTGACATCTCTCAGATATCTTTGCAAAAATAAAACTAGGGATTGAAAATTACAGTGAAATTCCCAAAAAACTAAACTCATAAATGTTGGATGCTTTTCAAGGGATTCGTTGCTTGGATCCCTAAGAGGGGGAGCTATGTGCCCCCTTTTAACTGCCACGGGGAATTTACTGTGATGGTCAATTTCTGATTGAGTTTGTGTAAGATGTTTTTTTCATATGTCATAAATTTGGCTTCACAACTTAACATATTGATTGCATACTTTGATGCCCATTTGGGTTTAACTCCAAGAAGTGATGATTTTATTTATTTTACTCTTTATTACATCTTATTTAGCAATTGGTATACAACAACATCAAGCCTTTATCCAACTACGTGGGATCGGCTACATGAATCCTTTTTCTTCATTGTGTTCAGTTAAGAGTCCAAGTTCTCATTTAGATCTAATAAAACAATTGGTATTGGGTTTTTTTTTTGGTCTCAACTTAAAAATATGGCTTAACCGTTCATTTACTCCATACTGATTTTCAGCTAGGATGTGCTTTTTTCTTGGCACACCCAGCATTTAAACTACCTGCCCCCTTCCCCAGACAACCTCCACCCCCACCTATGCCTTACTGTATTGATGAGCTGATTTGTGGCTACCATATATATAGAAACAATTATATTACTGATATTGATTTTGTTTTTAATGAAACAAAGTCGCATCTTTTATTTGCTAAGCTATATCTGACCGATTTATATTGTATTATTAGATTGTCAGATAATGCATATGTTCTTCTGGCGGAGGTTTTGAAGAGGCTCGTGGCAGTTGTTCCAACCTTTTGTCATTTGTTTATAGTGGAGCTAGCAAAGTCAATGCATAACTTGGTTGCATCTGGAATGAATGAATTGCACGTTAATGGAGACGCTGAAAAGGCACTTCTTGCTTCATCATCCTCCAGTGGTACTGCTATTTTAAGGGTTCTGCAGGCATTGAGTTCTTTAGTTTCTACATTGCATGACAAGAAGGATCCCCAGCTTCTATCTGAGAAAGAATATACAAATGCTCTTTCTCAGGTGTTAGATATAAATGCATCATTGGAATCTTTATGGTTGGAGTTGAGCAGCTGTATTAGCAAACTCGAGACCTCGTCTGATAATGTTGATGTTGATGCAATTCCTGGAAACGTTGCTCCAACAAATGCGGGCTCATCATCTTCACTTCCAGCGGGTACTCAGAACATCTTACCATATATTGAGTCATTTTTTGTTACATGCGAAAAGCTGCATCCTGGGCAATCAGATGTAAATCAAGAGTTAGTTGCGACAACCTCTGACCTAGAAGATGCTTCAACTAGTGTTCAAAAACATACTGTATTTTCCATGAAAGTTGATGAAAAGTTAAAATGCTTTTGTTAAGTTCTCCGAGAAGCATAGGAAGTTGCTAAATTCCTTTATTCGCCAAAATCCTGGATTACTTGAAAAGTCATTTTCTCTTATGCTTAAAGTACCACGTTTTATTGACTTTGACAACAAACGGGCTCATTTTCGATCAAAAATTAAGCACCAACATGATCATCATCATCCTTCAGTGAGAGTTTCAGTTAGAAGAGCCTACATTCTTGAAGATTCTTATAATCAGTTACGGATGCGACCAGCTCAAGATCTGAAAAGCAGGCTTACTGTTCATTTCCAGGGGGAAGAGGGTATTGATGCTGGAGGCCTGACAAGGGAATGGTATCAACTTCTGTCCCGTGTTATTTTTGACAAAGGTGCCTTGCTTTTCACAACTGTTGGCAATGACTCAACCTTCCAGCCAAATCCCAACTCTGTTTATCAAACAGAGCACCTCTCTTACTTCAAGTTTGTTGGTCGAGTGGTGCGTGCATTTTTTTTTGGGCTTATGCTATAAATAGTTGTGTACTTGTGCTTTTAATGGGTTCTCTGACATTTATTTCACTCTGCAGGTTGGTAAGGCATTGTTTGATGGTCAACTTTTAGATGTGCATTTCACGCGATCTTTCTACAAACACATGCTGGGAGTGAAAGTAACCTATCATGATATTGAAGCTATAGATCCTGATTATTACAAAAATTTGAAGTGGATGCTTGAGGTATGCTATTTTGACATGCTTTACTTTTAACCTTATTGCTCTACTCTCCATTTCTTACTTTAACCTTTCTGCTGCTATATTCAAAATTTCTTAATACAACCATAATTTGTCAATTTTTGCTATTGCAGAATGATATTAGTGACATTTTGGACCTCACTTTTACCATGGATGCTGATGAGGAGAAGCTGATATTATATGAGAGGGCACAGGTATGTGATGCTGTTTTTTTTCTTACAAGCCTTCTATTGAAGCTAGAGTTTTAATACGAAGCTTTTGAATGACTGTATCATTCTTAAGAAGATTTTCTTCCTAAAATTTATATAATATTTAATGTGATAATTTATGATAAGTGATTACTCATTTCTTTATTAGTTCTACTTGGCTAAGTAAAGTTTGTTTGCACAGGTTACTGACTGTGAGTTGATTCCTGGTGGTCGAAATATTAGAGTTACTGAAGAAAACAAGCATGAGTACGTCGACCGTGTTGTGGAACATCGTCTTACAACAGCTATTAAAAGGCAGATAAATGCTTTCCTGGAAGGTTTTAATGAATTGATCTCTCGTGATCTAATATCTATCTTTAATGATAGAGAGTTGGAGTTATTGATTAGTGGCCTTCCTGATATTGATCGTAAGTAGTTTGCCTTAACCCCTTTTACATGAAAGCATGATTTTATTTTAATATTGTTTTTCTTGAAATGTATTTACATGTCTAATTTGATAACCGCAATTGTTAGACACTTATGGTTGTACTTTCCTCATGTATTCTACTTATTGCAGTGGATGACTTGAGAGCAAATACTGAATATTCGGGTTACAGTAATGCATCTCCTATCATTCAATGGTTCTGGGAGGTTCTTCTGGGTTTCAGCAAGGAGGACAAAGCCCGATTCCTGCAGTTTGTGACTGGCACCTCGAAGGTAAGTTTACACAGTTTTGGGCGTTCTTTAAGGTTTGGAAGTACCAGCTGATTTACATAGCTAATACTAAAAAAATAATCTGTTAAGAAAAAATGTTGTGATGGTAAAATATAACTTAAATGAATTGCTTTCGTCATATTAGGTTATTTTTTTTCCTTTTCTAAAAGAATGCAAGTATGGAGGAACATGTTTTTCGTTTGCATGGTAAATTTAGTACTTTGTACGCAGGTTCCTCTTGAAGGATTTAGCGCATTACAAGGCATATCGGGCCCTCAGAGATTTCAGATCCACAAGGCATATGGCAGCCCCAATCACCTGCCTTCTGCACACACATGGTGCGCTTCTTTTGTTATTCTTTTAATCTACATAATGTTTGCAGCATGCTCATGTTATTCTAATATTTACTATACACTTTATGGTAGCATATATGATACCATGTATCAGGTCTAATCTTGATAATCATTAATCTTTTGCCTTTTAATTGCTAGTTGCGTCCTTTCAACCAAGTGATTCTTTAAATTATGTCCCTATTTTTTTCTGTCCGGCTCTCAGCTCTAGCACTACAGAAAAATGCTTTGTTACCGGCGGACAAAATCCGCCGGTAACAATATAAATTCTCCGGGAATATGTGCTTCCCGGTACAAAATGATCCGACGGTAATTCACGCGTTGGAAAATCTAAACCGGCGAAATATTTTCACTGGAAAATGTTCTTGCGGTTGTTCCGGCAAAAAAATGAGGAAAATGACGCCGTTTTTGACGTAGAATTCTGGCGTATAATCCGCCGGCCTTTCCGGTGGAAATATTCGCTGGCAAGACCGGCGGAAAATCCACCGACCTATCACCGAGTTGGGCATGTTAATGAAGTAGGGGTAGATGAGCAAGTATTCATATGACATCTAACTCTTTTGTTTTTTTCCCCCTAATGTTTTACAGCTTCAATCAGCTTGATTTGCCTGAGTATCCTGCCAAAGAACAGCTACAGGAGAGGTTGTTATTGGCCATTCATGAAGGGAGTGAGGGATTTGGATTTGGTTAAGTTGGGCGGGCATCAAAGGGCTCCTCAACTTCTGTACATAAAGTATAGGATGCAAGCAAGAATGATTCAGAAGAGTTAAAGCCCCTACACTCCCATAAGTTATCTCTTGGAATCCCCTTAAACAACCTATCTGAGCCTCCATTTTTTTTGAAGAAACAAAAGATGATTGGGGAAGGTGGGAGGAGCATCAGGCTTCAATCAGAACCAGCATTTACAGTGTACTGCTGATATGTTCTGTTTCTGCCCTTGGGATTCTTGGATGAAGTGGCGGGCCAAAAGAAAAGACCTGTGGATGCTTTCTTTTGGGTATTAACGTATACATTGCTTTTTTATGTAAATGTCTTTTCTCGATTTTAGTTAATATTATTGTAGACCTTGCTCGTCCTTTACTTTATGCCATTAATAACATTGTGCTTGAACAAGTTCGACGGAAATGACGATGGTTGTGAATACTTACTGTTTTTGGCTATTCAGTTAATTTGATTTATTCAGTGCAAATCAAATATACCAAGTCTTAAATTTTCAACAATATCAGGTTCCCATTGTCATAGAAAGGCTTAGCAAAGCTACTAAAAAAGAAAATTAACTCTTATGAGACGACGGATTCGATGAAGTCAATGTTGGATGGGTTTCTTACTGTTTTTTAAAGCAGTTTTTTAGTACTAAAAAGTTGTTTTAAATAGTAATAAGTCATCCCAAATGAAGCCTGGCTTCCACTCTTTCATGAGCATTTGGGTTCAAAAATGGCATGTGATGTTTGTGTGTTTGATGATCTGACATCTATTTTATCTAAAAAGTCTAAATTCATTCATGTATTTTATCAATTATTATCATTAAGTACGTATTAAACATAATTAATAGCCAATCTATTTAATTTGAAAATCTGAATAATTTAAAAAGAATAATCTTTTCATGAAATTTTACAAATCATTCAAAAAAATGATGTTTTTGTTCAGTTATCAAATGGAGGATCAAAGAATCTTAAATGCTTGATATAATGTGTCGTTAATTTTTACAGTGTTAATGAGAATATCATTTAAAAGTTATAATATTTTGAAGTAATAAATATATCATCATGCAATCATAAATATTTATTGTGTAAGTTTTAATGCATCTGATTGGATAATTAAATGATCTTTAAAATTATTGAATTATGTCACTTGTATTAATGATAAAGAGAATAAATGATATTGAGCTAGCATTTGAAGGTCATAAACAAATGTCATGCACATCCATATCTATACTATTATTATAAAAGTTGCTTGAATTTCTTCCAAAATAATATCATAGCCTTTCATTTTAATTATTTAAATAGAATCATGACTTTTGATTTTATTATCTTATTATGATTAATTGATATTTTTAAAAAACAATTAATATATAATTATCGTATTTCGCCCCTTTGTATCCCTTATGCTTCATATTCTCTTTTCTTATAGTCTTAATTCATATTCATTAAATATCCCTTTCATATTCTCCTTTTATATGCCCTACACGTTTTATTCCCTATATATGCCCTACACTTCTTATTCTCTATATCCTTTTGTATTCCCTTATTCATATCCCTTACTCTTCTTATTCCACTTTCTTGTGGTCTTAGTTCATATTTGTTAAATATCCATTCGTATTCCTCTTTTCATACTACTATTAAAAAACTACTTAAGTTTCTTTCCAAACAAAATCCTTGCATTTCATTTTCATTTTTCTAATAGAATCATGAAATTTTATTATATTATATTATTGTGATTAATTGATAATTTCAAAAATAATTAATATGTAATTACTTTTCATTTAAGAAAATAAATGAAGAAATATTTTAAATTCTCTAATGCTTCTTACTTTTCCTTCATATTCATTAAATACCTCTTTCATATTCCTTTCTTCATATGTCCTACACTTTCTATTCCCTTTTCATGTGCTATTAATTCATATTAACTAAATACACATTTATATTCCCCTCTTCATATCCCTTACATGCACTTCTTATTCACTATATGCCTTTGTATCCCCCTTTTTCATAACCCTTACATTTCATATTCCTTTTTTGTGGAATTAATTTATATTCATTAAATTCATGTTCATATTCTTCTTTTCATATCCTGACATTTCTTATTCCTTATAATCCTTCGTATCCCCTACACTTCATATTCCATTTTCATGTGGTCTTAATTTACATTCATTAAATACTCATTCATATTCTCATATTCATATTCGCTACATTTTTTTTTAATCTTTTAGTGTGTATATATATATATACATAGCATGGGCAAAAAATTCTTATTCCCTATAACCCTTAGTATCCCCCTGTTTCATAATGCATATAAAAACTATTTTTAAACAGATTTTTTAATTAATTATTTTTTATATAAATGATACTTATTTATTAGTTAATAATAAAAATTTATTTATTTATACACTATAAAAATAATTTATCATTAATAATTTTACATATTTATTAATGATTTTAGATATAAATTTATAAAATAAATTTGATATACAACATAAACATGTAAAATATATTTAATCATATAATATAAAATAAAAAAAAATTATATTAAATTCATAAACTTATGTTAGAATTAAATTTATAAGTTTATAAAATAGATTTTTTTTTCCTTTTATGTGAGATTTTAAAATAATTATTTTACTTAATTATGTAAATTTTATGTTTCATAGTTTTTTTTTAGTTTAATTTTTAGTCTCAAACTTTGAATGATAACATTATTATTATGTTAAATTTATTAAATTTTAATATTATTTATTATTTATTATGTCATCTAGTTCGACCCCTGTTAGTCCGATCGAACCGTGAACCTCTCCTTCTTCCGGTTCGTTGTCCGCTCCGGTTTTCACAACCTTGCTTAAAACTAAGATTTTATAAAAATTGTTTAATATTATTTTAATTTAGAATGATATTTATTAATAAAGTTTAAACATAAGTTTTAATATTAATTGAACATAAAGTTTATAAAGTTTTCCTCAATAGTTATAAGAATTTAAATGGCTATTTGATATTATGATTCATTTCTTTTAACAGAAGTTATTTGCAATATCTTTGTCATTGTTTAAATATTCAGAAAATAATAGTGCTTCAAATCTACGCTACCAATGGCTGAAAGTTAAATACAAGCCGCTTGAAATTTCTGTCACATTTGACACTAAGTTAAAGTAAATTAATTTTAAACATTATTTTCATTTTTTATTTTGCTTATTTATTTATTATAATGGAGTTTTCGTTATTCCTAACAACTCTCATGTATATTCATTTTCAATTTCAATTTGGTTGTTTCGATTGAATGTAAATTTTTTATTTTTATTTTTATTGATTAAATCAAGTAATATTTCTATATATTGTTACAGATTCTGATTGATCTTACGAGTGAAAGATAGTAAATATTTTTTTAATCTGTTTTGAATATGCTTTACAATAAGATTAATTGATCTAAATTTTACAGAAATAACTCAATGTCATATTTTAATATAAATCTCCTGTCCATTCTAAAGTAAGTTCAATCAAATTTATTTGAATTTTATTTATTCAATAAATTAGTATACTTCAATATGATTTTTTCTTTATTATAACCGACTTCTAAGAAGCAAAATATAATTTATACGAACTGAATTTATACATAATTTCTTATTTTTTTCTATATTTTTATAATATTCATATTAAATTTAAAATATATCTTAATATATCTAATTATAGTACATACATATAGGTATTTGGTACGATCATAAAAAAATACTGATGTTTGTTGATATTTACATGATTATTTTAAAATGATTTCTTCTAAAATTATTATTATTTAAAATGTCTACTTGAAAATTTCATAATATAAAAATTTGTTTCCATATATTCTACAAAGAATAAAATAGCTTTTAACTTTATTTATGATCATAGATGTGCACGAAAATATCAATATATGCTCTTGATTGTTGTACTAGTAATTTATTTATTAACTATATTGCATTTGCTTTTGGAAAAATAAGGCTTATTTGATGTATTTTTTAACTATTTTGATTTTTTATTTATTTTAAACAAATAATTTTTTTTTTAAAATACTCAAAATAATTTTGAAATGTTTTGAGTGATTTTAAAAATTATTATAATAATTTAAAGCCATTGGCTCCTACTACAACTATAATATATCAACATCATTGATTCATTGCCTTGCAAGCGGCAAATGCTTCTTCTTATAAATTAATTATCACTAAATAAAATTCTTGAGATTATGTAAATATAACATTTAATATTTAGATGATTAAGATTTTGATTGTATATTTTTTATTTTATTTAAATATTGTGTTAAAAAAATTCTAGCTTATAATTTTTTTTTTTAATTTCGCTATTGTAGAAAGCAGTTAGAAACTATCCCAAACGAAACTTATAAATCGTAGATGCAAAAGTAAAATACGGAGGAGAATGGTACTTTGTGGATGAAAAATAGAATGATTGAACTCTTCCTATAATTTATCCAACAAAATAGCTTTTTGATTAACAAAATTAGAAAACATTGCCCACAAAATCATAAGAAGAAGAAGAAAAAAAATAGAGCACATGAAGTATTAGTCTTAGGCTTCATTAGGGACGGTTTTTTATTGTTTTCTAAAACAACTTTTTAATACAAAAATTAAAATTTTTGTACTAAAAAATTACTTTAATAAGCAGTAAGAAAGCCGCCCCAAACGAAACCTTACACTCATATATGAATGTGATAATCCTTAG
The DNA here is from genome assembly GCA_019514585.1 of Dendrobium officinale. Classification (NCBI taxonomy): domain Eukaryota; kingdom Viridiplantae; phylum Streptophyta; class Magnoliopsida; order Asparagales; family Orchidaceae; genus Dendrobium; species Dendrobium officinale. Next base: position 79,713,044 of record CM033682.1, read on the forward strand.
TCTTTTCTCCTATGTATAAATTCACAATATAATCTGAAATCAATTATTTTAGAGATTAAATAATTGATTTAGAATCCAGTAGTTCATTTATTCATGCATTCCTTTCAAACTCTTAATTACAACAACAATTTAAGCTGTGTGACATAGTGAAAATTCACATGATATTGGTGGATGTTTGATGCCTTTCCCTGTTCTTGAAAAACTCTTTTCAACACCAAAGTAACAGCTGAAGACCTAACAAGAGCTAACTGCTCACCTTTTAGAGAATTTCTGATTTACTTACAACTTTATCATACAAATCCATAAAGGTTAGCATCCAAAGTGATCTGTCCCCACAAATTCTCTTTTGATCACTTCTCAAGCTCTTTCTTGCACAGAGGACAGCAAGATATTATCTTTAGCCATTGATCAACACATCTTAGGTGAAATAAGTGTGAGCATGGCAGCTTTCTAACCTCATCTCTGTCTATATATTTGGCAAGACAAATACAACACTCCTGCATAAATGTTAAGGGGAAAGGATGTCAGCTTTTAAAATTCAAAGATTGGGGGTTCCAACTATGAGAGATTATTCTGTGCGGACACCGGACACAGCTTACCATCCAGAGGCCAATCAGATGCAACCAAGTCATCCAGTACTGAGCTCGGTACCGACCAGTACCGAGTTGCGGTACCTAGTAGGAGTGAGGTGACACATTTTCATTGGGCTATGAATGGTGTTAGGTGTCTGCACCTAATAATTTCACTCCAACTAGAGAGGAGCAGCTTAATTTAGATTGAAATAGGTTTGATCATTAGTGAACTGGGACAATTTTGATTCCTTGAGTTATCATTTCCCAACACAGCTCTTTCTTTCATAATAAAAGCAGAAATGATTAATGGCAATGAAACTTACTGAATTCTTAACTGCAAGCTCATCTACAGCTTCCACCTCCTTGAATCTCCAAAATGGAAGCTGAGAAATCTGATCATCAGATGCTCCTCGACCACTTGAAGCCAAGTTCATGTTGTAACCAAGAAGATTTCTAACAAGTGGCACAATGCAGCACAGCAACAAAAACAAAAGAAAAGGGAAAGAGTAGATGATTGCATTCCAAGAAAGAAGAGCGATGCAGAGCAGATGAAGCTTTGGTGCTTGATTGAATGAGCCCAACCGTGAATCGAAAATCCAAACATTTCCCATTACAAACCACAATGCGTAGAAAAGCTCAAGGTATGGCCTAGCCTTGTTCATTAGAGACGAACTCCTGATACCAAAAGAAACAGTTAGTCATTTTCTATGTTCTAATAGTCATGAAGGAGAAGATTGAACTCAGAATTCAGAAAGTTTCTCACCTGGATTCCTCGAGGCTTCTCTGCTGCTCTAAATCAGAGCTCAAGCCAAGACTCTGGCTTGAATTGGAGCATCGATATCGCCAATAAAGAATAGGTATATGCTAAGGATATTGGCAATGTTGTAGCTAGCAATCCAAAATCTTACAGGCCAAACCGGCCTTTCCTTCTTTGACACAACCAAGACTGTTGTGACAGAAACTATCTGCCCAACAAGTGCTATAACCTCGAGCAGAAGCCATGGACTGGAATTGAAGGGGTTGGATCTGAGATCAGATCTTGTACCATTCTGATACTGAAACACTCTTCGCAAGAAACCAAACCATCTAGCTCTTGATACCCTCATCACCATCCTCAACAATGACCCAACAGGTGGGCTTCGAGCTTCAGTATGATCAATATTGCTCGATATCACCATTTGTGCGCTGTTGGAATTCAGCAATATCTTGAACTTATCAGAATCGTCAATTCTGTTCATTGAAGAATGGAACTTGAGAGCTTCATCATGGTCTGCAGAGTTGATGGAAAGGAGAAGTTGTGATGTAATTGTGAGAGAGTGATTTGGGATGAAAGAAATAAGGTAGGATTAAAGGGAAAGGAAGGTAGGAGGAGTTTGATCATCAGATGGCGACCAAGAATCTACCAGCTTTGCTTGGGTTCCAAGGGTGGCTGAAAGAGAAATAGCCGTTGGCCAAACCAGATACTTCCCTCCACTCAAAGATGTCTTTATTTGTTTAAAAAGCTAACTAGTTTTTGGTTGAAAATTGAATAACAAAAAAAAAAAAAAAAAACACTTAAGCCGCACCCCTCTCGTGAAAAGTCACTTTCTGTGTAGTAGTTGGGGAGTAGGCATGTAATCAACTAGTTGCAGACGTCCATCACTCCATCAGGTGCATAGCAAGGTAAACGAGCATGACAAGATGGCTCAGCTCATGAAGTATCAAGTTGACCTTGAATAACTAAGGCTTACAGATTTTTAAAGCAGATTTTTAATGCAAAATATTTTTAAATTAAAATTTTTTGTACTAAAAAATTACTTTAGAAAGCATTAAAAAGGTATCCCAATCAAAAACCTTAAAACCATATTTAGAATCAAATTTACTTTTATTTTTCAATACAAATCAAATTACTTTTAGATAAGGGTGTCAATATTTAACACGACCCGAAAATCCGACTCGAACCCGATCCAAAAATTTTGGGTTGGGGTCAACCCGAATCCGAAAAGGGTCGAGTTCAAAAATTTTTCCCATTTCAAAAATTAGGTTAGGTTCGGGTTAACCCTTTGACCCGAAATTGACCCGATTTAGATATGAAAACTCGTATTTTACCCTACAACTCGAGATTAACCCATTTTTGGACCCGAAAACTAGCATTTTTTATGGTCCCAGGTCATTCGGGTCTTGTCGGGTTGACCCAGACCCGAAGCGGGTCGGGCTCGGGTCGGAAAACCGACCCGTTTGCAAAAACGGGTCGGGTTTAGGATGATCCGAATAGTGCCGGGTTAGTTTGGGGTTCGACCCGAACCTGACCCATGACCCGAAATTGACACCCCTGCTTTTAGAAATATTCAAGAAGTCTTAAATGTATTTTGAGTGTTTTAACACTAAGTATTGATATCTGATATCTGCTATCAGTGACCACCCTTGATCACCGTCACCACCACAACCATCATCACCTCGACGACCAGTAACCACAGCCACCTTATCGCCTCCACCATAGGCATTAATTCTTAAAATAACAAGCATATCTTCACAAAAGTAATTTTTAAGATAACAAGCATTTCTTCACCACCACAGTCACCTTGGCTAAGAATTAAGAGGTCTACGATTCGAAGCTTGCGTATGTAATGTGCGTATAAATTTGTCTTAATCGGCTCAAAATCCCAGAAAAAAAAAAGCTTGATTATTTTTCAATACACCTAAGTATTTAAGCTAGAGTGCTCAATTATGGGTGATCCCAAAGCAAACCCTAAATCTTTGGACCACCTTTCATAACTACTTTCTACCAATATGAATGCGATTTTAGTATATTTAGGAATGATAGCATCACAAACTTATTTATAAGGAGTTGGCTACCGACTGGTTGTGGGATTGCATCATTTCATTAAAGAAATGATGACAAAAGATTGGGATGGCAACGTCGTCCTTATTGTAACGTAAATTTGATGAGAAAAAAAAAAAAAAAAAAACGCGTTATTAATTCAATACAAGCTACGTACCAACTAATTAAGCATAGCAACTTTAGATCTAATTAAAAGGCTTTGTTTGGCGTGAAATTATTACGTGCGGTCACCGGATCCTATCCGGAGGCAAATCAGAACGCGCCACATCACCAATATGTTGTGTATCGGCACTGTGTAACGCTGTATATTGAGTGATGTGGCGCGTACATACTGGCCTCTGGACGGTCCAGTGACCGCACGCAATAATCTCTCTTTTTTTAGGCGAAATTATTACGTGTCGTCACTGGACGTCATCCAAAGGCCAATTATGATGTGCCATGTCACCAATATGATGTGTATCAGCACTGTGTACCACTGTGTATCGGGTAACGTGGTGCTTCCTGATTGGCCTCCGAACGGTCCGATAATCACACGTAATAATCTCTATTGTTTGGGTCAACCTACTTACAACTTTTTTTATATATCACAATCACAATTTATGATTGGTGACTCATTCTTTTGTTGCTTTTCTAAAAAAAATTGTATTAAAAAATTGCTTTTATAATAGCTTTAAAAAATTATTTTCTCTCAGCAGTTTTACAAAGCACTAAAAAAATCATTTCAAATGAAGCCTAAAGCACAAGTAACATAAATCTCGGCAAAGTAAGCCTTTAAACTATGTCCTTGATTAACTTATGGAAGATAATCCTCTTGTTGCTTTGTTAATTAGGTGTGGACAACAAAATTAGGCTTAATTGAAAATATAAATCAAATAAAGTAAATTAAGTATCATTTTGGTTTGATTTGTTTGAAATTTTTCCTTAAATAATTTTATAGATAAAGACCAAAATAATCCATTCACTCTTTACAAAAGATCAAAATGGTCACCAACTATTAAAATGTCCTATTTTAGCTCATTGACTTTTTAAATATAGACTTAAATGATCTCACATAATTACTAATTGGTCCTGATTTAAAAAGTCAATTGATCCAATTTATATTTTTATATAGTCAGCGATTATTTTGATTCTTAAGAAAAAAATTAGGTGTTTATTTCAGTCATTTTCTCACTAATTTATATAATTTATTTAGTTTTTTTTATATACAAATAATAAAAAAAATTGAACCAAATTGACATAGAAAGAAAATAATTTATGTTAAGAAATACGAGTAATATTGATGCTTCTCCTAATAACTCTTAAATATATTATTTATGATTATTTTTTTATATTGATTTAGGAGTGGTGAACTTATTGAAGAAATAGCATTAATTTTCTTTTTATTTTATTGTTTGAATATCATGTTATCGTTGAAATGCCCTTTTTAAGTTTTTATTGCACATAAATTAGTATTTCCTTACCTTACGGTACAGCTTAACCTTAATCTATCGGAGAGGAAAAAAAAAAAAAGAATGGTAATCTCAATCAAAGTGGGCCCTCAAAGTGATAATAGTAAACTATCCCTAACATCATATTTGCTTGTCAAGAAAGTTTTGGAACTAAACAATGTTATTTAATCATATTGATATTATGGAAAGAAATTCAATGATGCATAGGACTAGGGGTGTCAATTTCGGGTCACGGGTCGGGTTCGGGTCGAACTCGAAACTGATCCGGTACTATTTGAGTCAACCCGAACCCGACCCGTTTCTATAAACGGGTCGGTTTTCTGGACCCGAACCCGACCCGCTTAGGGTTCGGGTCAACCCGACCCGACCCTAATGAACCGATTCAGACAATGGGTCAATCTCGGGTTCCCGGGTCAAAAACGGGTTTCGGGTCAAAACGGGTCAATTTTGGGTTGATGAGTCAACCCGAACTATACCCAATTTTTAAACGGGTCGAATTATTGAACCCGAACCCGACCCGTTTCGGGTTCGGGTCAACCCAAACCCGAAATTTTTGGGTCGGGTCCAATATTGACACTGCTACATAGGACAATATGCAAATAGCAAGATTTATAATATTAAAATATATATGAAATTAATATTGACATATTTAATTAAAAAAATGATGAATAAATACATAAAGAATATGCATAATAAAAATATGAGACACGTAAAAGAGGTGAAAAACGCGTCATTATTTTTCACTAATTATTTGCTTCAATATAATTCTCTGGAGTAAGCGCTATAGCTTGTTTATAATACTCAGTAGCTTGATCGAACCAACCCTTTGCAATTTCTGAATCACCTTGTATAATGGCTTGTTCTCCCCAATCCGAATAGGTTTTTAAATTCCCTCTCTTAGAATCGTACTTGAGAGTTTCCTACTCATACGGCCCAACAATCGATTCTTTAAAAATTAAAAATAAAAATTTGTCAAAAAACTCAAAAGGCTCAAACAAGCTTGAATCATAAGAGATCAAAAGTAGGCGAAGTCACATAGCATGTACTGATTTGGTTGCACCAAAACAACCAAATATAACCACTTCAAAACCATAATAACACAATGTTAAATGGTCAAAAATGCTGAGAGCATCAAACAAGAAGCCACCAATGACTAACAGACAAAGGCTTCGTTTTGGATGACTTTCTTATTGCTTCTTAAAACAGTTTTTTAGTACAAAATTTAAAATTTTAAACTAAAAAGCTACTTTAAAAAGTTACTTTAGTAAGCAGTAAGAAAACTTTATCAAACAAAATCAAAGTCTTACTTCCAATCTAACCCAAAATAACACCACAAATGCTAATGAGAGAGCCCTTATTTCATATCATTTTTTCTCTGCAAATGTAGCAAATGATGTAGTTACTTAGATTAGTTAAGAAGGAAGGTGGAGGTCAACGAAAGCCATCCTTTAAAGAGAGCATTAGAGAGAGAGCATGATAAAAAGATGAGCTTAATAGATTCATTATCTCTATAACACAGCTGATAGGTTTGGAGTATAGTAATATTTCTTTTGGCAAGAATGTCCATAGTTTTTAAAACCATTGTAAACAGCAAGGCAATTGTCAATAGAGGATCAAGAAATAGCCCCCTTTTGTACCAACCCCAATGATGCCTGCTAATATTAGAAAAAACATCAAAACATAAAGAAATTAAATTTTAAAATAAGATTTTTTACTACATTGTTAGAGAATCAAGTTTTTTTTTGGTTAAAACTCTTAGTAGGGGCATACGCATTAAATAAAAATAAGATTATAAGTCCTTACTCAATTCAAAGCCATCTAAAAATACATCATTTAAAGTAAAACCTACGAGCCTTGATTCAAACTAAATGCAAGAACATGCAGATGAAAAGATAAAACCAAATAATATAACCAAAAAGAGAACTATCAATCAACAAAGGAGTGGAGAACTGGAAGCAAACAGAGGCATCAACACTCGAGATCCCTGAAGACAATACCCTACAAAGAAGAAATAAAACAAGGAAGGCACCACGAGACCAATCAGAACAACCAGCCAATCAACAGAAAAAGGAATTCCAACCAACACAAGAAAATAAAAACCTCACCCAAACTTGAATAAAACAACCTCAGCCTCCCTAAACCCAAAATACATAGCCCAGAGAGACACATACAATAGCTCAACCCACCAACCAAAATAGCATCACTAAACAAGCTAAACAAAGAATCACTTCTTCATAGATTTCCTCATTCGCGCTTACCACCCCAATGGGAAAGCATGTATAAACTTTTGAAGTGTTGAACTAGAGGGAGAACTAATGTGGACAAAGGGGGAAGGGGGAGGAGGTTGAAAATTTCCTCCCAACCACTCTTTTGATTCTTGCCTTTTGAGCAAGAGGATGCTCCCTCCTTGCAACACCCTTTAACTCAATGTTGAGTTAGATTTCATTTAATAGTGAGATAAAATTTGGTGAAAAAGAGGTCTCTATAATAATAAAGTTGTTTGTCAAGTCTTGGTCATTGAGTATTTGGTTTCAACCTTGATTTGAGTTCAAATAGAGTATTCTATATTAATTTTATAAAATGATCAAAGTTGGGTAAGATAAATCAATGATCAATTCATTTTTTAATTTCAAAAGCTTTCATCCATAAGTGAATGTAAATCATTTTATATTTCTATTTTACTATAAAATTTCAACTAATTTCTTACTAAATTCTCATGCCTTAATAAATATTATTAATTTAAATTGGTGTAGAAAACAAAAAACGAAGGAGAACAAGTTACTTGAAATATTATATGTTCTTAGTATCATAGAATGCTTTCTTTAGGCCGTGCATAGCAACGGTAGGATCTATAAGTAGCAGTTTTAAGCTTTAGAGACCCAACTGACCTTAATCATCTTGAATTTCTATAAAGCTAATAGAATAAAAAATATATATAAATCTAATATGAATTAGAAATCACTCAAATGACCTTAAGACCTCAAAGCCTTGAAAAAAATTAAGAAGTAAACATAGCAAACACGATTAATAAAGTCATATGACTTCAAATTTATGCCACTCAGAACGAGGGTAAAATGCGTGACACTTAGTATCTTCTCAATCAAAAAGAGAATTTGCATGAAAAAATTTGAGTTTTTATTCATCTTTATGCACAATTTTGAATTATAGGCTAACTAAATTTTATTTGGGCAAATATCCCCAATAGTTCTTTTTTTTTTTTGGACCAAAAATAACACATTTAAATTATGAGGGATAACATATTCAATTCCTATGAATATTTAGACATTGTAATGTTGGAACCTCTCTTTCCCAAGCATCTTGTTTGGAGCTCTCCATACTCAATCGAATAATCGCCTCTCTCACTTTGATCTAAGATAATGGTGCAAGTTTCATGACATCATATATTTGAAGAAGAAAACAATCAATAGTTATCATAGTTATATGTGAATCATAAAATAAGAGAAGGATTTAAATAGTTCGATCCCAAAGACTTTTGTTGCAATGAAAAAGGGAGATTATAATCTCCATCAACGTGGCCCTAAAATTGCAAGTTGTTTGGATAAAAATTCTTTATTTGGTCGAGCCGGCTAAAAAATTAAAGCAAATTCAATATATTTCTCCTTTACAATAGGTGGAGTCTCCTTCAAGTTGGGACACCATTCGATAAAATTTGGCCAACTCTTAAAGTAGGGCTTATATTAAGGAGTAATAAGAAAATGAAGTGTTAATAGAAAAAAATTAAATTCAAATTCAAAATGGGGCTCCTTCATGTATGACAAATTTCAGCCAAATATGATTTATATCATGGAGGAGTTTCACAAAAGAAATAATAGTGAAAAAAATTCATAATTCAAATTAAAGAAGGCATGCTTTGTTCCTTGAAATTAGCACTTTAAAATTCAAATGCAACAAGAATATGGTTGGCCTTAGAAGGATTTTGTATTAAATTATTTTTTTAATGTGATTAACATAGAATTATTATAAAAATTTGATAGCATTATTTTATTTAAAAAAAAAATTGGATGAATTATGTAATGTTTGAATTTTTCTTAGAAATGGGTTAGTTGGTTTGCTCTTATATGGAAAATTGGATGACTAGCCCATGAAATAATAATTTATGTTTTATTTCAAACACAAAAGAAGAATGTATGCACCTTTTTCATAATTTGCATTTCTTTGCTTAGGGATCGTTTGATTCGAGCTATTTTAATGCTTATTCTTTTTAAAACACCAAAAGTTTTTTTCGTGTTTGGCAAAACCACTTCTGTCAGACCATGTTCAACACAACTCTATTTTTGATAGAAATGCGACAACTATTCCCCACCTCCTTTTCTTAAGCAGTCCACAATTAGGCTTTGTTTGTTTCTTCCTCTCCCTTTGTAAAAAATAGTTTTAGAAATATTGGTTAGGGGAATGAAGTTTTCTATGGGAGAAGCAAATATCAAAAAGCTTCTCAAAACAGTAGAAAAATAAAATTCTCTAAAAAGTATTTCTATAGAAGCGTCCCAACCAAACAGCGATCGAAAAATAATTTCACTATTACTAAATAGAAAAGGTAAAAAAATGCCAAAACAAACAAGGTCTTAGCCTTTGTGAATATTCCATTATACTCTTGCACGACGCCTTACCACTTCAACTCATCTTCTTCGCCCAAATCCTCCAACCATTTAATAAATAAAAAATTTGTAGCTCCTTCCTCCACATCTTTCATCTCTGGCTCTCTTCGAACTAAACACTCATGAAGTTCATCCTAAGCCATATCTTCTTCCCTATTCTTTCTGTCGACATCAAGAAGAGCAGCAACCAGTTCACTAAGAAGAGACGACCAAAGACTATTATAAAAGCATTTTTAAGAAGTGCAGAATTTCCTCAGGTTGTTGAAGGAAAAGCTGAGAATTGTATGTCCTTGGTTGATTTTAGAAATTTGTGTAATCTTAAACCATCTGCAAGAAAGTACCTTGGAAGTTTTTTCAAGTCACGAGATACAGCTACACTTTTTAAATTTATTTAAGTAATAAAAAACTACCTACATTTTAGTTATTATATGGATAATTTCATCATTTATGATTAAAAAACTGAATCTGTTAATCATACCAAATACTTATCATCTATTTTAAAGTTTGTAAGAAAAAAAAAAAGCAATTTAACCAAACAACATTATGTAATAACTCCATTATATAAAACAGTTTTTCTAATACTCCATTTTCTCTACAACGGTTTTAAAACAAACTTTTACAAGAACATTGGCCAACCAAACAAGGCCTTATTGTTTGTGATTGTATAATCTCATTCATGATTAGAGAAAGTACCAAAATGTTCCCTCAACTCTTTGTGAAGAACCAAAAGGGTCCCAACTTTTTTGAGGGACCAATTTGATCCTTCAACTCCTCAAAATGGGATTGTTTTTATCCTAACATTCAATATTGAAGTTAATAGTATTAAATAGAAAAGTATTTTGATCATTTTTTAATTAAAATATTTAATAAATATAATTTTCGTGTAATTATAAATTTTCTAAAAAAATTAGTAAACGTTTCTTTAATAAAAAAAAAATCTAAATTATTTTAGTTTTGTTTTAAAAAATTTTAGTCATATTTTATAAAATGATTGGTAAAAATATGCATGACTAAGTTGAATATAACATCTGATTGCATATGATTTCTCTAAATCAATAAGTATGATATGTAGATCCTCTTTGATCAAAAATACAACTGCTTTTTTGAACTCCTCATTACCACTAAAAAAGCATGTCAATTTCAAAATCATTGGGAGAAGAATCTGCCGTTGGGTTGAAAGATGGCCATTTCAAAATTCCATCTTCATCACTGCTATGTAGATTAGCTTCATCACCTGAGTCCACACAATCGCTATCACACTTTCTCCCTTTAAAAATTTTAGTAGGAATATTTTTCCATGTTTTCAATGATTTGTTGTTCTTTAAGTTGAGTTTTTGCACGCTCATGGAAATCATCTACATCGTCATCATAATCAACATCGTCATTATCGGCACTATCGTCATTAGCATCATCATCATCCATCTCTACCTCTACATTACTATTAATATCAGTCTCTATAGTTAAACCACCAAATAACTATGAGAAATTTGAATCTTCAACCCACTAAGTTGGTATGTTATTTCTAGGATTTCTGACAATAACGGCATAACGCAATACATATCATTTTCCTTTGAATTTAAGTTGGAGCATTATAAGTAACTTTATTGAGTAAAAATCTTACCAAAATTTTCCCAAATTTTTTGTATTTTCATCCTCTTCATTACCTTGAGTTATTACTATTATGACATTTACAAAAGTTGTCAAATACATAGAAAATGAAACAATTAAATCCGCAATATCAACTTAAAAAAAATGTTAATTCATGCCTCTCGCTATCTCCTGGATAATACTCTCCTAGGCAACTCTTAGCTCGGGAAAAGTGGACAAGTTATTTGAGCTGAACAGGGGCGAATGAATGGCTAAGCACTCCTTCAAGGCTGTGGTGGCATATATAATGAAAATTAACTGTAATATTAGAGCGAATAAAAATCATACAATTGCATTCTTTGGAAAGCCCTCTACATTCTTATGACTCTATCATACAGTATAAGAGTTTGGCTGTGGGATCGACGTGAAAAAAAATCATACAACCAGGGGTGGACCCCTTTGAGCCCGGTTCCCCCCCCCCCCCCCCCCCCCCCCCCCCCCCCCCCCCCACCCACCCCCCCCACCACACACCAACCCCACCCAATTTTTTTTATTATACGATTCCTTAGGTAATTTGTCCCTTCAATCTATTTTTAAATCTTTATTACACGGTTTTTTATCCAATTGTTCCCCCTAAAAGTTATAAAATACTATGGTAATTAGACAATTGCCCCAAGTATAATTAAATACATTGTGTAGATGTGTTCTTGTTAGAAAATGAAGAATAAAATACAAAGAGAAATAGTAAATCAAAATTTGTTCCGAGAGCGTTGCCCCTTGACCCCGAGACATATATGCCAACAGTTACTTATAAGTTTGCCCTCCCCCCCCCCCCTGAAAATTATGGTTGGTTTCACCCCTGCATACAACTGCTAATGGACGAAGTACCTACTACATGTTGTGGGATACATGATAGACGTCAAGATCAACTATGTAATTCACGCTTAGTGCTCATCAGGATCGACCGTGAGATCCACACAATCACAGCTGCGGGACATTGGATTAAAGTTACAATTGACGCACACTGTGGGATGCTGTGTTGAATCTACAGTTGACGCGCTGCGAGACGTTGGGGGTCGAGGCCATAGTGGAGGCTGCTGCGCTGCGAGCTCTGCTCTGTGCTTCGGGCCACTGCTTTGCGTTGCAAGATGCTTGGGTTGAAGAAGGGTTTGGCTGCTGGGTTTTTGACGCACCTGAAGAGTTTGAAGAATGATTTGTTGTTGTTAAGACATTTTAATGTTTCTTTGCTTATTATGATAGTACCCTAGCTCCCATCTCAATTTTCCATTTAAAATTCACTGGCAGGACAAAAGTTATTGAGGGACCAAATTGGTTCCTCAAAAGAGTTGGGGATTATTTTAATCCCTAGTAAAGAGTTGAGGGATCATTTTGATCCTTTTCTCTTCATGATTTTATTATCTCTACTCTCCATCAATCCATTTCCTACTAGTTTAGGCTTGAATTTTATCTATTATTCCACAATAGCTAAGATCCACTCCTAGCATGTCTTCATTCAACCACTTGCCATCCATATAATGAGGTGAATGATTTTTATAAAATATTTTGACATTCCATTGATCATGACTAGCAAATTAACCATTGTTTCATTCAATAATTTACCCTCCATGAATAAATTATGTGATGAAAGTTTATTCTAACTTTCTTGACCCACACCTTCATTCCTTATCAACCCTCAAACGCACTCTATCTCTCACACGAGCAACTCAAGACCTCACTTCATGCCACTCATCTCATCGTGCTTAATAGACATGGTGAAATTAATTATTTTTTGTTTGGTTCATTTCTTTATACTAAAAGTTTTTTTTTTTTTTCTTTGATTTGTTTGAAACAGCTTGGGTTTTTGGATTAACTTATGGTTTGTTAATTTATGAAGACTTGTTGGTTTCATCTTTGGTAGTTTTTTATATCTATAACATTGCCTCTGAAGTGGTTGTGATCACTTCTCTGTATTTTAGTTTTTGATTGTTAGACAATGATGCTATTAGCCCAATATGCCAGCCTCCGATTCCCCTTCCTATATCTCTTAGTTTAGCTACGCCGATGGTTAGAGTTAGGGTTATCAAAAGAGCTCATTTATTTAACAAGCCAAATTTAACCCAAACATATAGTCAGATTTGACTCAATTTGAAATCGAATCGAATAAATTTGGGCTACTCAGGGTACGTTCGGTTCAAGATTGGATCATTAACCGCCTTCATGGGAAGTTGTGCTTGATGCTTCATCTAGAGAATGAAAATCAAGTAAAAACTTGGAATAGTTGTGGTTTGTCTCATTCTAAGTGAACAAAGGTAGACCATGACAGTAGTTCTTATCTTTTTTGATGGATGAGCTTTTCAGAATATTTTTTTTGGATTGCTTTTGATTGTGGATTGCTTTTGATTGCATGTCCTCAAATTGACCGAGCATCTGCTTGCTCGCTGCATTGTGAAAACAAGAGCGAGTCCTGTTTATGTTCACATTTCATTTGCTCTAAAATTCCTAACTAGCGTCTTCACGAGAAAACCTGTTTTTATGTTTCCTCAGTATGCCAAACAAGTCATAATTGCTAAGCAATTAGCGTATTATGTCACAACAATAATATTTTCTGAAGTATGTCCTGATTATTTTGAAGCAGTTCCAATGATTAAGCAGTGGAGATTGCCATTTTAGATTTCATTTGGGATGACTTTCTCACTACTTCTTAAAGCAGCATATTAATATAAAAATTAAAAATTTTGTATTAAAAAACTGCTTTACAAAACAGTAAAAAAGTCGACCCAAACCAAGCCTTAGTGTTAAAAAGCAATAAAAAAACTGTCCCAAACGAAGCCTTAGTGTTATATATTACTAGTGTGTGCTTACCTTTGGAGCTTCATCTGTGAGCGGTGTTCCTAGACAGGGTAGGCATCTCCATTTACTGCAGGGTCATTACTGCACATATCATCCTTTTATTTGTATTTTAAATTCATTTGCCGTTTTGAATCCCTCTATGAATGCATATCGAACAAGTAGCTGCACTAATTCATGTAATAGGCTCCAAAGAAGTACAGGTTGATTCCACCATTCTATATTGCCAACATCTATACCATCTTTACATTATCTTATCGACAGGATAGTATTTCGAACCCATTCTTGAGAATGACATTTTCTATTGTAATATCAGCTCTCTCTCTCTCTCTCTCTCTCTCTCTCTCTCTCTCTCTCTCTCTCTCTCTCTCTCTCTCTCTCTACTCTCCCAGTAATCACATCTAGCCATCCCTACCTCTATGTGTTATTCCACTTCTCTTGTATGCATCCAGCAGTCCTTTCAATCCCATCATATGATTTTGGCTCTTTTGCTACACATATGAACTTACTCTGATCTGCTACTAATGCCTTAATCAGCAATATTTTCTCCCCATCTAATTAACTTTGGATCTTTTGCTGGCACAATCAGGCAACTCGTCTATTATTTCTTTATCTTCCATCCTGGCATCCTTCTTAAACATCTCCTAAATGTCTTTTTCCAGCTATCGACTGCATCATCTTGAGCTTCCTCTTGTGCAAATACAGCGGAAACAAAACTAAAAATCACACAACCAACACAAAGAATACGGCGATTTACATGGTTCAATGAAGATGCCTACATCTACGGAGTGGATATGATGATTTCACTATATTAGAGAAATGAAGGATTACAATTTTGGCCCTCTAGCTCTCATGCATCTAAAACAGCCATTGCCCCTATATTTATAGATTTTAGTTGAGTAAAATAAGGAAAAAACTTCCTAATCTATCCCCAATCAAATCACCTACTTAGGCAAATAGTAAGCTCCCTAATTAAATACATAAATGAGACATCAAAGCCTTCCAAATCAAGACTGAGTTGGATTTGGAAAGATTTCCAAATCAACAATCTCCATCTCATCTTTCACTTTAGAAAGTAGAAGATGACAAACCATACTCCAATATCAAAACGACTGCACCCAAATGGTTGCCTACGTACCCCTCTCCCAAGGGATCAAGCCGAGCATAGTTATTCAAAATAAGTGGACAATCAGTCATGAGTATTGTACCATTGCCGTGGTGTCTGCCTCTGTAATATCAAGTTTGTATCAATTGTATCCTTCAGATACCTTAATATACTCTTCACAGCTTGTCAATGACTCCTTCCTGGAACATGTATGAACCTACTCACAATGCCAACTACTTGTGCAATGTCTAGATCGAGTTGCTCCAAAATCAGACCATAGTGTGCTACAGGTGACAAGTGACCACATGTTGAGGGATACTCAACCACTTGGGAGAACACCTCATCATAAGCAATCCCTTCCCATTGTGCAGAGCATTTTATCACCCACATAGCCTTCTGCCACACATTAGCTCCATGAGCTCCATGAGATCCTTCCTTCTTTGCACAAACTCATTTGCAACAATTGGCTTTCCTTCCTGGAGAAAGTTTCACCAACCTCCAAGTAGTGTTCTATTAAAGAGACTCCATCTTTTCATCCATAGCCTCTTTCACAAATTACCATCAGGATTGCCCACTGCTTCTTTATAGTATCTTGGAATTTCAGCCTCCATGACTAAAAATCTAAATGCAGTGTGGTCCCTCAACTAAGCTACTTTTGGGACATTATGGTGTATGAACCCGTTCCGATCAATAGATTCCTAAGATGGAATCTCATCCTCAACATCATCTTCTGCCTCCTGATCTATAGCTGAATCAGGTACTTGGGTAGAAGTGATTTATCTCTATGGAATAAATGGAGTTGCATCAAACTCCAGCATCTGCAGCGCATATGTGGTCCCAATAGAACTCGCCACCTGCTTCAAGTTTTGAGGTATCAACATGCTCTCCTCGTCAAACGTAACATCCTTGCTAATGTCAATCTTCTTCTCTACCAGATTATAGAGTTTGATGCCCTTGACTCCAAGCTTGAAGCCAATAAAGATTGCCTTCTTTTCTGATGTTCTAGTTTATCATTTTGATCATGATAATAAATTAGACACTCAAACACTCTCAAATATTCATACTCTTTAACAGGATATCCTAAACTCATCTCCTTTAATGTCTTTTTCTTAATAGTTGTAGAAGGCAGTCGATTCACGAAGTGACAGGCATAGTCTATAACCTCAGCCTAGTACACTCTATTTAACCCAGCATTGGATAACATACACCAAAGCTTTTTTACCAAAGTCCTTTTTATCCTCTTTACTACCCATTCTATTATGATGTCTTTCTAATAATGAAGGTGTGCTCTATCATAGACTCTAGCACTCTTGAAAGAATGCATCCTTAGTGTATTCGACCCCATTATCTGATCTGATACATCAGATTTGTTTGCTAGTTTGAGTCTTAATTCACTTCTTCTAAAATTTTAAAATCTCAAGTACCTTGCTCTTGCACCTCATGGTGTACACCCAAACATAACTGGAATAATCATCAATAAAAGATAAAAAGTATCGACGCCCGTTGAATGATGATGTCTTCCTCGGGCCCCAAACATCTGTGTGAACATACTCCACGATACCCTTTGTATTATAGATGACAATGCCAAAGGATACCAATGTCTTCTTGGCAAACCCATAATGTTCATAGAAATCGAGCTTGAACATGATTGCTCTTTTAATCAATTCTTTCTTCATCAAAATTATAAATGAAGCCTCTCCAGCATGAGCTAGCCTCATATGACACAATGTAGTGGTATCAAAAGAATCATCAACAATAATAACTATTTCAATTACTATTTTTTTTCTAAGAATAGTAAATGTTAAGATAATGATCTCTCTTCAAAAATACAGTGCTCTGTGATACATCTTTAGAATCTCTACTTCTATGACTACCTTGTAGCACTTGGTCTCTAAAATCCCAACAAACAACAAATTCTTTCTAATACTTGGAACATGTCTTACATCAGTTAACTCTATTATAACCCTATCATGTATTTCGATGAAGATGCTCCTTATACCAATAATAAGACTAGCTTGAACACTTCTTATGGTCACGACACCATTAACAAGCTCCCTGCAGGTACAAAAACCACTCCCTGATGATACAAATATGATAGGTAGCATCGCTATTCATAATATAGTATGAACCATCGGTGTATAAACTTTGAAAAATAGTAGATAGTGATATCTCTAAGTCATCATCATGCTCTTCCAGGGTAATATTTGTCTTTGCCTCCATGGAAACTCCCTTTCATTTCTCATTCAACTTTGAATAATATTTCTTCCAATGACCAGTCTCTAAATAGAAAGCATACTGATTCTTTTCAAGACCGTGCCCACGAGACTTGCCTTACTTGTGTTAATATTGCCGTTTTTATTCTTCTTCTTTTTAGATCTTCCACATTGGAGTGTGAGAGCCTCGGTCAAATTTATCATAGTAGATTCCTTGTCCCAGCCCTGGAGCTCGTGATTCAATAACACAATAGTCACCTCAACATAGTTCATAATCTCGATCTCTATAACATAAAAAAAGTTACGCAATGAAAGTTTTGTCAATACAAAATTATTTACATTTTTTCGGTAATGGAAGCACAAATTGATTAAAAAAATATCAAAAATATAAAATCTTTGAAATGAAAAATATGGTAAATGTTCCTTACAATGAGATGAGTAAATTTTATAACTGGACAAAAATCGCACGACGAACTCCAAAATCCAAGCTATTCTTTCTCTCTTAATTTCCTAAACTATATATGTGTTAGCTGAAATCAAGAAGAGAATATGGATTTAAAAAAAGTTATTAAGAGATTGTAGATATTTATAATAAAATATTAATATAACAATTTAATTTAATTAAATTTTCAATATAAAATTCATATAAATCATATTGGGTTTTAAAAATTATAAAAAAATTTTCATAAAATAAATCATTTTATTTAAAAAATATCGATAAAATCAGCTTGCAAATCGGACACCTCATAGTCCAAAAATCCCCACTTGACTTAGAGGTATCAATTTCTTAAAGATTTTTGACATTGCTCAAAAATTTCAAAAAAATTCGTATAAGTAAAATATTACAATCAAAATACTATAGAAAAGTCGCGAAGACGGTTTACGATTTGGAGTTATATTGACTCCAGAAAAAAAATTATTTGTGTGGGTCGAAATACGGGTTAATACATAATAAGTTAACTATAAATTTTTTAGAAAATGAAATTCTATCTCATTATATTTTATAAAAATGCATATGATTTAAAAAATTAATTAAAGACGATAAATCTTTAATGAAAGAGCTAAATGAAAAATGGCACGTATAATTTTTTTTTCAAATAAGTAACAACATAAGCCCAATTCATAAGTTTAAAAATGGGTAGACTAAGTGCTTAAGTTGATTAGGATTTTTCTTTTGGGTTAAAATGAATCTTTATGACCTAAGTGAGTAATACTAAGGTTTGGGCAGCTAATTGGTTATTTCAATGCATTTATGCTAGCTAAGGCTTGCGCTAGATGGATCATATTGAGTAGGTGTTGATTAGGGCATCTCGGGTGGAGAGATTATTGTGTTCGGATACCTGACACAACTTACGTTCGGTATTCACAATATTAAGCAGTATTGAGTTCGGTACTGACTACTGAGTATCGAGCAGTACTGAGCACGGTACTGAGCAGTACCAAGATCAATACTTCTTGGTACTGCTCAGTACCGAGTAGGAGGTGATGTGGCGCATTTTCATTGAGCTCCGAACACGTTCAATATCCGAACCCAATAATTTTCCTCTCGGGGGTGACCCTATGAGTCAGCCTACGACCCTTAAGGTCTAGTAGGCAATATATGACATGTGTTAGCACATGAGTTTACACTAGGATGTTCAAAATAGATGTTACCATAACTATAAATACTATGACCTCTTCCTTAGTTTAAATCTATGATAACCTTTTCAAGTTTTATGTCTTTAAATTATAACTCTGTCATAAACTAGGTGGAGCTTTCAAATGTGCAACCTTCACTGAATGAAGGCCAAAAAAGTGCTATAGTAATTAGTAGTACTTGAACTCCAATCCTCAATTTGTAAGGAAAAAAAAGATTTATATTATTCTCAAAACTTTTATGATTCAAAATATGCATGTTTTTAGGTGGATAATTATTTAAAAAAAGTTTAATGCTACAATAAATTGTTTATCATGTATATTATGATAAGCAACAAATAGTCATAAGAAATGACATTACATTATACTTTGAATAGTAAATATTTAGGGTTTTACCTCATTAATAAAAAAATATTATAAAGTGTCTTTTATATGCTTAAAAATATCATAATTAAGTACAATTCAAACAATAGTAATTGCATTAATTTTAAGTAGTCGGTGGGCAACGGAGGTAGGAGGAGTCATAGTCGGAGGGTGATGGAGGTCGGAGTAGGCCATAGTCGGTGGGCGACGAAGGTCGGAGTATACGACATTCAATGAGCGACGATTGTTGGAGGGGCCAAAGTCGACGAGCAAGGAAGGTCAAAGGAACCAAAGTTGATCGGCGTCAGAGGTCAAAGGATCATAGTCGATGATGATGGTCTGAATGACCATAGTTAGCAAGTGATGGAGGTCGGATGTACCATAGTTGGCAAGTGATGGAGGTTAGAGTGGACCGTAGTCGGCGGGCACCGGTAGTTGGAGGGACCAAAGTCGATAGGCGATGGAAGTTAGAAGGGCTTTTGTCGGTGGGTGATAAAGGATAGAGTGGACGGTAGTCGGCAAGCGACGGTAGTAGGAGTGGCCATAATTGGTGGGCGATGGAGGTCAGAAGGACTGTAGTCAATGGGTGACAATGGTTAGAGGGATCCTAGTCGACGGGTGATGGTGGTCGAAAAGACCGTAGTTGGCGAGCGATAGTTTTCAGAATGACCGTAGTTGGTGGACGATGGTGTGTGTAGGGACCGTAGTCGACAAGGGACGGTGGTCGGAGGGAACTCCAACTATGGCAGCGTTAGATGGAGAGTGTAAAAGAGCTCTCAAACTTTCGCTCCTCCTGTCTCCCAATTGTGAAGAATGATGGGTCTATTTATAGTTTTTTGGGACTGACATGATTAGTAAATAGAGAGAAGATCAAGGGCAAGTTGTGAGTGTTTCAATTGATAGCTGATACCAACTCCCTCTATTATAGATTGTTTATCGAGTATTTAAGTGCTTAACTGATGCCAAAATTTGACGATCTTGGGCTCGTTGGATTTATCTCGTCGAGTCGCTCGATTCGATTATAAGCATGCCATATTTGGATATCATTTGGTTATCCGATTAATGATCTAAAACTTCTAAATATACTTTGATCATTCGATTTGGACCCATTTTGGGTTAGATTGGATCAAATTTGGTGTCATTGGACTCATTGCATTGAGATATTCAATTTGACTATAAGCCTGCTAAAATTGGAGTTCTGATGACCATAATTTTAATTCTGAAAGTTTTTTATTCACATTCGTATTGAGATTCACAACTAATCATGATAATTTTTTGTTGACATATCAAAGATATATGGTTTAATAAACAAATTAGGATGATTTTCATGAAGACCACATACTTTTTATATATTTATAAATCTATTTATTAAGATTAATATTTAATTAAATTATATTTAAAATTTTAAATCATTCAAAAAACATTTCTAATATATATAATTGATGTGACAAAAATATTAAAATATTAGATGTATAAATATGGATTATATGTAAATCCTTTTTTTTTAAATATAAAATAATCTAAATGTTCTTATTTATCTACCCAATTTACTAATTTCTTACAAACAATCCAGTACCCACAAAAGGTTGGTAAATTGAGGGATAGGGGTGTCAATATTGGACACGATCCGAAAACCCGACTCGAATTCGACACGAAAATTTTGGGTTTGGGTTAACTCAAACCTGAAATGAGCCGGGTTTGAGTCCTAATTTTTGACTTGTTTGGAATTCTGGGTCGGGTTTGGGTTGACTTGGAAACCTAATTTTGACCTGACATCTAGCAAGGAACCCGAACCCAAACAAAGAAGTGCACGAAAGGGAGAAAGTTTCCTTCACAGCGAGCGAACTCCCCTCGTTGCTTTTGATCAAAATGTTGTAACTTCCGATCCGAATGGAAGGGAACGTCGTCAAAGGAGCAAAGTTGAACAACACACAAAAGGAAGAAAGTTTTCTTCACAGCGAGCGAACTCTCGTCGTTGCTTTTGATTCGAATGGAAGGGAACGTCGCCCAAGTAGCGAAATAGAACAACACACGAAAGGGGGAAAGTTTTCTTTATAGCGAGCGAACTCCCGTCATTGCTTCCGATCAAAATGTTGTAACTTCCGATCTGAATGGAAGGGAACGCTGTCCACGTAGCAAAGTCGAATGTCGCAGAAAAGGAGGAAGTTTTCTTCATAGCGAGCGAACTCTTGTCGTTGCTTCCGATCGAAATGTTGTAACTTTTGATCAGAATGGAAGGGAACGTCATTCAAGGAGCGAAGTCTAACAGTGCACGGAAAGGAGAAAGTTCGTCCAAGGAGCGAAGTCGAACAGCGCACGAAAGGGAGAAAGTTCGTCCAAGGAGCGAAGTCGAACAGCGCACGAAAGGGAGAAAGTTTTCTTCACAATGAGCGAATTCCCGTTGTTGCTTCCGATCAAAATGTTGTAACTTCCGATTCCGAATGGAATGGAACGTTGTCGAAGAGTGAACTATGCGGGTCAGATTCGGGTTGACCCGAATCTAAAGAGGGTCGGGTTCAGATTCGGAAAACCAACCCGTTTATAAAAAAATGGGTTAGATTTGGATTGACCTGAACATTGCTGGATCAGTTTCAGATTAGACCAGAATATGACTAGTGACTAGGCGTGTCAATTTCGGGTCACGGGTCGGGTTCGGGTCAAATCCGAAATTGTCCTGACATTGTTCGGTTCGGGTCGACCCGTTTTTGCAAACGGATCGATTTTCTGGACCCGAACCCGACCGCTTCGGGTTCGGGTCAACCCGAACCCACTTGTTTCAGCCACGGAAGCGGACAGCCAGCGAAGCCAGCAGCGGCCAGCGGGTTTCAGCCGCGGCAGCACCCCGTTAGGGCACGAGTTGACGGCGAGGTTTCAGGCGCAGCAGCAGGTTTCGGTCGCGCGCGGCAATCCAGTAGCGTTCTCGGCGTCGCACGGTCGCACGGTGCGAGGACAGCGGCCAACGGCAGGGCCGACGGCGGATCCGGTTCCGGAATTCCCTACGGGCTTGACCGCTTGAGCCGCTCGAGTCTTGACGCAGACGCGACGTCGACTCGAAACTCAACAGACTGCAGATGACGCGACGGAATGGACGAATGACGCAAACTCGGGTCAAACCGGGTTGATTCCGGGTTTCAGGGTCAACCCGAACCCGACCCGGTTTTACAAACGGGTTGAAATCTCCAACCCGAACCCGACCCGATTCGGGTTCGGGCTGACCCGAATCCGAATTTTCCGTGTCGGGTTCGGATCGAATTTTCGGGTCGTGTCCAACATTGACACCACTACTAGTGACCCAATTTTGAAATCCTATATGAGGGATTTTGCAGAATAGTCATGGACATGCTTTTTTTACTCGGTAAAATTTGTAGTAATAATTGGTCGGCTTGTCGTCTTGCTGAAGCCGTCAAGCTTGCCGTGGAATTCAGCTTGCAAGCACAAGAGACGACGGCTTCCTTTCCAGTCCTAACCCTACCACAAAATTCCTCTTTTCTTCTGCTACCATTTCTGATATACATCTCGGTTTAACGATCTTTGAAGCCCTACCGACCTGCGGAACTCTCGTGATGGCGACAGCGACGAAGGTGGATGGCCAGGACAAGGTCATCGCGACGGCGCAGCAGATTGTGAGGAGCCTGGCCACCTCTAAGAACGCCGCCGAAGACATGATCCGCATACTCTCTGGTTTCGACAACCGCCTATCTTCTATGAACGATCTCTTACCGACTGCCGGCACCGGCTGTTCTTCTCCGACCACTGGAAGGGTTGATGCCAGGAGAGAAGTCCCCGCTGTTGGAGAGAATATCACCTCGAAGAAGCTGAGGAGGTTATTCAGCGCTGGGAATCTTCCGATTCCCTCCTTTTGGAGGCATCTGCTGAAGAGGCTGTCGAGTACCTTGACGCTGTCGACGAGCTCATCTCACTCCTTGAGTCCGAGTCTTACCCCGAGGAGTTCCGTGCCCGGGCTGAGATTGCTGTCCAGATCGCTATGGCGCGGTTGGAAGACGAGTTTCGCCATCTGATGATCCGAAACACTGTCCCGCTCGACGACGCCGACAGTCTCCACAGCTCGATCCGTCGTGTTTCGCTTTCTTTCAACTCTGTCCCTGGTGATTCAGTCGAGGACTTTGAGGAATCGGTCGATGAGGACCAGAACTACGAGACCAACCTGGAGTCACGCGGCAGTAGCTTTATCTCTGGTGACCGGAGAATCGATCTCGTGCTCCCAGAGGTCGTGTCCGATCTGAAGGAGATTGCCGACCGCATGATCTGGGCTGGATATGGGAAGGAGCTCTGTCAGGTTTACAGCAGCATCAGGCGTGATATACTCGACGAGTGCCTCTCAATCCTTGGCTTGGAACGGATGAGCATTGAGGAGGTTCAGAGAATTGAGTGGAGAGCTCTGGATGAGAAGATGAAGAAGTGGATTCAGGCGATGAAGGTTATGGTCAGGATTCTGCTGACAGAGGAGAAGAGGCTCTCTGAACTGATATTTTCTATATCTGATGACATCAAAGAAGAATGCTTTACAGGAGCCGCCAAACCTTGCATCTTGCAGATTCTGAATTTTGGGGGATGCTATATCCATTTGCCAGAGGTCTTCAGAAAAGCTTTTCCGAATTCTTGATATGTATGAGGCTTTGGGGAATGTCATTCCTGAGCTGCATTCCCTGTTCTCTGCAGAGGCTAAAAATCTTATATGTGGTGAGGCTGAGGGAATTCGTAAGAGATTGGGGGATTCCGTCCGAGGCACTTTCATGGAATTTGCTAAGGATGTTCAGAAAGATGTTTCACGTAGGCCTCTACCAGGAGGTGAGATTCATCCACTTACCCGTTATGTTATGAATTATGTCAAACTGTTCGTGGATTACAGCAGCTCCCTTGACGTGCTCTTGGACGATGAAAATGTTCTGGGAGGAGGCAACGGTGATGATACCCAAATTTCGGGAAGTATGACACCAGTAGGCCGTAGTTTGCTGATGTTGATGTCTTATTTAGAGTCTAATCTTGATGAGAAGTCGAAGCATTATGAAGATGGCGGTCTTCAGTGCATATTCTTGATGAATAATATACTCTATATGGTGCAGAAAGTTAGGGACTCTGAACTTCTTGGACTTTTAGGGGATAACTGGGTCCGAAGGCACCGAGCTCAAGTGAAGCAATATGCCAACAGCTACCTCAGAGCTTCTTGGACCAAAATTTTGTCATATTTAAAGGATGATGGATTGGGAGGAAGTGGAAGTACTAGCTTAAGTGGTGCACCTAAAAGGACCATCAAAGAAAAGTTTAAGAGTTTCAACTTAGCCTTCGAAGAAATATACAGAATTCAGACCACTTGGAAAGTTCCTGATTCTGAGCTCCGTGACGACTTGTGCATATCTATATCTGAGAGGCGATCCCAGCTTATAGAGCATTCTTGGGAAGATTTGGTGTGCAATTGGAGGCTGGACGGCAAGCAGAAAAGTACATAAAATACACAGCTGAAGAACTGGAACAGTTCATCTCTGAGTTTTTTAAAGGGTCGTCTGGGCCATCAAACCTCCTTAGAAAAAAAGCTTAACTCATAGCTAAAGTGATTTATAGTGATGTTGGTGTTTTCCGTTCTCATTGGTCATCATACACATACTTCACAGAGTTCAGGTGCCTAGTGAATGTAAGATTAGTAAGGTTTATCTTTTGGTTTTTTCTTTTTCTAGTGTTTCTCGTATTTTTATATTACTTACAATGTTTTTATAGCCTTTTCCTGAAGGCTTTCTGTTATGATGTTCAATATTGCTGTAGATATCATGTACATATATGTTATCTACTCAAATGTTAAGTCTTATTAGACTCTTCAAATCTTCTCTATGCGGAATGATTAAATGTTTGTTGTTCCCTATGGTTTTACATAATATACTTAGACTTTAGGAGGATTTCATATTTGCTAAAGCTGCTTTGGCTTCAATATTTTCCTCTGTTTCAGCTTGATTTTCTTGTTAAATGGAAACGCTGTGTTTCTTGTCGACTGCATTAGCAATTTTCAATTTCCCCTACACTTGTCCTTAACGTATTTATCCGCAGCTAAGTACAATTTTCTTAGAAGGTTGGGATGTTGAAGCCCTCATTCTGTAACATCATGTATTGATGGATAAACAATGTAGTTATTATTAGTCTATTATATATGACCTCTATTTTATTTTTATTTCATTGTTTTCTTTTATATGTGTTTTAAAACCTTTGTATCTCATACTTCCAAATATCCTTTCGTGAATCTACAAAATCTCACATTTTGATTATAACTTTAGTTTTGGAGGTTCATAATGTCTTTAGCTGGTACCAACTAGCTTTTGTTTGTGCTCCCTTGGGATCTCCCGAATTTTTTCTTCTGGTTTTATGGGTTGGACTAGGTTTGCAAAGAAACATGATGGAATATGATCTTGAAATAAGGACACCAACTATTGAGGTCCAAGGAGCCAAACTTATTTCTGCTTTTTTTTTTTCCAGCCTACGGCTGCTGCTGCTAGATGCCTTTTGAAATTGTAGTCATTTCATACTCTAATTTCCACTGCCTTCAGTGCTAAAGGGAGATTGCCGAGAAATTAAAAAACAATGATCCTACTAGAGTTGACAGATAAAAAATCTGGCTGAGATTGATATATGCCTGATAGGAAACTTTTAGCTGCTGATTTTGAATTCTTTTGTTCAAGTGTGCTGGCTTTCTGTCAAGCCTATTGGTAAGCGTGGGTTTTATTTAGTATTTAGCTGATTAGGTTACACATCATTAAACTTGGGTGATCCTTTGGCCAGTTTGCGAGTGATATTCTGTTCGAACATTCTGTTGTTGATATTTTGACTTGGGAGATTAGTGCACCCCGGCTAGAACACAAATAATGGTTAGAAATGATCTGAAGTTGGTAGAGTTCTTTAGGGTATGACATTCACATCAATTTTGTTTTGCAGATGCACGTCCAAAGGAAAATATGAGTACAACAACAACAACATCAAGACTTTATCCCACTACGTGGGGTCGGCTACATGAATTCTTTTTGATCCATTGTGTCCGATTAAGAGTCAAATTCTCATTTAGATTTAATAAAGAAAGTTCATTTCTAATATTTTCAAACCAAGTCTCTTTAGGGCTACCTCTACCTTTCTTAACATAGGTTAAATACATCTACTCTCCTAACCAGGTCATCAGAAGGTCGCCGTTTTATGCGACTAAACCATCCAAGGCGAGTCTCTCTAATCTTATCTGCCATTGGAGCTACTCCAACATTTTCACGTATATGCTCATTTCATACCCTGTCTCTAAGAGTAAAGCCACTCATCAACCTAAGCATCCTTATCTCTGCAACACTTAACTTATTATCATGCTTCTCTTTTAATGGCCAACATTCTACACCATAAAGCATTGCATGTCTAACCACAATTTTATAGAATTTTCTTTTAAGTTTGAGGGGTACTTTTCTATCATGCAACAAGCCTGATGCATTCCTCCACTTCAACCATCCAACTTGAATTTTACTAATAATATACCCATCTATTTCACCATCACTTTGTAGAATAGACCCAAGATATCTAAAACATGTACTTTTATTAATGACTTAATCGCTTAAAGCCATAAACCCCCCACTAGATCTATTACTACTAAAATTGCACTCTATGTATTCGATTTTAGATCTACTCAAAAGAAAATTTTTAGATTCTAAGGTTGACCTCTATAATTCAAGTTTATCTTCAACTCCCTCTTTATTCTTATCAACAAGAAGAATATCGTCAGCAAAAAAACATATACAATGGAACATTCTCTTGCAAATCTCTAATAAGAACATCGAAATAAAAAAGATATGGGCTTAAGGCTGATCCTTGATGTAATCCAATTGAAATTGGAAAATACTTGGTCAAACCATCTTGTGTTTGAACACAAGTAATAGCTCATGTCTGTATTCATTCACTGTTAAATGTAAAAGGTCTTTTCTTTGAGGTGCAAAATAATTTTGAAGGGAAAGCATCATTATGATTGACATTGAGTGCTACAAAATAAAATATAGAAGAGAAAAATAATACATCACCAAAGGCACCAAGATTTGCATGATTCACTTTAATGAAGCCTAATTTTACAAGAAAGGAGAGTGCTCAATTTACGAATAAGGGAATCAAAATTCTAGTGTACAAAACGAGCATTCACTAGGAATCAAAATTCTAGTGTACAAAACGAGCATTCACTAGGAATCAAAATTCTAGTGTACAAAACGAGCATTCACTAGCTCTTTCTCAATTCCCTAGTATACCCACACACAATGAAGGAGACAGAAACCTAAGAGTCTCACACTAAAAGATTATGTTATACTCAAAGCTTTCTTCTTGCAATAACCATTTGAAGCCATTGATTCTCTAGAAATTATAGATTTGATAGGGTAAGGAACCAAAAGAGCGCCGTATTTTTTCTTAATCAAACTATAAATCAAGCACCTCTTCTTATAGGCTCCTTTATACTCCTTAAGAAATCCAAGTTTTGATAAGAAAACTGTCACGACCTGCCCGAGTATTTGGAATACCAAGTCAAGAATAATAGTCAAACAATAAATTAATTCTTTTAATGTTCACTACACAATCAAATAAAATAACATCTCAAATTGTTAAAAGAGGCATTAATAATCAATCACCAATCTAAAATATGCATAAAACAATTCATACATATTTTCAATTGAACTTCTTTTGAACACGAAGCCTATTTGGCCAATCATTCAATTGGGATTTATTTGAAATATTTAGTTTAATTGGTGGAGTTTTCATATCAAACTAAATAATTAATTACAATTCTATAGTATAGAAGTAAACTTTTCATTTAATAAGAATATAAACGTGAGTTTTTTTAATCATCGATTTACATGAACTCTCTTTAGTATTTCAATTGTCAATTTTTAACTTTTAATAATTTATTTATTCAAGAAGTGCCATTTAAATTTTGTACTAATATAGGTACAACAAGTTCAATTTTTATATCCAATTCTAACATTTTCCAATTTTTGCGGGTATGTTATGTCCTCAACCAATACTATACGACGATAAATTCCTATATTTGTATGCATATATCTTTTTTCATTTTAGTACTTTTCATTGTAGTACTTTTCATTTATTGTCATATTTTTATCATTTTTGTTTTTTATTTTAGTTTGAATATGATGCAATAACATTTAATATATACTATTTAGTAATACAAATCATTTGATATGGAAGGCAAAGTTTTAGATCTTCATGGGATGATGAAGAAGATATTGGACAATCAAAATCAAATTATAGCATCAGAGGCAAGAGGTCCATTAGGGATAAATTCAAATTCTGAAATTAGGAGTGAAAAAGATGTGGAGATATAGAGGGGAGTGGTGGAAGGTATGGAGAGAGGCGTGGTTATGGGGGTCATGAACCAAGGGGTGCTGATTGGAAAAGAATAGAGGGAGATTATAGTAGGAGGGGTGATGATTTGGAAGGAAGGAGGGGAGAAAGTGAATATGTGTATGTGTATGAGCGTGGAATGGAGGATTAGGATCCTTGGGGAGGACCAAATACTTGGGAAAGGGGAAATTATGGATGAATCAAGGGAAATGAGGGAGATTCGAAGGTCCGGAAGCTGAAGATGCCCATTTTAGAAGGGGATGATGCACATGAGTGGATCTACATGATAGAGATGTATTTTGTCGTCAATGGGTTGACGGAGGAGAAGAAATTGATAGCAGCTGACTTATGTTTAGAAGGGAAAGAGTTGGCTTGGTACCAATTGAGAGATATAAGGAGGCTCATATGGAGTTGGAGGGAGTTCATGGAATGCTTATTGGAACGTTTTCGAAGCGACATGGGAGGGGGACTTCTTTGAGCAGTTTTTTACACTAGTACTTGAAGGCTCAGTGGAAGATTATCGTGAGAGATTTAAGTACCTGGTGAGTCGATTGGATCGACTATCAGAGACTGTTTTGGAGGAAAATTTCATGAAGGTACTTAAATCAGAGATCCGAGCAGCTTTAAGGGTCATGAGGCCTCGTGACTTGGGAGAGGTTATGGAGTTGGCACAACTGGTGGAGGATTAAAAGTATGAGGAGAGGAGAGCTAGAGGCAACAATTTAGGAGGCTCTTACAGAATGACTACCTCTCTCTTAGCACCTAAGGGGCCTGCATTGGGCAATATTCGGGAGACTCTAAGGGAGAAGACAGGAGGAGGAAGTGGGGGGAACTTTAAAAGACTGAATGAGATAGAGATGCAGGAGAAGAGGGCGAAGTGACTATGCTTCAAATGTGATGAGAAGTATACTCTAGGGCACAGGTGCACGGACTGAGCTCTTTAGGTTTTCATCATCTGTGATGACAAAGAAACTAAGGCGGGAGGTGAGAGTGAGATAGGGAGAGAGGAGGACAAGCTATATTTGGACGTGGCAGAGATCTTCTTGAACTTAGTGGTAGGATTCACTTCTAGTCATACCATGAAGGTGAACGGGGAAATAACAGACAGGGAAGCGGTGATGTTGATTGATAGTGGGGCTACCCGCAATTTCATCTCCAATCACGTTGTCGACCAATTGGAGGTGACATTGGTGGATATAGGGTGTTATGGAGTGATGATAGTTGCAAGGAAGGTGGAGATGGGCCATGGGACATGTTGGAGAGTAGTGTTGGCCATATAAGAGGGTTCAGGTGCAGGAGGATTTTCTCTCATTAGAGTTAGGGAGCATTGATGTCATCCTTTGGATGAAATGGCTGCAAACTTTGGGGGACACCAAGATCAACTAGGGAGTATTGACGATGGAGTTGATGTTCGAAGGGAGAAGGGTAGTGATCAGGGAAGATGCAAGGCTCTCCAAAGTCATAGTATCACTTAAAACCATGGTGAGGAGTATACAAGAGGTGGGGGAAGGTTATCTGGTGGAGCTATATAGGCCGAAGGAGATCAGATTAGAGTGGGGACATTTCTCTTTCAATACAGCCATTGATTCAACAATTCAGTGAAGTTTTTTAGCCACCTCAAAAATTGCCACCACCAAGGGAAACATGAGCATGCTATCACATTGAGGGAAGGTGTGTTACCCATCAGTGTCAGGCACTATCGCTATCCTCAATTTCAGAAGTATAAAATTGAGAAGTTGATCAGAGAAATGCTGGAAGCAGGGATTATCAAGCCCAGTGTGAGTCCTTTTTTTGCCCAGTATTACTAGTTAAGAAAAAGGATGGGAGTTGGAGGTTCTGTGTGGACAACAGGGCGGTGAATAAGAAAACTATGCAGACAAGTTTTCTATCCCAGTGATAGATGAGCTATTGGATGAGCTGGCTGGGGTATTTATTTTCACCAAGATAGATTTGAAGTCAGGGTACCATCATATCAGAATGAAAAGTGATGATGTGTCGAAGACTGCTTTCAGAACTCATGAGGGGCATTATGAATTCATAGTGATGCCTTTTGGCCTCACTAATGCCTTGGCCACTTTCCAGTCCCTCATGAACAAGGTTTTTCGACCCTATTTTAGGCGATTTATGCTGGTATTTTTTTTTATGATATTCTAGTTTATAGCAGGTCAGATGGGGAGCATTGAGAGCACTTAAGAAAGATTTTAGAGGTGTTATATGAGCATCAGCTAAGGGCCGATCTAACGAAATGTTGCTTTTCCCAGATCAATGTGGAGTATTTGGGACATGTAGTCTCTCAGGAGGGTGTAGTTGTGGATCAGACCAAAATTGAGGTTATGTTGGGATGACCTTTGCCTAAGAATCTCAAGGGGCTGAGTGGATTTCTAGGGCTGACTGGCTACTACATGAGGTTTGTGAAGGGCTATAGCACCATCACATGACCATTGACATAACACTTGAAGAATGATGGTTTCTTCTGGGGTGAGGCGGTCACAACTTTTGAGAAATTGAAGAAGGCCATGACCACCGTGCCGATCTTGGCCCAACTAGATTTCACTCAAGTCTTTATAGTGGAGATAGATGCCTCTGTGTATGAATTGTGAGCAGTACTCATACAGAGCCATCGACCCATCGCCTACTTCAGCTAGGTGTTGACAGCTAAAGCCAGGCTGAAGTCAGTCTATGAGAGGGAGTTGATGGTCATTATGCTAGCCTCCAGAAGTGGCGACCCTACTTGTTGGGTCGGCGTTTCATTGTCAGGACGGATCAGCGGTGTCTGAAGTATTTGTTGGAGGCTTGGAGCAGAGGATGGTGACAGAGTACCAGAGATGACTGCCAAAGTTATTGGGATATGACTTTGAAATCTAGTATAGGCCGGGGATAGAGAACAATCCAACGGATGCCTTGTCCAGATGTATGGGGAGTTACAGACAATAGTAGTGTCGATACTGTTGATGCTGGATTGAGGGGCCATTAAGGAATAGAGTGCATAGGATGCGGAGCTGGGGAAAATTAGGGCAGATTTATTGAAGGAGGGGAGTAGCCACTTGGGCTATTATTTATAAGGGGAAATGCTTCTGTACTAGGGGAGATTTGTAATGCCTAGGATATCAGTTCATATTCCATACCTGCTTCAGGAGTTCCATGGGAGCGCTGTTGGGGGTTATTCAGCATACATAATACATACAGAAGACCAGCCGCAGAATAACACTGGAAGGGAATGCACAAGGATATGTAGTTAGTAGCCAGATGTGAGATCTGTTAGAGGAATAAGTATATGGTCATGATTCCAGAAGGATTATTGCAGCTCTTAGCTCTACCAGATCAGGTGTGGAGGAGGTATCCATGTATTTCATCGATGGATTACCCCGGTCAGAAGGGTTTACTGTGATTTTAGTGGTAGTAGACAGATTAAGCAAGTATATGCTCATTTTATTCCCCTACGACGCCCCTAAACGACAGTGATAGTGGCATCAACTTTCATCAGGGAGGTGAGGTTGCATGTGATACGGAGTCTATAATATCCGATAGGAATAAGATGTTCCTCAGTCACTTTTGGAGGGAGTTGTTCATGCTACAATGGATAGTGCTGAAAATGTAGCACCGCCTACCACCCGCAGACAGATGGGTAGACAAAGATGGTCAATAGGAGCTTGGAGACATATCTACGATGCTTCATGTCAGAGACACCTTGGTTGTGGGCCAAGTGGTTAGCCTGGGCAGAGTATTGTTACAACTCTGTATATCATTCAACCTCTCATATGACCCCATTCAAAGTGTTGTACAGACGTGATTCATCTCACCTAGTGCATTTTGGGCATAGTAACACCCCCATTTCTTCAGTAGAGGAGTATTTGGAGGTGAGGGATAGAGTGTTGGAAGAATTGAAGTGACATCTATTGAGGGCTCAACAGATTATGAAGAAACAGGTGAATGAGCACATGAAGGATATTCAATTTGAAGCAGGGTATAGGGTGTTCCTGAAGCTTCGACGTTATAGATAGAGGACGATTGCTAACCGGAGGAACGAGAAGCTAGCTCCAAGATATTTTGACCCTTATGAGATATTAGAGAAAATTGGAGTAGTGGCGTATCGTTTGAGGTTATCTCCCATCGCCACCATATATCCAGTGTTTCATGTATCAAAGTTGAGGAGAGTTGTAGGAGATCACACAACGAGTTCAGAGTTGACAGTAACATTGACTAAAGATTTGGAAGTTGTATTGGAACCCCTCGAGCTACAAGGGGTGTGTCATGGAGGGATAAAGGAGGTGTTGATCAAGTGGAGGGACCTTCCAGATTATGATGTTACATGGGAGGAGCCTTATGAGAGGGTGCAACATCATTTCTTGTCTTTCCACCTTGAAGACAAGTTGATTCTTTGGGAGCGGGGTATTGATACGCCTAGACCGTTCTAGCTGGCCCAACCCTTGAACTGGCTCAGCACATACAGCAGGCGGAAGCTTGCAATGCCGCAGGCTCCAAATCCCACCCCCTTGGTGGTGGGGTTTGTCCCTTAGGGAAAAGGGGAAAGGGGGGGGGGGGATGCTGTTTAGTCCTTTTGGGTTATTTTTATGTTTTTCTTTAAATAGGAGTTTTTGTTTAGGGTTAGGGATCTTGAATATTGTTGAATTTTTTATTTGGTGCTTGGCATCTAGAGATTTTGGAGAGATATCCTCCACTCGAATAGAGGATCACTTGTATCTTGTTATTTTCCTTCCGTTTCAATCATTGTGACAAGAGAATTGCTGTTTTTTCTGGTTTTGAGGGAGATTTTGGGTGACTTTTCATTTTTTTCTTCTGGTATTGATACGTTTCACGTGAATTCTTCAAGTTTTACCTATCAGCATAATTATGTCAAATTACACATCTATTTTAAAATTATATTTTCATTATATTTCAAATTAATTTTTCATTAACATATTTAACACTTACCCAAACATTCTTGGCCAACACTTGCTTCTGATATTTTGTTTCAGTTATACCGCTCAATTCTTCCACTGTCCAAAACAACATTAATAATATTGAATAATATTAAAATTATCCTTAGAGAAGTCAAACGTCGAACGGATCAAACATTTTCAAAGACAATCTCGAACGGCTCCAGTTATGAAGTCATATTTCTACTTACATTGCATATTATATTCTATGAGAAG
Source organism: Dendrobium officinale (assembly GCA_019514585.1). NCBI lineage: Eukaryota > Viridiplantae > Streptophyta > Magnoliopsida > Asparagales > Orchidaceae > Dendrobium > Dendrobium officinale. The sequence continues at coordinate 79,746,776 of CM033682.1, forward strand.
ATCAAACTGATGATTAATTAATTGCATTTCTTACCTCCAATTTCCTTCCTTTTCGTCAAGTTGAGATCGCATAGATCGTTGCCTATTCTTTCTTCTTTCTCACGTGAGGAGTCGTGTCCATTTTTGCTCGTACTCACGTTGCAAGCAACTCACTCAGTCCTGTTGTTTTCTCGCTCACGTTCAACTCCACTCGACCACAATTGCTCAATTATTTAAATTGCTCCGGTTCGGTCTAGTCGGCTATCACAAACACTACATTGAAATACAACCAAGAGGTAAGAATATTAAAATTTTCGAACTTGGTTGTATGCAAAAACTCTTTCAATAGTTTACTTGATCACTGCTCTTGATTTTAGATGTAACTATGCCTGACCCCTTCTCTTAATTGTAGATGTAACTATAGAAAATGATATCCTCTATTTCTAACTATAGCATAATAATGCTATTAGTAAATGAATTATTGAATCTACATTTTAATTCCTCCATTGAATCATTATTATACAAAATTGAATCTCGTTTGTGTCACCTCCTATCCATTCTAAGCACTTTAATCTCCAAAAATTCATAAGGGATTAGCACCGCTTAACCTTATCAGACCAAATGTCTCATGAGCTGAACCCTTGTGAGTGGCTTCTATAACATTAATGTTACATTTTGAATTGGTACCATCAAAATTAAACGTACACCCACTATTGAATTTTCTTATCTTTAAGTGGTCGTCTTCCTATCCAAGATACTCCACTGGTATGCAACGTAATGTGCAATGCCAACATGTTTTTTTTAATCACAAAGTCTTTCACTTCTCATGCATGAACTAGTTATTATGAAAATTTTCTTGTTTCTTTGAAGCTAACTCTCTACTTCCTAAACTATGACGCTCCAACACAGGCGAAAAATAATAGTAGCAGCCCACAAAATTGCACGCTGCAATATATCTAGTCAGCATAACACCTTATACTCGGCTGTTACTAATCTTGTAGGCATTCTACGGAATTATTTTGTTCAGTCTTTTCCATCTATAACCCTTACCAACCTGCATGCATTTTTTATAAAAAATCGCTTTACATGTAAAGTAAAATGTGGAGTTATATTTTTTATTGAGCTCTTTCTTGAAAATGATTGATGGGCTATGTGTTTACATTTCATAAGAATTTATATATCATTGTGATTGAGCTCTTTCTGATGTAAACTGTTTGTCATAGCTTTTAGAGGCTTTTGAAACTATTATGATGGTAATCATTAAGTTTAGAAATAGGTTTTGAATTTCTTATCTATATATATATCTTAATGTCATTATTGTCTTCAGAAGTTTAGTTCTGCAGATAGTGGCCTTATATAAATGCTTAGGAAATATTCTATACTTTGTTCACGTTCCCGATTAGGCAAACTAGTACCATTATCCTGTTCACTATGAATTCCAATTACCATCCCAGCAGCCAATTGCAGCCTCTTATATTTTCTTTCTAAAACTTTATATATCGATGCATAGAGCTGTCAATATTGGACCCGACCCGAAAACCCGACCCGAAAATTTCGGATTTGGGTTGACCCGAACCCGAAGCGGGTTGGGTTCGGGTCTGGAAAACCGACCCGTTTGCAAAACCGGGTCGGGTTCGGGTTGACCCGGAACCCGGGAATGACCCGAATTGACCCGGAATAACACAAACCCGTCAGCCGCGTCAGCCCCGCGTCGCACAGTCGAGCGATCCCCACTGCGGCGCTGTCGCTGTCTGCCTTGAGTCGAGCCACCCCGCTGCGGCGCTGCCCAATTGCCGCGAGCCCGCGCGCGACCGCTGCTAGCGTCGTGCTGCTCGCGCACTCGAGTCGTCGAGCACGCCCCGCATCTGCCCTAAAGCGTCGCACTTGCGCCACCCCGCCTACCTGTTGTCGCTAGCTGCTCGTTGCCGCGGCTGAAACAAGTGGGGTCGAGTTGACCCGAACCCGAAGCAAGTCGGGTTCGGCTCCAGAAAATTGACCCGTTTGCAAAAATGGGTCAGGTCGACCCAAACCCGAACAGTGTCGGGTCAATTTCGGGTTTGACCCGAACCTGACCCGTGACACGAAATTGACACCCCTATCGATGCAGTAGGTTGGAAACCTGATGCAGGACCTATATGAAGTTATGATTTAGATAATGATTTTGCACGCTTGATGATTAAGAGCATGTTAATAAAGCTTTAGGGTGAGTTAAACAATGAAATAAAACACAAAGAGGGGTAAACACAATCTTAGGCCAAGTTACTTGCGAAAAGTAAAAACCACATAACAATCAATTACTCTTGACCTATGATGCACCGACATGGACACGTCGACACGGACACGACATTTTTTAAAAATATAGGACACGGGTGCGGCGTGGATACGGCATAATAATTTTTTAATATAATATATAGAAATTAAGACGACATTATATTAAAAATGACAAGGAATAATAAATCAATTTCATGATAACTTGTTTAGATTATAAAATAAAAGTGTTTAGTACAAAATATCAGTACAATCACAAAAATATAAGCAAAAAATCATTTTGTACAACATGGAGGTCCAACTACTCAATAGAGGGAATGATAGAATTAGGTTCAGATGTTGATTTTTGACCATCAATATCATCACATTGAATATCATTGCTTCCGACTTTGGTTCATCTAGAGAAAGATTTGCAACCTCCAATAATCTCATATCATCAAGGCACTCGAACTCATTTCCAGTAACATCACACATCTTATTTTCACATATCATATAAAGTGAGGTTTTCCTTGATAGAAACGAAGATTATATTCCTCCTAAATCACAATGGATATTCTCTATTTGAACTACTATCCTTCAACATAGAAATTATAATTGATATGAAGTGAAATCAAAATATCTCAATAATAAGACAACATGAATACAACAATATATCGGTCTTTCGGGGGCCAATGGGGCTCTCCCCTAGTGGGGTTCGACCTGCCAGGGTAAGAGTAATTTTGAAGTTTTGCTTGTTTTAAAAGTTCGTAAGTTATTTGTATGGAAAGATATCGAGCGGTACCGAGCATGTATCTAGCGGTACCGAGCATGTACTGAGCGGTATCGAGCATGTACCTAACAGTATCGAGCTTGTATCTAGCGGTACCAGCATGTACGGAGCGGTACCGAGCATGTACAATAGCTTTTTTGGGTAAGTTTCAAAAAACAACAATTAATATTTCAAGCGTCGAGAGTCAGGCGTCGATGTCATTTATCAGTCACCGAAAGAGGAGATGAAAATACCTTCACTGCCAAAAAGAAATTAAAATGAGAATATTTGATGATTTGGTATTATGTGCAGACGTTGATTTGATGTTGTGGATAGAAAATAGGAAATTTAGTTTTAATCTCGCAAAATACAAGAAATTATATTTTAAAAAATTCATAAAATATTTAAGATACGCGTGTCCAACATGCGTGTCCAATTTGCATTTAATATTTTTTAATCAGACATGTTTTCGGTGTGTCTGACACGTGTTGGACGAGTGTCGTGTTGGACACGGTGTCGGACACTGCACGTCTCTTTGAGGAGAAGTGTCGGTTCATCATAGCTCTTGACGTTGCGTATGAGATAGGTTTCAACAAGAAATCCCTAATCTAACAATAAGAGTAGTGCTATGAAAGATCTCTCACACAATTCCTATCAAATACTAGGCTTTAGCGGAGCGTTGCGAGATTTCGCATGAATCAATCAAAACCACAAATAAGGATCAACGAGGAAGGTAAGAGAGGAGGTAAGAGTTCACCCTTTGTTAAGATTCAACCTTCTCGAATGCTTGGACAGTAGATGACTGCAGAAACCTTTGGACAGCACACTTCAACGTCCGGAAAACCTTGAACAGCAATTAGAGCTTTCTTCAAACAACTAGACAGCAAGGAGGGCGATTAGAATCCCTGAAAACACCTGAACAGGGAGTAAACAGCAGCTGGGATCTTTTCGATTGGCGGGACAGCAAGGGGCTTGTGCTGAATCCTCTGGACAGCAATTATAAGCAAGGGCAGGCGCTTTGGCTTGGGGAGGATTCTGGGAAGCAAGCTAGATGTCTTCAGGTCGCAGAACAGCGAGGAAACTGGGTTGAATCCACTAGGCAGCAAGCTCTAGGGGTAGACTAGCAAGTTGGATGTCTAAGGCAACTGGGACGTGAAACTCCTGTGCAGGAATTCGGTGGCTGCAAGAGGAGTTTGGGATTTGGCCACTGAATGGACTAGATGGGTGCGGCACCTCTGATGGGGGTTAATTGGGTGAGCAATAGGGGAAGGGGCGGTTAAGAGAGGGAGGAATTTGAATTATTTCTAATAGAGGGGGCTTCCTTTTTGGAAGGAAATTAATTAGTGGGGCAAGGGGGAATTTTGGTCAAGGGAGAGGGAGAGGAGGTTTGAATTATTTCCAAGAGGAGAGATTGACTTTAGGAAATAAATCCAAGGGGGGCTATATGGGGCTGGCGGGACAGGGATTAGGGAGGGATTTATGGAAGCCTTTAATGCTTCATTGAGTTAGGGAATTAAATTTGGGAAGAAATATTTCATTCCAATTTAATTTAAACTCAAAGAGGAAGGGATTTGAAAACTTTTCTAAAATATGATTGATATTTTAGGTTAGTTTTCGAATTCAAATAAATTTGAATTTATAAAATAGTTGAGTTGCCTAAAATATTCAAACCTAATTAGGAAAGGAGTAATTGCAAGCAATGATGGCGGGAAAACCCAAAGAGGAAGGGGCGGCGGCGGCTTGGGCTTGGGTTCGGTTGGGTGAGGGCCGGCGGGTGGGGTGGGGTTTTGGGTAAGTGGGCCGGTGTTTGTAGTGGAAGGAGGGTGGTGGTTTGAGGTGGTGGTGGTGGGAGAGGGAGGGCCGGTTTGGGTGTGGAGGGAGGATGGGTTGGTGGGGGAGTTGGCCGGTGGCAAGGAGTGTGGCTAGGGAATCCGGTGGCTAAGGGGTAAGGGGATTGGATGGGGATGTTGGTGGCTTAATGGTGGAGGAAGGGAAAGGAAAAAAGGAACGAAAGAAAGGTAAAGGAAGAAGAACCACAAACCCGGCCGTCTCCAAGGTTGGTGGGTGATCCGATTTCCCTCTCCTAGGGTTTCTTCGAGACTCACAAACTCTCACATCACGAGAACAATACGCGGGAAATTTTTCTTTCATATCATTATTAACTCTCAAAAAAGAAGAGGGAGGCTTTAAATAGCTCATACAATGAGAAAATACAACGTATTACTATGCCCCTAGGGCTTACACATACCTAAGCCCTTAAGTAAGGGCAACAATTGGGAAGTTTTGTGTATTTGTGGGCTTAAGCTTTACCTTCTTGTTGAATTCTACCATCCAAAATGAAGCATATGATTAATTTGGGAATTGATTTGATGGATGCAGTTACAATGGTCATTGTTAAGATTTTTATTTTGGGAATTTCTTTTTGGCATCAAGTGCCTGATGCTTGACTTTAGCGAGGGCCCTGAAATACAATTTAAATAATATTAGTGGAGTGGCTTGAGGCTCATACCCCGAAATATATGCACTTCTATTTGGAAGAGAATTATTATTTTTCATTCAATTAGATTTTGAGGCTATGATTTTCAAATACAAGATCAGAATTTTTATTCTTTTTAACATCATTACAAGATAGTGGCGTATATATTTTCAATAAATTTTCATATTGTTTGATCATCACTTAGATGCATAAAATTTTTTACAATGGATGACTCTAGTTGTGTGAGGAGATAGTTTTAATTACAAATTATACAAACTCTTAAAAAGCTTGGAATCAAATGTGTTGATTATATTTTATATATATTGGATTATTTTGATTGGTGAAAATAAAAAGATACAATTTGTTATTTAATAGGGCCTTTAAAATGATGTTCATTTATCTTTATATTTTCCATATACATGATAAATAGTAAAACTTGATTCCACATATGGTTCTTATGATATATATTTGTTAGGTGATAAATGGTGATATTAGCTCATCGAAGGCTCCAGCTAGGGTGCTAGGGAGAGAAGAAGAAAATTCTTGGGTAGAGCTAGGAGAAGTTAATGGAAGAGAAGGGAGAAGGAACAAAAAATGAGAATGTTGGTTTAGGAATTTTCATTACCTTCTGCTTGTACATGGCCATAGCCATTTATGCCCTTATTCTGATAGTGATTACATTACTCTTTTTTTAATCTTAGATGTTGACATGTGCCCATTATTGCTACAATCATATTTGATTGAGCAAATAAAAAGTAGAAATATGTTCAATTAGTTATATAGCAGCAATATTTCTATGATTACCTATTTTATTTATCAGACCACCCACGCCTCATCATTTTTCTGGTTGATAATCTCTCATCCATGTTGATTAAGCCCTTTCCCTGATCAATTGCCTTGGCACGCAATTTGGTTCTGTGATATTGTTGCTCTTAGGTTTGCTTGTTTGCTCCACCGCATTAATTGTGTTCATAATAATTCACATTCGTGGTGGGAGAGCGGCTTTATCCTCAAGGCCGAGTGATGTGGCCTAGGGTTAGGCCTCTAAGTGGTGATTGAATAGGTCTTGGAAGACTTCCAAAAGGTGGGGATGGGGTATTATGATAGTAAATACTTGAGTTCGCAAGTAACCCTAAGGTAATAGTTGAGTTCGCAATCAAACCTAATCGAAATTAGTGCAAGAACAGAGAGAAATCTGCTGCGAGAAAACCAGCACCAATGCAGCAGGTCTTGCGTCAAAACAGTGGAAAATTGGTAGAAAAATCAAATCTTTTACTAGTAGATGCAAGAAAATGATAGAAGATACAATGTTCTTCAATTCGAAAGGAAGAACAAATCTCCACAAGTCTCTAGCAAACCCTAGAGCCCAAGCACCCGATGAGATCTCAAATTTTCATTCAAATTCAAAATGACCTATAATTCCCTCCTATTCCCCTAATTAACATCCAAGGAGAATTACAACTTACCTAATCAGCCCTTACATTTAAATCTTTCCCCCAAAAAATTGCATTAAGCCTAGCATGGGGCCCACAGGAATTCCGCCCCTCCCTGTTGTTTCTTCCGCCATGCATAGACCAGGACCGGTCCAGGCTGGACCGGTCCAGCCGGCCCCTCCTGGGCCGGCATGGGAGTAAGCGTAACATTACTCCCCTCCCAAAAACTCATCTTGTCCTCAAGGTGAAAATAGGGAAATTGATTTTTTACTCTTTCAAATGGTTCACAAGTAGCGTCGAAATTAGGGAGATCCTTCCATCGAATCAACACTTTCTTATTGTCCTCTTTATCATATCTTACCCCAATAAGCTCCAGGGGTTCTAAAATCACTTCCCAATCCTCCGTTATTGTCGCTGGTAATTCTGCACTAATTGCATATTCCTCTATAGCTCTCCTCAACTGAGACACATGGAACACTGGGTGTATGGTAGCAGTGGAAGGCAACTTTAGGTGGTAGGCCACTGCGCCAATCTTGTCCAGAATCTCGTAAGGGCCGAAATACCTCGTTGCTAATTTCTCATTCCTCCTTGCCACTGTCCTTTGCCTGTAGGGTTGTAATTTTAGGAATACCTTCTCCCCCACTTCAAACTGCATGTCTCTCCTGTGTGAGTCCGTCTGCTTCTTCATGATTTATTGTGCCCTCAACAGATGTGTCTTTAACTCTTCCAGCATCTTATCCCTTTCTTCCAGGTAATGCTCAATTGAAGAAACCGATGTACTTCCTCTCCCATAGTGCACTAAGTGTGGGGGGTCCCTTCCATAACGTAATTTAAATGGAGTCATCTGAGAGGCAGAATGGTATGATGTATTGTATCAATACTCGGCCCATGGCAACCACTTTGCCCACAACCGCGGTGTTTCATAAGTAAAACACCTCAAATAGGTATCCAAACTTCGGTTTACCACCTCCGTTTGCCCGTTTGTCTATGGATGGTAGGCAGTGCTTCTTTTTAGGACAGTGCCCTGCATCCTGAATAGCTCCCTCCAAAACTGGTTGAGGAATACTTTGTCTCGACCAGACACAATCGATTCAGGAATCCCATGTAGTCTCACAACCTCCCTAATAAATGTTGCTGCTACTGACACTGCGGTATAAGGATGTCGTAAGAGGATGAAGTGTGCATATTTGCTAAGTCTGTCGACCACCACCATGATGACCGTGAATCCTTCGGATCTTGGTAAGCCGTCGATGAAATCCATGGACACTTCCTTCCAAGCTCTGTTTGGAAGTGTCAATAGTTGTAGTAATCCTCCTGGAGTCATGGCCATGTATTTGTTTCTCTGGCACACTTCACACCTCGCCACCATCTCCTCCACATCTTTATGTATCCCCTTCTAGTAGAGCTTAGTTGCTAGCCTTCTGTATGTCTTATGAACTCTTGAATGGCCTCCAACTGTGCTGCCATAGAACTCCTGCAACAAGTGGGAAATATGTATGGAGCTTCGTGGCATCACAAACCTCCCTTGATACAATAGTCTCTCCCTCTCAATGCAGTAATCAGAATGGCTTCTCTTGTCTTTCCTCAAATCTTTCCTGATCTTTCTCAATTCTTCATTCAACATGTTTTCTTCCTTGATGGGCCCCCCAGTCGACCATCAAAGGTACAAATACAGCCAATTCCTGGAGCTCTCCCACACATGGATAAAGCCTCAGCTGCTTTATTTTCCAAGCCTTGACTGTACTGAATCTCGAAATCATAGCCCAATAGCTGGATAGCCATCGCTGATGCTCCTCAGTTACTATTCTTTGCTCCAATAGGTACTTTAAGCTCCTCTGATCAGTCCGAATGATGAAGTGCCGGCCCAAAAGATAGGGGCACCCCTTCTGAATGGCCAAGACAATGGCCATCAGCTCCCTCTCGTACACTGATTTTAGTCTTGCCCTGGTTGATAACACTTGACTGAAGTATGCTATAGGCTTGTGGTTCTGCATCAACACTACCCACAACCCATATCCTGATACATCGGTCTCTACTATAAAGACCTGACTAAAGTTTGGAAGAGCTAGAACAGGAACAATGGTCATGGCTTCCTTTAACCTCTCGAAGCCTTGAGTCATTGCCTCTCCCCAGGAAAAATTGTCTTTCTTCAGCTGCTCAGTCAAAGTCCATGCAATGGTACCACACCCCTTCACAAATTTCCTGTAATAACCAGTCAATCCTAGGAAACCCCTAAACTCCCTTATGTTCCTAGGCAGTGGTCATTTCTGCATTGCCTCAATTTTGGTTTGGTCCGCCGCCACTTTTTCCTGGGATACCACATGTCCCAAGTACACACTTTCCTGAGCAAAGCTGCATTTCTTCAAGTTGGCTTTCAGGCGATGCTCCTGAAGCACTTCTAAGACCACGCTCAAATGTTCTAAGTTTTCCTCCACAGTCTTGTTGTACACTAGAATGTCATAAAAAATACCAGGACAAACTTCCTGAGGTGCTGCTTGAATACCCTGTTCATCAAAGGATGAAAAGTAGCAGGAGCTTTAGTCAATCCAAAGGGCATTACCAGAAATTCATAATGTCCTTCATGTGTCCTGAAGGCTATCTTTGGAACATCTGCCTCCCTCATTCTGATCTGGTGGTATCCGGATTTTAAGTCCAACTTGGAAAACATCATTGCCCTATATAGCTCGTCCAATAGCTCATCAATCATTGGAGTTGGGAACTTGTCTGGTACAGTGCCCCTATTCAGAGCCCTATAATGTACACAGAATCTCCAACTCCCATCATTCTTCTTGACTAGGAGAACTATACTAGAAAAAGGGCTAACGCTGGGTCTGATGATCCCTGCCTCCGACATTTCTCATATCAACTTCTCAATCTCATCTTTCTGAATCTGTGGGAAACGGTAAGGGCGGACGCTGATCGGTGTCTCCCATTACTTCAATGTAATGGCGTGCTCCAATTCCCTCAGAGGAGGTAAACCCTAGGGAGGTTGAAAAACCTCGTTGAACTGGTGTATGAGCGGCTGCACTGAAGAGGGAACATTGCCTTCTTCCTCTAGTCTGATCCCTTCCAGGTGGTGCAACTCTACCAAGTAGTCTCCTCCCTCCTCCTGAATGGTCATGATCAGGGATTTGAGAGAAACCCCAACCTTGGTTAGCCCAGCATCACCCTGAATCATCCTCCTTCCCCCCATCACCAGTTCCATCCTCAGTGTTCCCCAATCGATCTTGGTCTCCCCCAATGTCTACTGCCATTTCATCCCTAGGATGACGTTAGTACTCCCCAATTCCAAGGGAAGGAAGTCCTCCCTCACTTGGATCCCCTGAATCTTCAACACCACCCCTCTACAAACTCCTCTACCCATTTCTACCTTTCATGTGCCCATCATCACCCCATAACCTCCGATATCCACTAACTCCATCCCAAGCAGCTCAACGATCTGGGTGAAAATGAAATTGTGGGTTGCCTCACTATCTATCAACACAACTACCTCTCGGTCAGGCATCTCTCCTTTCACTTTCATAGTGTGACTCGGAGTGAATCCCACTACAGAGTTGAGAGAGACTTCTGCCACATCCAGATGCAATTTCTCCTCCTCTTCAGATATGCTCCCTCCTCCCTCCTCGTCTTCCTTGTCTTCACAGATAAGGAGAACCTGAAGAGTTCGCCTTACACCTATGCCCTGACATGTACTTTTCATCACATTTGATGCACAACTTCTTTGCCCTCTTCTCCTGCATCTCCTTCTTCTTCAGCCTTTTGAACTGTCCCCCGTTTCCCCCTTCAGTTTTCTCCTTTGGCACTTCCTTCAGACTCCCTGGTGCTGCCCCTTTTGAAGGCAAGAAGGTGGTAGTCATCCTGTATGATCCTCCTGAATAGTTTCCTTGAGCCCCTCTTTCTGTTTTCTTCTAATCTTCCATCAATTGCGCTAGCTCCAAAGCCTTCCCTATGTTCCTTAGCTCCAACACCCTGACTGAAGTCCCTTCATGAAGTTCGCTTCCAGGGCTGACTCCGAAATATTATCCAATCTGCTAGCCAGGTACTCAAACCTGTCATGGTAATCTGCCACAGTCCCCTCCTTAGTCAAAGGCAAATAATTGCTCATAGAAGTCTCCGCCCCCATCGGCTCGAAAACGCTCTAATAAGCAATCTTTGAACTCTCTCCAACTCCGGATGGGCTCCCTCATGTCACGCCACTGGTACCATGCCAAGATATTTCCTTCCAAACACAATCCCGCTGCGGTCAGCTTCTCTTCCTCCGTTAACCCGTTGACGGCAAAGTAACGCTCCATCTTGTAGATCCAGCCATGGCCGTCTTCACCCTCAAAGACGGGCATCTTCAGCTTCCTCACCTGTGGGTCTCCCCCGTTTCCCCTGAACCCTCCATAACCTGGCATTCCCCGAAAAGGAGGTGCTCCCCAACTGTCACGATCTTCTCTCCGGCGATTATACCCGAACCCTTCATAGTATTCCCCTCTTCTCCCTTCAAAATCAGCACCTCGGCGATGAAATTCTTCCCTTCTTCCAACGAAATCAGCACCCCTCTGGTCATTTCCCAAACTCATCTCCTCTCTAGAAAGTGGCTCTAGAGGTGGCATGTTGTCTTCTCCCTCAATGATCTCCACTTCCGGATTTTTCCTCCCCCTAAACGGGTTCAGATTCCCTCCTACGTCATGGCCTCCGGTGGTCTCTCTTGCTTTCGATGTCGCAGGATTGGTCTTCAACTCCTGCAGTTTCTTCAACTTCCCCTCCATCACCGTGAATTTCCCTTCTATCCTTTCATAGTTGGAGGTGATTTGATTTTGAAAATCAAAGAATTTTCCTACCAAATCTGATTTTAATTGACCGATCTTGCCTTCCAAGACTTCTACTTTCTTCCTGGCCATCTCTCTTCCCAAGAATCACAAAGATCTTCTTCCGGTTGTCAAAAAATCCTCTGAAATTTGATAATTACAGCCGCCGATGGTCCCAAATCGATGCTCTGATATCAATTTGATAGGAAATACTTGAGTTCGCAAGTAATCCTAAGGTAATACTTGAGTTCACAAGCAAACCTAATCGAAATTAGTACAAAAACAGAGAAATCTGCTGTCGCAGCAGAAAACCAGCACCAATGCAGCAGGTCTTGCGTCAAGACAGTGGAAAATTGGGAGAAAAATCAAAGATTTCACTAGTAGATGCAATAAAACGATAAAATATACACTATTCTTCAATTCGAGAGGAAGAAGAACTCTCCATAAGTCTCTAGCAAACTCTAGAGCCCCAGCACCCGATGAGATCTCAAACTTTCATTCAAATTCAAGATGTCTCTAATTCCCTCCTATTCCCCTAATTAACATCGAAGGAGAATTACAACTTACCTAATCAGCCTTTACATTCAAATATTTCCCCCCAAAAATTGCATTAAGCCCACAGGAGTTCCGCCCCCCTCCCTGTCGTTTCTTCCACCGTGCATAGACCAGGACCGGTCCAGGCTGAACCGGTCCAGGCTAGACCGGTCCAACCGGCCCCTCCTGGGCCGGCGTGGGAGTAAGCGTAACATATTAGTCTTAGGAAAGTTCTAAAAGGAGTGATGTTAAGTTTTCATGCAATGGAGATTAGTCAAGTAGTAGAAATGGGGGTTTGGCTGAAATTCCCAATCTAGGATTTAGAGTTTGGTGCTTCAAAATTGGAAACTATGAGGCTTTGTATTCTTATTATAGGTTGAGTGCATCTACTTTAATTTTGGAATGTTCCATAAATTTTTATGGGGTTTAGATCAGCCAAATGGGATTTTGAATAAAAATGGTAGGTTAGGTCTAGTCTTGGCCGAAAGCTCATATGATCCTTTTGGGTGGATTTATGAGAGAATTATTAGAAAATAGATATGTGAGAATGGGAGGATTGTATAAACTTTCTACAACAAGAGATGGGTAGGATTCATAGAGATCTTGAAAACATACTTGTCACCAAAGTGACAAGGCTTGAAGGAATCATGAAACCCTTGTAATGGGGAGGCAGGCGACCAAGCCCCTCTTCCTTACAAATAAAATCCTCTCTTTTTTATTCATCACCTTATAGTATTTATGAGCTTTTTATGAGCACTTGCAACTCTTTATAAAATATATATATCAAAGAAGGGGAGTTTAGAGGTGGTTTTGGTGAATGTGTTAAGAGAGTGGAAGCACCCCTTGGCCAAAAGATACAATTCCTGGAGCGGACAATCCCAAATTTGCCCCAAATTGATTATTCCTCTGTGACTTGCCTGCAGATGATAGCAAAATGCCCATAATATGCACAACACGTCGTCTATAAACAAGAATAGTGTATTTGCAATTAGACCTGTCAATTTCGGGTTATGGGTCGGGTTGACCCGAACCCGAAACTGACCCGGTATTATTCGGGTTTGGGTTGACCCGACCCGGTTTTGCAAACGAGTCAATTTTCTGGACCCGAACCCGACCCGACCCGCGGACGCGACATTGCCTTTGGACGCCGACGCGGATCTGCGGACGCCGGCGACGCCGAACTGGCCTGGGCCGCCCGTCGCCTAGCCTCGCCGCCTCGGGACGGAACGCGGAACTGGCCTGTTTCGGGAATCGGGAGTTCGCCGTCTCGGACTGACGGATTCTCGGGACGCTGCGCGTGACGCGCCTGCGCGGAAGCGGCGGAACTGGCTTGGCCAGTTCGGCCTTGGCCCTTGGGCGGGGCCGCGGGGGCTGGCGGACAGCGCGGGGGCACTGGGCAGCAAGCGGGCAGCGCGGCTGCGCGGGGGGGCAGCGTTGCAGCGAGAGGGGCTGGCGGGCAACGCGGGGGCAGCCAGCAGGGCAGCGGGCAGCGCGGGGGCAGCGAGCGGGGCAGGGAAATTTGAATTTTTTTTAAATAAACGGGTTTTCGGGTTGACCCGGCAACCCGTCGGGTCAACCCGAACCCAACCCATTTCTGCAAACAGGTCGGTTTTCCGGACCCGAACCCGACCCGCTTCGGGTTCGGGTCAACCCAAACCCGAAAATTCCGGGTCGGGTTTTCGGGTCGGGTCCAATATTGACAGGTCTATTTGCAATACATATGAGTTACTATGAGTCATTGTAGGAAACTTCTTATTCACACAGTAGTCTACCTACAAGCGACTGTTGGCAACATGAGGCAGACAAATAGCCTACATTCAAGGAGGCTTCGATAAATGCATTCAAGCAGACTGTGATGGATGCACTAACATGATTTGCGAAATACAACATAAAACTTCCAACATATGTTAAAAGACTATCATTGCCGATTAAAGTGCAAGCCTCAATATTACTCAAGAGCAGGTGCAGTTCATCCTGTAAGCAAGAATGCACAACACGCAATGGGTGCAGCATATCTACAAACAAACCTAAGAAAGTTGTGGAGAGGATATCAAGCATATTACTAATGCTAGTTAGCTTGTGTAAGAAGTTCATGCTACCCGCACATATGAAAAGAAGCATCTAATGACTGTGAATTGTCTATGAGCATGAATCAGGGATCTTGCAATATAATGATCTCATAGTGGATGTAACGGGCTGCATACAAGTGACTACAGATAACACAATAATGAACGCAATAATGCAACAACAATTCAACTTCAAGTAAACATATCAATTCTCCACATGCAAAAAAAGGCAATCAATGCCATCTAAGGCCAGAGCATGGGGAGGCATGCAAGTGAATATAAGAGATCATTTATCAACCAGAGGGTATATCTATCAACAACAGTGTGACCAGAAATGCATTGTTTCCAAGGCTTTAGCGAAAACTAACAAGAAATAGCTAAGTTAAAGAAAAAAATTACTATTTAAAACTATAGTTAAAGAAAAAAATTACTATTTAAAAATATAGTTTATCCAAGATTTATATGGTTAGTGTATTAAACATTTATAATTTAACAGGGTTTAGTTATTGATTGGTACATTGTACTGCGAGGATAATGGATACTTATAATCATATATGCGATGTAGAAATTGGAAGATATATTAGTTGGAACTTGAATTAATTGTATGAGTTGGAGAGGAGATTGTGTGAATAAGTAATTAATGATTTGTTACAGACAGACACGAGTTATCCAACTTTGTGAGTCCGTATGACAAGAAGGTAAGATATGCAATTTTATTAATATCGTAAGCTACTCTGATTGTGTATAGTTGTATGCGGGATTGCGGGTAAATTTAATTAGTTATGTGTGATATTGGTCTATGAATTACACATTTATAATTAACCTAAAATTGTGATTTATGTAGCCCTGTCATATATAATTCGTCGTATATTATGATCATGTTATATTATGTGACCATGTGTAAGTCATTAGGTTATACCTTATGATAGGTATTCATATAGTCATCCTACCTATATGTTGATACACCTGACAATCATATTAAATTGTCTGCATATGCGTATTTCTATATATAGGGAAGTGTCATATTTCTATATATATTTCTATCAAATTATTTCTTTATCAATGTGTATGAAGAAATTTGTTACCACAATCAATGCCCAAATTATGAACAAACCTTACTCGAGTAGTATGCAGTGAAGGTTATAATATCCTTACAGTTGATGTCAGTTCATTTGTAGACAAATGCAACCATTTCCTGTGAACTACGAGGACCAATGGAACCACTTGTGAATAACAACAGTAGATATGCGGTAGGTACGATAAATCCCTTGTGGACACAAGTATATATATTTTCCGTAAGAGAGGATAGAAGGCTACTTCAAATGGAAATGTCTACTGGTGATGGTAAACGAGTTGTTTCATACACAATGGCATACATACGGAGGATAGCCAACAATGGCAGGGAATGTAAGGAGATCCCTACAACCAAAACTGAGCAACAGGCAAACAAATATACTAGTCTTTTATTGGCATAAGATTAATATACAATGAACATATCAGCTCATCCGATAAATAGTGGAACTTCCTACGGACATACACAAAGCAGCATATAATGAAAAGCAAACACCTACATACTATTGTAGGAGATCTGCCACAAGCACTACATATCACCGACGGGAAAATATCGAAGGGGTGTGATAAATACAAGCTTCTATGAGCTGTCGTAGAAGACCTATCATATGTTCAAAAATGCTCCCCGCACATGTACCACAACATGTATACACAAACATAGAGGTGCATATGCATATGTATTAACTTGTATAGATATAAAGGTGTAAACCCGCATGGGCCTTGACGAACGTGTTTTATTTATGCACGTGACGCCTGAGTATTCTGCGCGGGTTATCTAGTAAACCCAAGTTCAAGGCCAATCCTTTTATGCGAATAGATAGGAGGTGACAAGGTTCAAACTATTAAACAAATGCACGGTCACGATGTTGATCGAGATATTTGTTTTAATACGTTCATATTAAACCTTCGAGGCCTGCGAACAAAACAATTCACCAACAAAAACATTAAGCCTACGAAACTCAATCCTTTGTCAGTAAATTGATAAAGTCGACAATGTTCAATTCTAAAAAGCAAATATCTATTAACACCCGATGATGGTCGTGTTGAACGTATATCTCAACTGGAGGGGCTAATTATAAATATTTATTTACTTCATTAATACCCAAAATTTTAAAAAGTTGAAGCTCCACAAATTCCAAAATTCAAATTTTTAAAATTGAAATAAGTCATTCAGCGCTTAAAGCAAAACTTATCCATCCTCCGCAATAGTTTATCGAGGTAGGCAAAGTTAAAAAATACATTTCAGTTCATAAAGATCTATTGTCTGGCCGAGAATATCACTAAGTTTCATTTTTAAATAACCTTCTATCAATAAGGATGTGACACGTGTCATATAACCGACAGTTTTGCCGCCAAATGGCATCGTAGGTGAACGTTTATGACCGGGGCCCTCTGAACCACATGGTTTGCCGCCAAATGACACAACTAAATTATGATCATGGTCAGAGCCTATAAACTCCCAATGGTATCAAATCCTTGAGATATGAATCAATAGGATATAATCGATAAAGCACAAATCCCTCTGCTAGCTAAGGTGGATTTCGATTTGTCACCTTAGGCAAATATTCACCCCATGTCTACAAGGTATTCTTGGACGACGCAACCCATGGCTGCTGACAATGATCCTTATATCAGGTTGGGTCGACTACCTCCTATGACTAAGTTGACTAGTAACCATAATGACCCGGGACGTTGGAACCATGAGATCTTGATCGGGTCCATCATCTATTCCCCCACCATCCACTTTAAGTACAAGATAGTGAAATTTCTATTTTAAATATCAAATTCTCGAATACCAACCCATGTGTCAAATACACGTATTTTCTACGTATGTGATTGACGACTAGCCTTAATCAAAAGTTCTCTCTCGTTATCGAGAGAGGTAATTAACTATAGGCCCCTATAGGAAACCAAAACTCAGATCATAATGCCCTCGCAAAATGAGGGCGAAATCTCATGGTAGTGTCTTATTTACAATCCCAATATGTCTTCCTAAAATATACCCGGAACCTAATATGTTAAAACCTATGGTGCACCGACACTTCTCCTCAAAGAGGCGTGCAGTGTCCGACACGACACTCGTCCGACACGTGTCAGACACGCCGAAAATGTGTCATATTAAAAAATATTAAAAACTAATTGGACACGTGTGTCCGACACGTGTATCTTAAATATTATATATATTTTTTAAAAAATATAATTTCTTATATTTGGAGAGCTTTAAACTAAATTTCTTATTTCCTATCCACAACACCAAATCAACGTCTACATTTAATACCCATTCATTGAATATTTTCATTTTCATTTCTTTGGCAGTGAAGGTATTTTCATCCCCTCTCTTTTTGTACAATTACAAATCTTTCTCTTGTTGAATCAGGTTGAAAGCAGTGATATTCAATGATAATGATATTGAATGCCAAAAACAAACCTCTAAAGCTAATCCTAGTAGTTGAAGCTTGAATGCTTGATGTTGTAGTAAGTGATTATTTGCTTATATTTTTGTGGTTGTATTAGATATTTTATACTAAATATTTTATATTATAAGCTAGACAAGTTATCATGTCATTCATTTATTATTGTTTGTCATTTTTAATATGATATCACATTAATATATATACACTATATAAAAAAATGTATTGCCGTGTCCGCGCCGTACCCGTGTCTTATATTTTTAAAAAAAGCCGTGTCCGTGTCGTGTCGTGTCCGTGTCGCCGTGTCCGTGTCCATGCATCATAGGTTAAAACTCCCTCGAGAGCAGGGGAGGCCGGGGTGTGAATTTTCGAAGCCCACAATCTGGTACATAGCCACCCATTATAATTTCTCCTCCATTAGAGTCCTATATATGTATTTTTGTTGATTTTCCTATATTTTGGCATTAAATAAACTATTTAAGAGTATATATATAATGCTTTGATTTTGAAGGGATATGTTTTATAAATCTAATTCTATTAATTTCCAATATGGAAACTTCCCTTAAAAATGAAAAACCTGCATGATAACTTTCTTTTAAGAATGGTAGGGCTTTGAAACTTCTTGTAGCCTTCACTTCCTCAATTACATTCAGAAAAGGCAAAAACAAAGCTCTTAATAACATAACAAGCAAACATCAGAGCTTAATAATGTAAAGGCAAAAACAAAGCTCTTAATAACATAACAAGCAAACATCAGAGCTTCACATGATGTCAAACCCTTAAAATTCAGGCATAATGGCAAATCACAGATTCAATGTCATTCAAAGTTCACAGTAAAGAAAAAGAAGTAAACTACAAACTCCATAAACATAGGTTTCAGCTGAATTACAAGCTTCTTTGTTCATTCGATTCGCCTGCAAATGGTGATGCCATCACCAATACAAACTTGTGACATTTCGATCCTATGATCCGAGGCTAATTCATTGTTGAGACGCATTATGCTATCTCGAGCTTCCTCGAACGGACCCGGAAATTGAGGTTTCACTGGCCCGACGACGCTGCCTCCCCAAAGTGTGTTATCATACACAATCAGTCCACCTATCCTGACAAGCTTTATCACCCTCTCATGATAATTGCTGTAGTTCACTTTATCAGCATCCACAAATGCAAAATCAAACAATTCTTCTTCCTTCAACTGCAATCATTCCACAAATGGCAATTTTAGCTCATCAATATAGAATCCTCTATGAAACATATTCATTACAGAAATCTTATTGACCTCCTTAATCAATTTATCAAGAACAGGAAGAGCCTGAGATTCAATGAACTGGATCTTGTGCTCAACGCCAGCTTTCTGAATGTATTGTCGCCCAATTTCGTAGTTGGATTTGTCAATGTCGATTGCCATTATCTGTAACAACAAGACAACATTCTGATATGTTATGAAGGAACATTAGTAACATTCTCATATATATATCAGAAGCCTCATATCTTTACTTTGCCATCTTCTGGCAATGCAAGAGCTGTAGTGAGGAGTGAGTAGCCTGTGAAGACTCCAATTTCAATAGTTTTCTTTGCATTCATCAACTTGAGAAGCATAGAGAGGAATTGGCCTTCTTCTGGAGGCACGATCATGTAAAACCTGCCATATATAATACATAATTTCTCAGCAAAACTAGTGATATATTGCTAAAAATTAAACTTTTTAGCCATTGAAAAATGTACAAGTAGTTTAATAAGAGATTATTTCTCACCTGCTGTGCTTCATTGTTTCTTCTCTCAAAGCCTTGAGCTGTTCATGCTCTCTAGGGTATACATTGGTATCCAACATGTACTGCATAAAATAGTAAGTGCAAGATAACATACGAAGATCAAATTAAAATTTCGTTTGGTACTGTTTTTTTGTTGCTTTCTAAAACAGGTTTTTAGTACAAAAATTTTTCGAATTAGAAAATTTTATATTAAAAAGTTTTTTTAGAAAACAGTAAGAAAGTTGTCATAAACGAAGCCTAAATTGTATGGATCATGAAGCCAAATTCAGAGATAAATTTTCAATAAGATCAACCTTATAAGTTCAAAGATAGAAGCAAGAAGAAATTTGGGCCATTTCTTTTCAAGGATTTTAAACATATTGCTAATAAACTATCTCTAGATTGAGCCACCTGACATCTGGAACTGAGAACCGATCCAGTTATCAAAACAAACAGGATCAAACCAAAGATAAAACCCAGTAATGATAAGCTTTAGATAGCAGAATAAATTTGCAAGAGGGTTGAGATAAGGGACCTGTAGGAGAGCTTGACTCTGCAATAGGCACTTCATTGTTGGTGCAAGAGAGCAGAAGCTTGAACAGCAATTGAATGTAATGAATAACAAATCCAACTTGTAGAATACTTTATTAAACCAAGAAGATTTTTTTTTTCTTTTCTGGAAAAATATTGAGTCATAATACAGATTTAATATGGAAATGATATTATCTTAACATTATCATTAACTTTGGTTTTTATTAATTAAGTTAGCTGACATCAGAAAGGAGCCACTTTGTGATAAAAGTATTGAAAATTAAAATGATAAAAAAAAAAATTATGTCATGTAGGCAAGTCTATGGAAACAGTCCCATGCGAGATGATAAAAGTATTAGGTGCGGAGTGTGCATCGTCCCCACAAGTACTGAGTACCTAACAGTATCCAGCGGTACCGAGTGCGGGTACCGCTAGGTACCCAATACTTGTGCGGACGATTCTCCCCGTCCGCACTCCGCACCTTATAATCTCTCTGCGAGATGGGTTGGGGCCCAGTCTTTATATCTCTGCCGTTCTGAAGTCAACGGAGGATGCAAATATTCCCTTCTCAGCTTGATTATATTCAACAATGGTTGAAAACCGCAAGATTCTACTCTAACTTCTAATTCACAAGACCATTGCAACTATTCTAACCTCCATCGAGGGTTGAGATTACATGTAAATTAGCATGGACTGGATAATCCATTCATTAAGGATTTCTTGATGTCATTCTATGGAAAAATTATTCTTTGCAGTCACCCGATATTGTCTGAAGGCCAATCAGGACGAGTCACATGACTTTTTTGTTGTGAACCGGTGCTGTGTACTGGGTGACGTGACGCATCCTGATTTGACTCTGAACAATCTGATAACTGCACATAATAATTTCTCTATTCTATGAGAATGAAGTCAGGGTTGGTTACATTCTTTCATTTAGCATAAACGTTATGCATTGAGGTACTCTTTATTTGATTGGCTTGTCTTGTTGGGGGGCTCAAAAGGAGTAGGCGTGCTCAGAATACTTGTGGGTTTGTAATTCTCATAAAAAATTAAAAAAAAAAAAACATATTTTTAATACAATTTCACCTTCAACATACTTATTCAAGTTTTTACATGGGCAACCTGTTGGAAATTTCTATATATGAGTTCATATATTGATACATAAAAATAAAGTATTATATATTAAAAGCTATTTAAAATTGAGTCAATTAAATTTATGATCTATTTAAGAATTTAATTATTATTTGATTTACGTGACATCTCTATTATATTTATATAGAATTAACAATTATGTAGATGGCGAATATTATTTTAATTTAATGATAGACTGAAATAAAATAAATATAATTATAGTATAAAAGGGTCGTGGTCCCTAGTTTAATTAAGCGGTGAAATTCTCATTTCACATCTTGAGTGTTAGCTCTCTTGGAGAATGCCGCTTCAAACGTGTAATAAAATTAATTATCCTAATTTTTTTATATTGTTAAACACTATTATATTTTTAGATATTTGATAAATTTTAATTTTATAAATATAATATATTTGATAGGCAAATAGATTTAAATTATTTGACATTCATAGTATTTTTATAAAGCTTATACTTTGAATGTTTAATAATTTAATTATATAATTTAATAATTTAACATATTTATTAATAAATTAATTATATTATCTAATAATTTAATGTATTGAAGGATATCATTTGATATATAAATTAGAGATATGCTTTATAAAAATGACCTTATTTAATATAAAATATATTAAAATAGTTTTCACATCAATATGCTAGAGTAAGTTCATCTTATTTTCAGAAAATCATCCCAAGATTAAGGCTTCGTTTGGGACGGCTTTTTTATTGCTTTCTAAAACGGAGTTTTAGTATAAAAATAAAAAATTTTGTACTAAAACTCTGTTTTAGAAAGCAGTAAAAAAGCCGTCCCAAACGAAGCCAAAGAATTTGTTTGTGCAACTTTCTCCCTGCTTTATTTTTTAGACTCCAACTATAATTTTATTTGGCTATTATTTTTTTGTTGCTTTTCAAAAATTCTGTTATGTGTAGTTTTTTATAACGACAGTTGATGTATGGTTAAAAGAATATATTTATAATATTCATAGGAGTATTTAAAAATTTATTGTCCTTACTAAATTTAATAATCACTTTTATAAAATACTGCAATCATCTCAAATAGACCCCTAATGTCATTAATTTCAAATAAAAAAAGACATAATAATTATATATTTGATGAAAATATTTTGATCAAAATATGATCAAATTAAAGTTTAAAAGTTATCAAATATTCATTGAGCTGAATTCAACATATAGATACTAACAGTTATATCACCTAATCTCTTATCATATGTTAAGTCAACGATCAAATTTTTACCTCCATTTGTCATCACAATTGGAGCTTCCAATATGACATAATTTCAATTCAAATGACGAGATAAGGTTAGAGGCACAAATGAAGGGGTCAATGGTAGGAATTTTTATTAGGTCCGGTGTCCTGACTTATCTCTACGTTCAGACGCCAATAAAATGGTGACATGTGCTCTTACTATTTACCGCGCGGCCCTACGACCCGACCAAGACCGTACCCGAGATTGCTATGTATTGGCTGATTTGTGCAGATCGGGGTATTGCTAGGTATTGCTCGATATTGCTCGGTAATAACGAGAAATATCATTCTGTCAAGAGAAATACCGAGCAATATTGAGCAATACACCAGTTTTGCTAGGTATTGCTCAGTGTTGCTAGGTATTGCTAGGTATTGGTCTTGATAGAGCGATATTTCTCATTATTGTCAAGCAATACTTAGTAATACCAAATAATACCTAGCAATATCGAGCAATACCCAAACATAGTAATACCGGGTTCCAGTCCGGGTCGGGTCATCAAGCCGCGCGGTAAAAAGTAAGAGCACATGACGACATGTTATTGGCGTCCGGATGTAGAGCTACGTCCGGTGTCCGGACCTAATAATTGTTCCAATGGTAGGGTAAGAAAATAGCCTGCTGAAAATAAAAGATAAGGTGAGAGAGTCTTAGTCACTATTAAAAAATATGATTTTTTGCAGCAATTTATTAGCGGTGGTTTAAAAATTGCTATAAAAAATAACCTTTAGCACCGGTTTTAACCACTGCTATTCGCATTGGTACTGGTTTAAACCGATGTTATATCCTGAACCCTAGGTATTATTCTCCGATGCTCAACTCGCTTCTCCTTCTTGATTCCTTTCTCTTCACTGAATCTTGCACACGTCTCTCTCTCTCTCTCTCTCTCTCTCTCTCTCTCTCTCTCTCTCTCTCTCTCTCTCTCTCTTCCTGTCTCTCTCAATCACTCATGCGTAGATCGTGGTCTTCGTTCAACGACTGGAGAGTCAATTGCGTCAAATTCCGTCTGCTCGCGTCTAGCTCTTCTTGATCTCCTTGGTTGGTTTGTCCCCTAACCTAACCTAGGGTTTCATCTGAAATGCTTGCACATAACTTGATTTTTAATGTAAATCTCTATGGTAGTAGGGTAGGTATTTGTTTTTTCACATAGCATATTGCATGGTTATGAAATTTCTAGTACTATTAGATAGTTGGACTTTTGAAGCATTTATTTTGAACTTCCATTTGGGACAATTTTTTTTTTGTTTGGGACAACTTTTTTATTATTTTATGAAATAGATTTTTAATACAAAAGTTTTCATGAGGTCAAAAAATTTCCATCCTAAAAAGTTGTTCAAAAGCATCAAGAAAACTGTTATAAAGATAGACCAATCTTTACTTTTGATTCAGAACATACATGATATTCACCTAATCCCAATTTTGATGTACAATCAATCCGTAGAGGATTCGATTCAAACTCTTTCACATAGGTTACCGTCGTCAACTAATTCTCAAACAAACAATATCATGCAATTTAAATAATCTTCAAATTTGAAGCATTTGAATGAAAGCATTTCAAATTCATGATTTCATTAAGAAATAACTGAGGGTTATTATTGTAAGAGTTAAATTTTAGGTTTAGTATAATATGTAATTGTACTGATTTTGGTTTATATGAAATTGAATTTTCATATTATTACGTAGAAATCAGAACTATTTCATAAGTTAATTTATACGCTCATTGAATAATAAAGTAACTGTAGGTAGGGGGTTAAATGAGTTCAAATTTGGGCTCGAGTTTAATTTTATGAGTTCGAGCCAACTCATTGCCTATGAAAGTCGAAAGAGATAACAAGATTATGATTTAAGTAATTGTTATAATAAAAGTTAAAAAAAAATGAAAAATTAGAAGAATAATAATAAAGAATAACTTAATATAAAAAAGGTTAGATATAATTTTGAAATATTTTAAATAATTTTGCACTAAAAATCTGGAATGCTAATATATTTTATATTAATTTTTTTTAAATGACAACTCACATCTAATGAGTCGATTCAAGGCTGGTTCAAGCTTGACTCATTTGCTCATCAAGCTCGACTCACGAGCTATTTATCGAGCTGAGCTCGAGCTACTTCACTAATCGGTTTGACTCACTTATCAAACTAGTTGTAGACACGCTTAAATGGGTGATTATTTAAATAATTAATATAAATTAAAACAAGAAAATTATAAATAAAAAATGATTAAAACTTTAACCCTGGCATAATCATCACACCCTATCATTATAGTACTTTTCACTAAATTTCAGAATATTACTTCGTTTCTGTTTAATTGCACTAAAATATTTTCTGTAATTTTTTTATTTCTATTATTATATGTGTCGTTATAATAAATTAATAACTGTTGCGGGCTAGAATATACGTGGCGATAGAGTTAAAATCATACATCTAATTTGCGTTGCACAGATATCCAGCTCACACATAGATAACACAAGATTTTTTATGTGGAAAACCCTGAAAAAGGAGAAAAACCACTAGGTCTGACCCAGCCTAAAATGATTTCACTAGTATTTGGGGTAGATTACAGTGGGTTGACTCGTCCTTGAGGGCATTCAAATTACAAATGCCAACTGTATGGTTGAAATCTAATGACAAATATGGGTAAAAGTCCGGTGTCACATGTAGTCTGGCGGAAGAACGTCGTCAGGCGATGATCTTGCGAAACAACGACGTCAGGTGGTGGTCCGGCGTTAGGTGGTTGTCCGGTGGAACAACGGCGTCGGGGGGGGGGGGGGGGGGGGGGGGGGGGGGCGGTCTGACGGAACTCCAGCGTCAGGCGGTGGTCCGACGAAACTCCGGTGTCAGGGGATGGTTCGGCGCAACTCCGGCATCAGGCAATGGTTCGGGGGAACAACGACGTCATGTGGTGGTACGGCGGAACTACGGCGTCAGACGATGGTTGATGGACGGCTGATCTTGAATATATGCCTTGATCGTGGACTATTTGATGGACATTTGAAGGTCTTACTGATGTCAGAATTCAATGATCTTGGGCTCGTTGGATTCGTCTCGTTGAGCCGCTCGATTCGACTATAAGCATGTCGTGTTTGAAAATCGTTTGGTAATTCAAATTGTGGTTTGAACCTTCTAATGGTGCTTCAGGCCCTTAACTTAGACCCATTTGGGCTCGGATTGAGTCAAATTTGGTGTCGTTGGGTTCGTATTTCCGAGAAGTTTAGTTTGACTATAGGTTTGCTTAAATCAGAGTTTGGATGGTCCCAATTTTAATTTTAAAAGTTTCCAATTTTATTTTTTCTTGAGATTTGTGCCCAATCAAAATAATTTTTTTATGATGTATCAATAACATTTCCCCGTGTTTTGTGATATTGATATTTTTTATTTAAAATAGATAAATCTTTGATATGTCTGTAAATCACTGTTCGTAATTATTTTAAAAAAATAACTTTTGATTTGTATAAAGATACAAATTTCATAAATACATTTCGTTTGATAAAATTAGTCATTATTATAGTATAAGCAATAAATTAAATTTCCTGTATTATAAATTTTTAAATTTTTTTCATTTAATAATAAATCAACAAATGTTCAATCATCCTCAAGAAAAAATATATTTTTTTAATTGTTTTCTCTCACTACAGAAAAATGGGGCATTACCGATGAAATTTTCAGCTGCATTATATGTTATGTTTTATAAGGACGACTTGACATAAATTGTTACCATACTTGCAGTGCACCTAGATGCATACCAAAATTTAGAAAACATTAAAAATAAAAGGAAGTGACATATTCTCGGTTGATTTATTTACTCATCATTCAAAGGCTTCAGTGGTTGTATGCATCAATGAGCTCCGTTGGTAACATGAGATAGCATAAAGAGAAGTTATCTCAAGTAGGTATTTTAATTTGCTCATCCATCAGATGCAGAAACATGAAAGTACTTCGATTGTACACATTCTTCATTCGTTTTGGAATCATGTAACATAAAATTGACATTATGTGCCGATGACTTCACTTTTTATAGTCAGACAGCTTCATCATACTCTTGTTGGT
Source organism: Dendrobium officinale (assembly GCA_019514585.1). Taxonomy (NCBI): domain Eukaryota; kingdom Viridiplantae; phylum Streptophyta; class Magnoliopsida; order Asparagales; family Orchidaceae; genus Dendrobium; species Dendrobium officinale. Next base: position 79,773,278 of record CM033682.1, read on the forward strand.
CTATTATAGTAAAGTTTTACAACATTTCACATGAGATGTATATGACTACGTCCTACAATTTTCTAATACTTATTATACATGGCCACATAACCCAAAAGTAAAAAATAGATGTCTTCTTACAACCATTGATTGATGACCTCAAGTTGTTGTAGAAAGAATGTGTGCTAGCATATGATATATCAATTAAACATAATTTTCTTCTTAAAGCTCCCTTATTATGGACTATCGGTGAATTTCCATCATATAGTATGTTATTTGATTGGAGCACTATGGGAAAGTTAGCATGCCCATATTGCCTAGAGCATAACGAATCATTCACATTAAAGCAAGGATGTAAAAATAGTGGTTTGAGTGTCATCGTATGCTCCTGTCTGTTGATCACTATTCAAGAGAAATAAAGATGTGTTCCTAATAAACATAATTAAAATATCAAATCCTCCACCCTTGGCTCTCATATACTTTGAGAAGTGGATGACATACCTACTGTTTTTTAATCTCCTATATTATTGGAGTACAGAGTTTTTGGATATGGAGTTCATCATAACATGCATACATCAACGACAATAGATACTTGGTAGAGAGCCTACATCGTTGGAGCTACAAACACGCACACATCAACACTAAGAGGATCATTAGTGGATTTATAAATGATCAAATAAGGCTTTTGTGAGTTTTCAAAATTATATATTATTCATATGTATTCCATTTCTCACGAGATGATTATATATGAATTTTGGATAGTCAACATTCGACTAGTGAGGCATCCTCTTCAAGATATACACAGTTCTCTGACTACAACTCATAGTCATAGACGATGGGAGGAAGGCAAAAGGGGAGATTATATGGATCAGGCTCCCAGATGTAAAATGAAAAACTAACTCAATTCATTCGTAAAAGTGAAATCATATGGTAATCTAGATTTAACAGTGTTGTTATAATGTATTTCTCCTTCAAAAAAAAAAAAAGAATTACAATATATATATATATATATATATATATATATATATATATATATATATATATATATATATATATATATATATATATATATATATATATCGTCGTATTGCGGTAGTCATGAACAAAGATGTGCGCCAAGCACAATAAGCTCTAAATATATTTTCAACATTAGCTTAATTTACATTTTTGATGTTGCATTTTATTGAAAATAAGATTACCCCATAAGTTTTAGAATATTTTGTTCATTTACTATGAGTAAATATTCATCAATCTTTATATAAAAGACATGTGAAATAGGAATAATTGAGTAGATATATGGAGTATATGCAAGGATTCTACCCCCAATCAATAATATCTTAAGGTATTTTAACAAGAAAAAATCATGCTTGATACTTAAGGCGTTGAAGTGATGCTTAGGATCCCTAACCGCATAAAAAGGTGGGCTTGCTTAATTAAGGTGGTTAAAAGAGTTAAAATACCCATTTTTTTTAATTTACAATGATTAATAAAGAACTTCATTAGTACACTTAACAAAAGTTGGAGAAACCACTTTGGCGAGGATTAATTATTCTGTGCGGATGTCGAACATCATCTAGAGACAAATCAGAATACACCATGTCACCCCTGCGTTCGGTACCGCAGGCGGCTCGGTACCATTGACGTGACGCATTCTGGCTGATCTCCAAACGACATTCTGCATCTGATCTCTACACAAAATAATTTCTCAAAAGAGTCTACAAGGAAGAGTCTCTATTAATATTATCAAATATTTTGTTAAGCTAAATTAAAATATATTTATTATAAAGAGCTAAAAATCAAATGCGAAGTTACTGCAATATTATTGTTTTCGATAAATAATCGCAGGACATGTAATCGCATGACACGTGCTAAAAGGGTACGTTACAGTTTTTTTTTTAGTGATTGTAAAATATAGAATTCTCTTTGATTTGTTGGTTGAGAGTTTGACTCGCGGCTAAGAGGTTCGGTTCAAGCTTGATTAAGGAACTGCCTTCAACCATGCTTTAAAAAAAAAACTCTAAGAATCTTCCTTTATTTTTTATTATGCATATATTTCCTATATATTTAACTATTTATCTTTTCTATATCATATATTTTACAAATGATTATTATATAAATAAAATAATAATAATGATATATTAGATTCCTCGTGATGAGAATTCAATCACGCTTCAGGAGCTTATGAACAATTTTTCTAATACAGTTCATCTTGGCCTGTTAGTTGAGAGCTTAGACTACTTGAGGTCTTAGGTTCGAGTCTTTGTGTATGCGTCGTATATGTGAATTTGCCTAAAATGATCTAAATGTCCAAAAAAAAAAAAAAAAAAAAAAAATTCTGAGTGGATGGATGCTTTGGATTCGATCTGTCGGGGCTTAAAACAAAAGCAGAAGTATTCTTTGTCGGTGGAGGGAACTCACCTGGCTCTGGCTGCAAGCCTGCAATGGTGTTTGTGAATGAATTAACTTCTCGGGTAAGGATATGATCATAATCATATTTTAATGGTTGTATGTAGTTTTTCAATAGCTAAATAATAATTACCATCTAATTTTTATTTTATTTTATTTGATTGAATGTACTATAAATGTAGGATATTATTTTCTTACTAGAAATAAGGTAATGTGAAGTAAAATAGCATTGTATTTATTATTCAAAATAAAATTTGATCAAAGATGTTTGACATCTAAGGCTGTGACTAAATGGGTGAATTATTACGTCCGGTCACAAGACGTTCGGACACCCAATCTAGACGCGTCACGTCACCCGAATACACTGGGGCCCGGTGTATTTTGGTCACGTGGCACGTTTGGATTGGTGTCTGGACGAATCCAAACACCGGACGTAATAATTTGCCGACTAAATGTGGGCAGACTAGCAATGGGGGTAGTGATATAAAACAAAGACAGGCGAGATAGGCAGTTGACGAAATCTCGGCTTATAGGGGGTGGAGCAGTGCATTGCCATCATTACTTTTATTCAAGTTGTGTATTTAGGACACCCTCAATTACTATTAATAAATCAGATTTTTGCAGCACTTTTTATGACTTGCTGCTGCGGTTTAAATACTTAATAATTTATTTGCAGCAATTTAGGAACCATTGCATATCCGTTGTATTTGTGTTCACTAGAAAGACTTTAGCTATGGCATGCGGAGCGGTCCATAGCTAGGGCACGATGGCGACAGTTTGCAAACTGCTTCTATAAACCACTGGAAAAATCTAATTTTTTTTAGAGGTGATGAAAACCACTGTCTATATTAATCTATAGCAATGGTTTAAAATCCGGTGCTAAAAACTACTACGGAAACACTGTATTTTTTATAGTGAATGCACAAGAATTCCAAATACACATGAAATTAATTAAAAGTGAATTTTCAAATTCACTCTAAAATATTTCTCATTTAAAATGCAGATATTCGAGCATCTGAATTTTTAAAACCATTGAGTTTGTTTTACACTCAAAATATTATCAACTTAACAATTACATGAATAAATGGGAACCCTTATATATAATTAATGTTAAAGTATGAAGTTTAGTTTTTATCATGGAAAGAATATCTATTATTCATTAAATATTTTACACACAATCAGATTTAAGTTGATCAGCTGAGATAAGGTTATCATAAATTATAGTTGGAAAAAAGATAAAATTTTCAAAAGGAATTTTATCTATATGCATTATTTCATTAAAAAAATGTTGAATTTTGTTTTTTTAGCTATTCTAATAGTTGTTTATATTAAAAAATGTGATGTATATTTGGGGCTATTTGATCGGCTAAAAAAAGAATATAGTATTAAAAGAATATTTTTAAATTATTTGAAATAATTTAAAATAAATGTAGCTAGATAAATATTTTCGTTTGATTTGAAGTAAAATGAACATGTTGTAAAATCCAAAGATATTGGCAACGACGGATAGTGGCCGACACGCAATGATGGCCGGCAACAGGTGGAGGAGGCCTGCAGTGGGTGGCGGTGGGTGGTGGGGGCCCCCAGTGGTAGTGGTGACCCGCGGCGGATGGAGATGATGGTGGTGGCCGGCAGCGGCGTGGCAGCTTGCACGAGGCAGGTGGTGGCCGGCAACAAGTGGTGGCGATCAAACGAGCTTATTGCGGTGTAAACGATTATCACTCAAAATTGGGAGAGTTTTTGTTGCCTCAAAATTAGAAAAAAAAATTTACACTATATTTATTTTAATTTGTTTTTTTATCATCCAATAAAACATCAATATTTTCAGAATCCTTACATTTGAAATTTTTTATACTCATTTAATTTACTTCCAACCAAACTGCCACAAATTATCAGAAAAATTAAAATTGTAATTCTCAATACTAAAATAAAAATTAAAATTAAAAAACTCATTAATGACAGCAGTGACCACAATAGAATATAGTAGTAATCAGTTGTTTGTACTTTAATATAATTCGTGTTTTTTTATGTTATAATTATTTTATTTTATGCTCTATTTCTAATTATCATCGAATATAATGACAGGTTTGGAACTTTAAAATTACTATATCATAATAACAGTATTATTAATGTTGCGTCTAGGAGTATTCGCCGCGGTAAAGAAATATAAAATTTATCGTCTTAGTGTTGTACGAAAAATCCGGCACGCAATTAGATAAGGAGAGAGGGTCTAGCATTTATGAGACCAAGATTTTTACGTGGAAAACCCCTGAAAAATGGGGAAAAACCACGGGACCTAGCCCAGTTTGAACGAATCCACTAGTATTTACAGTTGATTACAAATGAGGCCCTTCCTTGGGAGAAGGCCTTAGCTTGATGTACATCTTATAGAGTACATTACATGATGTAAATACAAAGAGTTACTATTGACGTATTCGTTTATTTGGAAGGACTGTAGTTGGCGGGCGACGGAAGTCAGGAAAACCGTAGTCAGCTGGCGACGGAGGTCTGAAGGACTGTAGTCGGCTGACGACGTAAGTCAGGAGGACCGTAGTCGGCTAGCGACGGAGATCGGAAGGACTGTAGTCTGACGACGAAGATCAGAAGGACATCGTCAGGTGGAAGTCCAACAATGGAAAGAAATGCATCTTCGCATAGACGTCCAGCAAAGTCCAATAACCGGTAGAAGTTCGGCGCCGGGTAGAAACTTGGCGAAGAGTGAAGGTCTGACGTCGGGTAGAAGTCCGACGTCTGTTGGTGGCAGAGGAGAGCTCCGGCTTCACTTAGGCGGAGTTTCGGTGTCAGGAGGGGACTCTGTTGTAAATTGGGAAGAATTTCAGCATCACGTGGAAGTTGGGCAGAATTACTGTGTTCTCCTGAATATCACGCAGAATCCCGGCGTGTTCGGGAGGCAGGACGAACTCCGGCGGTGGTCGAGGAGGAGAGGATTCTCCTTTTCCCCTTTCTCATCTTTTTCTCTTCTTCTTCTCTCTCTTCACTTGAGTTCCTTTGTGTAGAATGAGGACTCTATTTATAGTTTTTCTGGAGTGGCATAGCCTGTAAATAGGCGTGAGATCAGGGGTGAATTGGGAGTGGTTTGAATGGACGGCCGATATTGAATCCTTTGATCATGCACTGTTCGTTGGACATTTGGAGACCTTAATGATGTCGGAATTCAGCGATCTTGGGCTCGTTGGATTCGTCTCGTCAAGCCGCTCGATTCGAGTATAAGCTCGTTAAAATCGAAGACCGTTTGGTAACTCAAATTGCGGTTTGAACCTTCCAACAGTGCTTCGGGTCATTGATTCGGACCCATTTGGGCTCGGATTGGGTTGAATTTGGTGTCGCTGGGTTCGTATTTCTGAGACGCTCAGTTTGACTGTAATTTTGCTGAAATTGGAGTTCATATGCTCTCGAATTTAATTTTTTGAAGTTTCCGAACTGATTTTGCCTCGAGATTCGTGCCCAATCAAGATAATTTTGTGATGACGTATCAATTATTATTATTATCATTATAAAAGCAAGCATTTTGAGTCTGGAAAGTATTTAGGAGACGACTTAAAAGCCGAATGGAATGCGAATATTCAAACTATTATAATTTAGAAGGGAAATTGATTAAAGGGTTTACTAATCATTATTGAAAACGAAATGTCGCTTTAGTTCTTTCTTTCTGCCTAAGCGTTAATTGGTCTTTACAACCGGATTTTTCTTTTATGGAGATTTATGTAGTTATCACAGCCTTGTCATGTCGCAGGCCTTCATTTTAATTTTGAAGTCATAATATAATATACCTAAGGAGCTGTCTAATTTTGAGTATTTTGAGTATATCACTATATTGTGAAAAGAATATAGAGATTTTGATTTTATTTTTTTTTTGTGAATGAAAAATAAGTTCAAAGTAAATTATTAATATATTTAATTTTTTTTTTATTTAAGCTTCATTTGAAATAATTTTTTATCAATATTTTTTTTATTGCTTTCAAAAAATTTTGTATTAAAAAATTATTTCCCAATCATTACATTATCTTCCACCTCAATCTTCATCAAATTGCACTCTAATGACTATCAAAAAAATGCCGACTGATAACATCTGATGGTTGTTGGTCACCTACTACTATCATTGCTTGTCGCCTCCATTAATCGCCCCATGAATCACAAGAATAATTATACTAAAAAAATAATAAAAAAAAAGATTTATTTATTTATAATCCAAAAATTAATCCCTAAATTTATTCTACAACCAGTCCAATCAAAAGTATTTCAAATGTAGAAAATTGAATTTTTTTGTGTATTTAGAATGTACACTTGCAATAACAAATCTTGTATTTGCTCCTTTTTAAATTATTCCATAAGCTAGCTCCTTAAATTTATTTAAGTTTAAAATACACTCCTTTTTTTAAAAATTGACCTATTTAAATTAAAATTATTATTTAAAGTAATGAGAATAAATTATAAAATAATTGAATAAAATTAATGGCTTATTTCAGTAAATCAAATATTAAAGACTTAGCCTTAGGCTACATACATACTTTATTATTATTATTATTATTATTTAATGATCATAAAATTAAAAAAAAATTATGACACATTCTTTAGATCCTTAAAAAAGGAAATATTATCAATTTCTCCAACAACAAACAATAACATGAAGTTTTTATTCCACTACGTGAGATGGGCTAAATGAATCTTTTTTCTCTATTGTGTTCTATTCTATTAAGAGTCAAATTCTTATTTAAATCTAACAAAAAAAGATCATTTCTAAAATTTTCAAACCAAGTGTTTTTAGGTCTATCTCAACTTTTCTTAATGTAGGTCTGATCTATACATATATTGTCATAATTGTGTCATCAGAAGATAGATGTTTATGTGACAAAACTATCTAAGATAATTCTCTTTAATTTTATCTACTACCGGAGCTACTCTAACATTTTCACTTATAAATCATTTCATATAATGTTTTTAAGTGTAAAGTCACTCATCCACTTAAGCATTCTCATCTCTAAACCACTTAAATTTATGTTTTTTCTTAATGGCCAACATGTTGCACTATAAAAACACAAGTCTCATCGACATCTTATGATCTTCTCGTAAGTTTGAGGGATAATTTTCTATTGCACAACTTCTCGATACATTCCTCCACTTCAAACATCCAACTTTAATTCTACTAATCATATCCTCATTTATTTTATTATTGCTTTAAAGGATAGATCTGATATATCTAAAACATGCACTCTTTTTAATGACTTGATCACCAATATTCTAATCCCCCACTAAATTATTACTAATAAATTATATTCAATATTGACATGTCATCAAAAAATTATCTTGATCGGACACGAATCTCGAGCAAAAAAATAAAGTTGGAAATTTCAAAAATTAAATCTGGGACATCTGAACTCCAATTTCAACAAACTTATAGTCGAACTGAACATCTCAAAATTACGAACCCAACGACACCAAATTCAACTCGATCCGAGCCCAAATGTGTCCAAATCGAAGACCCGAAGCACGATTGAAAGGTTCAATCCATAATTTTGATTACCAAACAGTTTCCAAATATGACATGCTTATAATCGAATCGAGAGACACGACGAGAAAAATCCAATGAGCCCAAGATCGTCGAGTTCTGATATCATGAAGGCCTTCAAATGCTTAATAAATGGTCCACTATCAAGAGATTCAAACACCGGTCGTCCATTCAAACCACTCCCGATTCGCCCTTGATCTCCCTCCTATTTATTTGTCATGCCATCCTCAGAAAACTATAAATAGCCCTCATTCCTCTTAAGAGGGGACCCAAGCTAGAAGCAAGAAGGAAGAAGAAGAGAAGAAGAGAAAAAAGGAAGAAGCTCCTCCTCGACCACCGCCGGACTTTCAAGTGACGTCGGAGTTCAGCCCAACTTTCAAGTGCCACCGGAGTTCCGCCCGACTTTCAAGTCAAGCTGGAATTCCACCCGACTTTCAAGTCACACTGAAATTCCGTCCGACTTTCAAGTGACGACGGAATTCCCCCGGACTTTCAAGTTACGCCGGAGTTCCGCTCGACATTCAAGTGTTGTCAGAGTTCTGCCCCACTTTCAAGTGGAGCAGGAGTTTTGCCTGACTTTCAAGTGTCGTCGGAGTTCCTCCCGACTTTCAAGTGACGTCGGAGTTCCACCCGACTTTCAAGTGCCGCCGAAGTTCTGGTCAACTTTCAAGTGATGTCAGAGTTCTGTCTGATCTCCAAGTGACTCTAGAATTTTGCCTGAATACCATCTAATGCTGGAGTTCTTCACGGCCGCCAACTGACTTTGGACTTCTACCAGACGCCGGACCTTGGCTTGTCACCAGATTATGCCCATTACTAGATTTTTCATCGGACATATATTCGATGCTGGATTTCTATTTATTGTTGGACTTCTAACGGACACCGTCATTCAGACCTTCGTCGTTAGACAACGGTCTTTATGTCCTCCTTCGCCTGCCGACTACGATCCTTCCGACTTACGTCGCTCACCGATTACAATCCTTTTGACCTCCGTCGCAAGACAATGGTTTTTATGACCTCTGTCGCCCACTGACTACGATTTTTCCGACTTACGTCGCCCACCGATTACAATCCTTCTGATCTCCGTCACCAGACTATGATCCTTCTGACCAAACAAACACGTCAACATTAACTATTTGTATTCCCACCATGTAATGTACTTCATATGATGTACATAGAGCCAATGCCTTCCCCCCAAGGAAGGGCCTCATTTGTAATCAAATGCAATTACTAGTGGATTCATTCAAATTGGGCTAGGCCCTGTGATTTTTCCCTCTTTTCCAAGTGTTTCTCACGTAAAAATCTTGGTGTCTCATAAATACTACACATTCTCTCTTATCAGACTTCATGCCTGATTTTCGTACAAAATTAAGACGTTAAATTTTTTATTGCTCTACCGCCGCGAATACTCTAGGACACAACAAATATATTTAATTTTATATATACTTAAAATAAAAATTTTAAACTCTAAATTTAGAGTCCATAATATTAACCATTTCTCTATTTCATGTAAAAACTTTTTAATCGTTTAGTCCTCACTAATCAGTGATTCCATCGGCCCAGAGTATATGTACTTTTTGGGTCCATCAGAGACCGCCGCAAACAAAACGACGACTGCTCTGTTTCCCCTCGTTTTCGCTCCTCTTTTACTCTTCCCTTTCTTTTTCGGTACTCCTCTCCATGTTATTATATATTCAAAGTAGCTCCTAGCGATGTACCGCCGGTGAACTACCACAAATCAGAGAGTAGAAAAATGAGAGCGGAGAGGAACCAGGGAAGCTGCGTGGCTATTCGGTGTCTTCCTCCCGCATTCATCTCCCGATACTCAAACGGATCATCCTCTTCAGGTTTCCTCCTTTTTTAATCGGACGATGCTTCTCTTTTTCACGAAATCTGTGTATATTCTGCTTTCTACGGCTATCTGATATCCTTTTGTTTATTGTCTATCAATTGTTTTTAAGCCTTGAGCGATTTAGGGCACGGCATTGGTTAGATTGGAGGTTTTTGCTCGATTTTCTTGATGCTAGGTTTTGATAGGATTAAGAGAAGGAAGAACGTAATGCTTTTGTGATTTTTCCAAAATGTTCTTCTTCTCTCTTTTGTCCTTGAGTGGCCGGCAAGGTTGCAGGAATTTTAATATTAATTTTTGCCCCTTTTATCCTATCCGTGGTTTTGCCGGGCGATAACCACTTTGCGTATACAGATAGTTTGGACGAATTTACTAAAAAATTCGCTCGAAGCAAAAAAATTAAAAAGGGCAAAAAATGCTGTGTTGAATGAAGTTTTTGATTCAAAGGACTCAAGGTACTCTATTGCCCTTAATTCGCTCAGGACAAAAAAAAAGGACGGTTTTATTTGATTTTTAATGCTTTCGGAAGATTTCAACTAGGAATTCGTCCAAAGTAGCATCTCTAGAGTTTACCCCTCTGCATGTTTTTTATATTTATTTAAATTGCGAATATACGATTTTGCCATTGGCATGAGTGCAGTTCTGGACGGTAACCGTATCGATTGGCCGGTGGCATGATTCTTCGCGTGTGTGTGTTTTTTTAATTATCCTTATTATTATAATTATTCTCCATTAGCCAGGCCCAAATGGCGGAAGTAAAGTGCGGCATTGGCCATTGGTTAAAGTTCCTTGCTAAACGGCATTACTATTATTATATTATAATTTTAAGTTAAATTTATCCCTTTCCTTGGTCTCACTTAGGCTTGGTTTGGAACAGTTTTCTTTCAGCTTATTAAAGTAATTTTTTAATAAAAAATTTTAATTTTTATATCAAAAAGTTGCCAGTAAAAAAGCCACGGCAAACAAAGCCTTAATGTGATCTACCGTACTAATTTGTGGTAATTTATGGAGATTAATTAGTATTGGAGTTCTAATTTATGTGGGGCAGGTCTTGCTTCTGCATGAATAACAAATTTGTGGTGCATTGGTAAAGGATATAAATAAGCTGAATTTGAACGAGTTCGAATGTTCTTCAGCTTAGCTCATCAAACAATCGAGTTAATTTCATGCACCAGTTAGTTTTCCTTTCGAGCAGAACTCTAAAGATATATGTGTATATGGAACAATATATTATTTATCTTAGCTCCTTAAACATAATTATAAAAGGTAGTCCAGAATGCAGTCAAATACGAAACGCTTCGTTTCTTTCCCTTTTATCGAATGGGAAGCTTTATTCACGCTCGCATACGACCAAAAAGCTGCTTTCCTGCGTATTCTTCGGCTTTCCCAAACAGGGTAGTCGAGTCGAATTGGGCACAATCAAAAGTCTCTATTTTTAATATCTTTTTATTGTATAATTAAGGTTATATTCATCTTATATTTATATTAATTTTAATTATGCAAATTTTCTCCTCCCAAATCAACATTGTGTCGGATTAGTTATGTATTTGAAGCGGAGTGGAGATTTGTGATTTTGTGCCAGTGCCTGATCTAATTTCTTTGTTTCAGTAGACGATGTAACTTGCGGTTCTCCAAGATGGATTGGAAGAGGATTTTCTTGCGTGTGCATCAAACGAAAAGTAGTTTATGAGCGCGTCTGCGTCAATCTAACTCCATCACAGGCAAGGGCTATTATTTCATATTGGCTGGGTACTGATGTTTATTAGTATATTTCAACTTTTACTGTTCTAATGTTAGTTTCTTGGCTATTACATTTTATCAATACTTAAAGCTTGAATAATGTTATCGATTTCAATGGAATTGCTTTCTTCAAACAAATATTTTATGAAGTTATAGCCCGTCCATCAAGTCTTCTAAAGATTGTTTTTCTATTACAGAACATGACTTGTCTTAAATTCTGTGCCCACCATCACATGGAAATATCATATACCGTTTCCTTTGCTGTTAAATTCACTATTTGTATGTTTTATTTTCCGGTGATGCCTCTAAATGTTGATGCATGTTATCACAGCAAATATCATATTAAGGATTATTATTATTTGGATATTATTTGATTAGCAGGATATGTCTTTGTATCCTTCTTATTCAGATTGTTCTTCTCATTATTTGTTTCCTTCCTATGCCGCCTATGCTTGCTTGATCGCTCGTCGTGTTCACCCACCTACATGACATCGTGTCCTTCTCTGCTCTCCTGTAGCACATGCACCACTCTGTTGCACTTACTCTTACAACCTACGCGGCCACCTGCACACAAGAGCCAACAACAACGTTATTTCCCCTCACTCACTATTTGTTCTTGTTACTCTCTTGTTTGGCACTAGTGTTGTTCTCTCGCTTGGGTTTGGCCTTGCCAAAAAGATCGTTACCTCTCATGTCCCCAGTTCAAGATGGCTTGCATATGCGTTTAGTGTTAAGGCTTGAAGTCCTCCCCAATTTTGAAAATTTTGTAACAAGCTATACGTCATCGACATTTATACTCTAGCTTAATTGGGAATGTTGTCGTATGAAAGATTATATTAGGAAGTATTATTTTTGGAGAATATTTGAGTATAAGAATATGCTTTTATATTCCTCTTATTTAAATTATTCTCCTTATTATTTCTTCCTTTTGCCTTACCCCTATATTCCTTTTTGTTAGGATTGGTCCAGTTTTTTGTTATATGTACAAATTTGGGGGAAAATTGAATAAAGCTGAGTTTAGTTTTCCTTTTCCTCCATCTCTCTCTCTCTCTCTCTCTCTCTCTCTCTCTCTCTCTCTCTCTCTCTCTCTCTCTCTCTCTCTCTCTCTTTCTCTCTCTCTCCTTTCCCTTTCAATAAAGCAAGAAAGCTTCTTCCTCCTCCTCAAGAATTCCAATAAGTGGTATAAGAGCTTGGTGGAGGCGATCTTGAGATGAAGGAAGGTTCTTGTCCAAGAAAGGAAGAAGGAGATGCCTTGCCAGGGTGCTCAGTTGCACTGATTGCGGAACGGAGGCGAGGTCGCTTGTCCTGGTAGCGCGGGACAAGCTGCGCTCGAAGCTGGTAGGTCTAGGTTCGTCCGCGTGTGGAGACGGATGGGAGGTCGCGTGTGCTCGGCATAAGATTCGGAGGTGCAAGTGCGGAAGGTGCCGTAAGTGGAGCAAGGCACAGAGCGGAAGCACAGGACACGCGCAGGGCTCGTAGGCAGGAGAATGTGCACGGGCAAAAGGTAGCGCGGGGCTCAGGATGACAAAGTGGATGAAGTATAATTTGGGGGAAAATTGAATAAAGTTGGGCTTAGTTTTCCTCCATATGTGAGCTCTCTCATGAATTCCAACACTTTTTATAAGCCTCATATTCTATTAATGTAAATAAGGAGAAAATGACTTACCTCACAACAATGCTCATATGCATTTCATTTTATTTATCATAATTTTTATTAATTAATTCTCTTTTGTTTATATCTCTATGATGCCATCCATGAGATCATATCAAAATAAAACTTATTGGCTTTGCAGGAGGAAAGGCTGAATAGATTGAAGCACCGAATGAACGTGTACTTTGATCCCTCCAGGCATGGTCATCAGGTGACTTAAGCAAGTTACTTAAATTTTTTTTTTTGGGAACATGCTACCCTAATTGATACTAAAATAATAATTGTCTGATTGATAAGAAGCTTTTTTTTTTCTCTTAACTTACCCGGAAGTATAGGTTGTACCAAATAATGTTCAATATATGACAAATGCAATTTTTGTAAGTAATCTCATATTTTCATGCACAATCAGATTTATATGTTGTCTCCTTGCACTTAATAGGAATTGCCAAACATCATACAGTTTGAATATTTATTATAACTTTTTAATAAATATTCTTGTATATAACTTCATATTATCTTAAAGTCATATTCATTTATCAATCTCATTTACCATTAGCTACTTTCTATATTATTTTGCAAATCCTCATTATCGGGAAGTTTAGGCGCCTTCGCACGCACAAACCACCATCCTCAAACTTGCGAGCAAGAAGGAAAAGTATTAGTACTCTAACCACTTGCAATAGAGTCGGTCAGCCTTGTTAGTCTGGCAGTTCATTTCTGAAGTGGCTTATTGTTAGACAATTGAATTACATTACTGAAGATTATTCTGGATCAGTTGCTGGACTATGATGCCTGGGCAGTCAAAAAGTTTGAGCAGATTTTTCCTGTACTGCAACTTCCACATCAACAATTATTAGGCACCACTTCAAACTATCCGTTTATGATGCACATGATGAAATAAAAGTTTAAGCTTCTTAATTGCAGTATAATTTTAAGTTTAGTTTCATAAAATTTTGCATGTACATATGAGACATAAAACTACCTTTCTTACAGGAAGCACTAAGAGCTCTTTGGGCTTCTACGTATCCAGATCAAGAGCTTAATGGATTGATTTCTGAGCAGTGGAAGCAAATGGGTTGGCAGGGTAAAGACCCATCAACTGATTTCAGGTTAGATAAAAGTATAGTACTTGTTTGTTTTTAATTTTAAATCTTTTGTAGTGGTATTAATCTCCCTTCTCCTGATATAAGCAATGTCACATGATGAACAGGGGAGGTGGATTTATATCATTGGAGAACCTGCTCTTCTTCGCTAAAACATTTTCCGTAAGATAATAGTATTTATCGTTATTCTTCTTCCGAACTTCCTAGCTCTAGTGACTCTTATTAATCCTGTTATTGGTGGCCACAACCGTGACCCAATAGTTTATAAAATTAATTTTATAAACTATTTTCAAATCCAACCAAAAAGAATATTGTACTAACTGTGCCAATTCTAAGATTTTGGACTATGCATCCAATGCACGTTTGCATGTTTTTTTATTAATTTTATAACCCAACTCAACATTTGTTAGTGAAGAGCACTATTATCAGAAGTATGATTGCTATATTTTGTCAGGGATCATTTCAGAGGCTGCTGAATAAGCAAGGTGGTAAGCGAGCAGCTTGGGAGTACCCTTTTGCGGTAGCTGGTGTCAATATCACTTTCATGATCATGCAAATGCTAGATTTGCATTCTTGTAAGACTTTTGATTTCCTTTTGCCCTCAAAACGCTCATTGTATTTTTGCAATTTCCTGAAACATATTTACTACTGGTTATTGACAACTGAAGTTATTGCATTGATTCTCGACATTGGAAACTAAACATAATTGCATAGAAGGCTTCTAAATAAGTCTATAGCTATAGAGCTCATTGAGAATGGAAAACAGGGGCCTCATTCTCTCTTGAACTTCATTTACGGTATCCAACTATCAGGACTAATGTTTTGTTTGGGACGACTTTCTTACTGTTTTTTAAAGCAGCTTTCTAGTACAAACTTTTTAATTTTTGCACTAAAAAACTGCTTTAAGAAGCACTAAAAAAAGTTGTCCCAAACAAAACCTAAACCTTCTTTTTACTGGAAAACGGCTTCCAGCTAGATGTCTTATTAATGACCAGAATTTTTGCTGAAGCTATAACTCATATTTTAGGTGGGTGTACAGAATGCAGAGCGCTCAACACTGTAACTTATGCTCATCTCTGTTGACATTTGTTCTCTTTTATCAGATATATTTGATGTAGTAATTCGCTTTAAAATATGAATGGATGTTTGGAATTTTCCAATTGTCATCATAAAATCTAATTACATAGAAGGAAAACCTGACAACTGGCATCAGAGATTTAGCAATTTGCACTTTAGTACATCTTATTTATCATTGCGAGTATTTTCCGTTCATATTATTAATTTTTCTGTGCTACAATGCATGGGCTTCTATCAGAGCAGATGGAATCAAATAGTCCAATTTTGTATATATACGTTCAGATTGTGTTTCATATGATCAATCATCTCATACTTCAAGAAAAATGGATACAAAGAAACAATATAGTAGCAGTTATTTGAACAAAAAAAAGAAGGTTTTTATAAGAAATAGAGATTTATCTATCCTTAAATGTTCTAAATCATCTTTATAACCAGGATCTGTTAAATATTCAACTTACAGCTTCATAGCCATGCCTACAGAGAACATGGTATAAATTTTGCTTGTATCATTGTCGTCATATGTGTTAAAATGGTCCATTGGACTGGTCCAGCCGGTCCAACGAAACTGGCTTACGCGAATAGAGGCGGATTTTTCCGTCTCCTGTACGAGTTGTTTAAGAAGTTTTTTTTAGGGAGTTGGGAGGGGGGGGGGGGGGGGGAATTTGAATGTAGGGACTGTTTAGGGATTTCCTTTTGATTTGTATGCATTAAATAGTTTGTTTTCCTAGGGTTAGGGCATCTTGAATTTGACTGAAATTTGAGATCTCTTAATTTGTTTGGGCTCTAGCAGCATCTAGAGATTTGGAGAGAGATCCTCCTCGAATAGAGAATCAATTGTATCTTGGTATTTTCCATTTCCCTTTCATCAAATAATACAAATTATCTACTGTTTCCTAGTTTTGTGTGAATTTTTGTGGAGAATTCTCGCTGTTTTCCGAAGATTGATAGGCAATACTTGAAATCTACAAGTGTTTCCTATCAATATGTCATTTACTTTTGCTAATATTCAGGCTGCAATATTCCGTTCTTAAGACTTCAGCTGAGAATTACTATGAAATGCTTCCTTGCAGCAAAACCGCGAAGATTTGTTAGAACAGTTTTCATCCAAATGCTAGCAGGTAACTAACTAGCTGAATCAGGAAAATCCAAAGTCAGATACTTAATGCTTTGTAACAAAGAAGCCACATTTACCATTTTTTTTTTAATCCAGAGGATGAATGGGCCTTCGATTTGCTGTATTGTGTAGCCTTCATGGTCATGGACAAGCAGTGGCTAGAAAGAAATGCCTCCTACATGGAATTCAACGTAAAAATTGTGTTTTTTTTTTCTTTTTCTACAGTCCAATTTGGTCTTCCATCCTCCCATGTTTCTTCCCTTAACATTTTTAATATCTCCATTATGATTTACAGGAAGTTCTCAGATCAACCAGAGTTCAGCTGGAGAAAGAACTTCTACTTGATGATGTGATGCGGATCGAAGACATGCCATCATACGGCCTCCTTTCCTAGCGATGGCAAGTTCTCAAGGCCCTGACATTAACTGTATAGGCTCTGTCCTCTTTTTAATAACCTTTTTCTTCTTGTTAGCCTTCAGGAGCCTAGTTGTAAAAATGTTTCAACTAGCTTTGAAATCTAATGAATGAGCTCCATTTCTAATTCTTCTTCTCTCAACACATTAGGAAAGCTATGTTGTATCTGCAAAGCCATGGCTCAAAGAAATTATCAACAGTTTGATGTTGTTCTTTCCAATGCAAAAGATATATAACATCATATACTCAATTTTGTATCAAATGTGTAAGATAAAGCATGTCATATAATACCCAGTTCCGGGGAAATAAAATTTATCTGAATGTGAAAAGAAAAGAAATAGAAAAGAAAGAGTTTTGAATGAAAAAGAAAAAAGAAAAATTTTCTCCATATGAAAAAATTCATTTCTCTCAATGTAAATTTATTTTAATGTCCAAACTATCTCTACTTTATTAGTAAGGGAAGTTTGGGACAATTTTTTTTTACACTTTAAATACTCATAAAATACGTAGTAAATTCGGATGTTTCGCGCCGTTATCCGCAAAGAATAATTTCCCCTTCAGGAGAGGAAGAGCTGTGGCGTAGAGGCGGCTAGGGAGAAATAGGTGAGTCTCCCATACAAATTATATCATGATAGATTGATACGAAACTAAAAATTATTAAATCTATATTAAAATTAATAATATCAATAACTCCGTAACGTGAGTCTAAATAAGCTTATTTGAAATTATAATTAAAATTGATTTGAGAGATCAAATGACATTTGATTTTTATGGGTTTGTAATCAAAATAAATGTATTAATGAAATTAACTTCTTAGACCTAATATCACCTAATTCTAATAATATTAAGAGAATGCTTATAAATAAAATAAAATTAAAAATAAAAAACAAAAACAAAAAAGAAAAAAAGAAAAGGCTTATTATCCGAATGTGGCATAAAAAATGGAGATCCACTAGGGTTCTCTGCCCTAGTCGTCCTCCGCGTCTCCATTTATGTGATTTGTGCTTCATCTACACGTAAGTTTTTCTATCTTCCAAGGACCTTGATTGTTTGGGTGGGTCATCGAGTTCTCTGCCTTTTAAAGATGATTTGTCTGTACTTTCTTCTTCTTCTTCAAACTTCTCTGATCTTAAAATAACTTTTCATCGTGGTATGCCTTCCCTTGGATTTCGGAAGATGAAATTCGTTCACTAGTTGTCCCATTCAAGTTCGCTTTAGTGGGCAAGTCCCTAGTTGGAGGCCCTCTATTGATGTCGTTGGAACTTCTTCTTCAACCTCAAGCTTTTGGGTGATTTCTCAATTACTTAACTTAACTTGAAGCATGTATTAATTAAGTTTGTAAATTATTTTGATTATTGTAGAGTGTTCTCTCGTCATTTCTATTTGTGAGCAATTGTTTCATGAAAGTTTTCAAATGGACTCCTCTTTTTTATATTTAGGTGGAATCCCCTATCATCCCAGTTTGGGTTTTCTTTTTCTTCCCAACTCTTAGATCTCACCAATCACCTCTTCTGCCCCCCCGGTATCCTTCACAGTCTTGGTTCCATGTTTGGCCTACCATTTAAAACTGATAATGCCACATCGTGCAGTTTTAGACCCTTTGTCACTCTTGTTCTAGTTGAGCTTGATGTCACCAAACCCTTACCCTAATAGAGTCTGAGTTGGTCTTGAAAATTTCAGTTACATTCAGTCTATTGTGTTGGAGGATTTTCGTCTTGTTGTTCTTAATGCAAATCACTGGGCCATTCGATTAAGGAATGTCAGATTTTACAGCCTCATCTTGATAAATTACATGTTGTTAAACCTATTTCTACTAATGCGGGTGAGACAATTACTAAGGAGGGTCTTGGCAATATTGATTTAACATTACAAGAAAATGGGAAAATTTGGAAACTGGTCCTTTATATCCTTCATTATGTCTTATATGTGAGTCAGGGCAATCAAATGCAAGGTTGTGAAAACCGGACCGGACAACGAACCAGAAGAATGAGAGGTTCATGGTTCGACCGGTCGAACCGGGGTCGAACCAGATGACGTAATAAATAATAATATAATTAAAAGTAATAAAATTAACATAATAATAATGATAATTTATTCTTAAAAATTTTATAATTCTAAGAGTTTTTAGACTAAAAAATAAACAAAATTCATACATATATAATATATTACATAATTTTAAAATTAAATATAAATAATTATTATATTTATGTTATATATTTAAATATAAATAATTACTAATTTTAAATTTAAATATAAACATATTCAATCTGCGATTTTAATTTATATTTTATAAAAATTTAGTTTATATATAAATATATAAATTTAATATAAATAATTATTTTATGTTATATATTTAAGCATAATTTACATATTTAAATTATATCTAAATTTTACATTATAAAACTATATTTCTAATGTCATACAATATTATTTTTTAAGATTTTTATTTTTCTATCATTTAATTTTGCATTTAGAAAAAGTTTTAAAACTTTAAAAATTATAAATAATTACTTTTATTTAAATAATTATAAATATATAATTAATAATAAATTTAAGAAGTTAAGAAATTATTATGATGATTTTTTATTTGAATATTTTACAAAAAAAAAATTCAAGAAATTCTCATTCAAAAAGGTCACATACACATATTGTTGAATGTTGGAGCAAAAAACAACTAGTTGTTTAGTCCCACATCACTTAGGAGTTTTATGTTGTGTTGTTTATATACATTTCTTTGTACCCATGAGTTAAGAGCTCTCATGGTATTATGGCATCATGTAAGCTAGATTATTTATATTTAATTTAATATATAATATAATAAATTTTAGGAATCATTTTAATTAAATAAAATATATGATATTTAAATTAATTTAATATTTATTTAAACATTTTATATAAAAAAATATTTAAATATATATTTAGTTGAACCGGCCGGTTCTTAAGAAACGGACCGGTTCAACCGGTGGTTCAAACCGGTTTTGACCGGTGTTGACCTCATTTTTGTATGAGGTCACTAGGGACCCATCCAAACTCCAGATCAATCCTGACCCTATATCAATCTAGACTCTAGACCCTAGGACCTATCCTGACCCTAGGATCCTTCCAAATCAATCTAGAACCTAGGATTCTCCTAGAATACAGACCCTAGGATCTACTCTAGATCCTAGGACTTCTAGACTCCAGACTCTAGGATTTTATTAGACTCTAGGATTTCTTAGATCCTACAACCCTTCTAAAGTCTAGCTCCTAGAATTCTTCTAGATTCTAGGACAAAATTAAATTCGAACCAATTCAAACTCCTGATTAACCTTGACTTCAAATCAACCTAGATTTCAAACCTAGCCAATCATGTCTAGACTCCTAGGCAACTCAATCCCTGATCTAGACTTTGAACCATTCTTCTATCAAACCTTAATTTGGTCTAATCACTTATGATTCTCTCAAATAGTCATAAATGATTTAGGCACCCCAAGTCCAATCAATCAAACTCAAAATCCAGATCAAATCCAAAATTCAAATTCAAATCCTAAGTCCAAAGGCCAAGTCTCAAAAGCCTTTTCTTATGAATTTTCAAACATTTCAAAACCTAGCCTAATGACCTCCGATTTAGAGTCTGTCAGTTGCGTACTGATGGGACATGTCTCTGGAGGCAACCCTCCAAATTTGAGCCCATTCTGAGGTCTCTAACCTCAGAAACTTAATCAAAATCCATAGGCTGTAAAACCTTTAAATATTTACAGCCTATGCCACTGGACTTGTCACTTTGAAGATTTTGACCTTAGAGCCTTCACCAGAGCCTCTGGTCACTTCCAGACCTTTAATCTTGATATGTTAATCAATAAACTGTATTTTTCTGGACCCACTTTGACCCCCAGTTGACCAGGGGTCAAAATGACCAAAATACCCCTATGGGGCTCAAATAGGGATTTCAAACCAAATGAACTCCAAATTGAATGAAAACACTTCCAGCAAATTTCAAATGTCATTTTAAACCTAATGAACCCTTTCCCAACCCTTGGGTCAACTTGGTTGACCAAGTCAACAGGTTTGACCCAAAAGGCCCCTTAAGGATCCAAACAGGTGTTTTGACCCAAATGACCTCTCCAGGCCATGTAACCACTTCCATTGGTCTTGGAATGTCACTTGAAACCTGTTGAACCTGATTCCAGACCCTGGACCCACCCGGTTGACCAACTCAACCAATTTTGACTTAATGGCCCATCAAGGGCCTAATAAGTCTATTTGATCCAAATGGCCTATTTAAACCTTGAAATCACCCCCACCAGACTCCAAATATTATTTCAATCCTGTCCAGCCTAAACCCATACTTTGGGTCCACCTAGTTGACCCAGTCAACCCAGGTTGACCAAAATTAACCCTTAAGCCCATCCATTTTAAATTAAATTCCAAATGCATATAAATCTTGGGCAAATCCTATCCAAGATATTTTAATTAATCCCTCAAGTGGCCCTAGCTGCCACCTCACCTTTCGTTGACCCATTGACTGGTCAACATAGTCAACAAATCCCTTTAAGAGGCTTAAATGCCCCAAATGGCTTGACTCAAGCTAGCCCACTCCCCATCAATTCATTCCAGCAATTTTATTTAATTCCAAAAGGTCCCCTCATTGCCACATCAGCAGGCCAAGTGGCATATGGACCAGTCAAACTGTCAAACCAAGGGTCTTGAGTGGTCAAAGTTAATTAAAACCCATTTAAAACTAATCTCTTTGATCCTTAAACCATTCCAGCCACTTTAATTAAGTTATGGAACATTCTCAAGGTCTTTCTCAGCCCTTGGATTGAAATCAAGTGGCTTGAATTAAATCCTTGGGTTTCATGTGAGACAAAAGCCCTTTCCACCTAGGATGTCCTCTCCATGTCCTTGGCTTCTGCTCCCACCAACTCCCTGGACAGATGTCGTTCATCTGGAAGCTCATCCAGTAGATCCCAGCCCTCCATTCAATCTGGAAGGGATTGAATAGGGCAAAAAGGCTCAAATGAGCCTCATTCCAACCCTAGCCTTCTCTCACCTTTCTAGAGCTCCTCCAGCTTGAATCTCTGTTCCATTGAGCTCCTAAGACATCTCCCAACATATCCCCACTCAAATCCGGCCGGTCAAAACGGTGGCCGACGATCTTCCGGCGAGCTCAATACCAAATCCATCCAAGGCTCATTCCAGGCGATCCGTGGAGCGTCGGAGCGTGGGTTCAACTAGGAACTTAATCGTGGACAGTCTACAAGCTCAACCATCCCTTTAACGGTTCAATCCGTCCAAAAATCAAGGTGAAAATCAAAACCCTAGAGCTAGATACACTAGTCTAAATAGATTGAGATGTAAATTTGATTGTATAAAGGTTGTAATTGTTTAAAATGATTTGAATTTGGGATATTCGATCCAATTTGAATTCCAAAGAGGTGAAGACATCCCTAAAGGGTAGAGTCTTCTTCCATTTGGAAGTCAAATTAGGATCTCTTTCAAATATCCAAAGAGGAAAGATAACACCCCAATTAAGGGGGAATTTCTTTTCATTTGGGTATCCGGAACCGACGAATCAAGATGTTCGTGAGAAGACAAAGAAATGGACAACGAGAAGAATCCCAAATTTCAAATTCATTTGATTTAGGATTAGAAATCCGGGTTGTAGTCAGTGGTGCCCGGCCACTCTACTTTACTGTCATTTCTGTGATGTAATAATAAGTGGCACTTGCCATATGGACATTCAATTTGATATATTTAATGTAGTTGATTTATTTAATTTGATTGCGCATTAGAACTCATGTTTTTCTAGTCTTTTTATTTGCATGTCGTGTTTGGATTGACCTGGAATGCGAATTTAGGCTCTTAGGGGTCTGTCAAAAAAATTCTTCTACTTCAATTAAATAAAAAATTTTAAGATAAGATAGCAACTCTAAACGGTCCTAAGAAGTAAGCTCGGACTCGCCGAGGGTTTTTCATGCATACATATTGTACTTTCTCAACCTTGTTAGGCATCTCCCCGCCTGCGGGTTCTGGCAGGCCACCTGACCTATGAGGGTGCCGATCTGTCAAGGGGATGTTATGCAATCTCTAGGATAAAACCTATTTTCTAAGCCAAAAATTTTTAAACTGCTACATACTGATTTTGCATCCAATCGAGTCAATTAGCATGCATCGCATTAGTAACACATTAAAATCGAGTCTAATATTTAATTGCATTATTTAGACATAAAACCCGACATGAGTCTAAGTGGTCAATTAAGGATCTGCTCTAGATGTCGACCCCATTCCTCTAAAATTTTCTAATTAACGTCCCTACCACTCAACATTAAAAGACCGGACTCATATTTTAAAATCTTTTAGGTGGTTTAGCTGGCTCCCCAATCCAGGCCGGGGTAAGACCAGATCCGCATTGCACTAGCTAGGTTCGGGGCATTAATTTTTAGTGCCCAATTTAGACTTAAGTTCTGAGGCTGGCTCGGGCCCTAAGACCTCAACTTTCGGGAATCGAATCCTAAATTTCTAATAAAATTGACCAATCAAACTAAAAAATTTCTTTCAATCAAATACAAGCCCAATATTTAGGATAGATTGGGATGTTTCTGAAGTAATTCAGAATCTCAAAACATCCCCTACTTCTCTTCCTTTGATTTCAAAAATAAGTGTTCAATCTTGAACCAATCCCATTTGAAAATTCCTACAATTTCTCTCCTTTGATATCAAGCCTTGAAATTCTTAAATAAAACTTATACCGCTATTTTAATCGAGAGTTTTCGTAGGAAATTCCGATTTCCTACGATGTGATTAACTACGAGGGCTTGCGCTCGTAGGGGATTTAGAAACCCAGATCTGATTTTCAAAATTAAAATTTTCAAAAAAAATCTCTAATTAATTCTCTTTGGAAAAATCAAAATACAACGATCATTATCGCCATTTTCGAATGATCAATAATAATTGATACCTTCTGTCTTCGGATAGATATATCAATTATTATTGTAGTTTTGATTATGAGATTAATGATCTTCTATCTGAATTACCATAGTCAGACAATCGATTAAACTTCATTATGATCTTTCGAGATCATATGTTGTTTCCCCTTGAGTCTGACTATAATAATTTAGATAAATTTAAAATTCTGAAATTTGAACCCATTAGGGAATGATATGTTCGTCTTTCGAGGCGATATATTGTTCATAATAGAGTGTTCAATTTCAAAATTCCAAAATTTAACATTCCCAAAGAAAATTAATATATTTTCAAAACTAGATATATATACTTAAATGATCTATTTTTAATCAAAACAACCGGTTCATTGCCAGCCCGGTTCTTAGGGAAGACCGAACCGGCCGTAAGACCGGTTCACGGTTGAACCGGCCGGTCCGGTCCGATTTTCAAAACCATGATCAAATGTGCTTTTGGATTCGACCATCCCTATGGCTCCATTTGTTTTGCTTGTTGCTGGTTTTGGTTTTGAGGATTATGTTGGTATTAATGATGAGATGGTTGGTAAAGATTATCTGGATCCCATGGTTAACATTTCTCGTTGTTCTTGTACTTACCCTCTAAGATAAGAAGATTGTGAGGGCATTATTAATGTGGTTGCGAATGATTTGTCTTTGATTCTGGCTTTCGATCATCAGTTTGTTGTACCCTCTATCCTTGTTGAGAAGGATCCTATAGAAAATGTTCCTTTTCATGTTGACTTAGATGATGGAAATGTGGGTTTTTATGATGTTAATAGGGTGGCGTTAAACCAATCTCATAGTGGCATGGTGATTCATTTCAGGTGTTTCTTCTTTGACTGAAATATCTATGTTGCATAATATTGTGAATGAGAATGATAATATGGCTTTTATTGACGTGCCTATCTCTCTTATGTCTAATGATGCCTTAAATGCCCATATGGTATTAAGTTTGAAAGTTTATTGTGCTGATCATTCCGATTGGTTGGTGGAGTATTTCTCCTCGGATGGGCAGGGGTGATGGGGAAGATATGTCTGAGTCCATAGATGATTTTCAAGCTTTTGGCTTTGAATGTGGCATGCATCGAAAATGAAAGCTTTTTCCAATGGGTTTGCTAAACGAAGTAGGCGGAAAAATAAAAAGAAATAAAAAAGATGTAGTTTTTTTTTTTGTTGGGTTTGGTTGGTTCTTTGGCTGGATTTTTACTCGGTTTGCTTTTCTATGATTTTATCTTGCTCGTGCATGGGCTTTGTTGCTAGGTTTAGTTGTTGGTTGGTGTACCTTGGGTGGGGGTTTGTTTGTTGGGTTTGGTTGTGGTGGGGATTGGTTGTTGTTATGGTGTTGTGGTTTGTTATCCTGCTGGGTTTCCTCTGCTTGAGTTATGTTGGCCTGTGGATTTCGGCTGGGTTGCGTGGGTTGGTTTGTGTTCTGTTTCCCTTTATGGGTTTTTGTTAGTTGTGTGTGGGGTATGTGGTGACTCGCTGTTTGTATTAGTTTTGTTGGTTTGTTGGTGGGTTTTGACTTCCTTTTTATTTCTGTTTGTTTTGTTTTTTGCTAGTTCCTTTGTGCTATTTAATGTGGCTTCTTCAAGCTGCTGTGGATCTTCCTCTGGTTCTTTGACTTGGCTTGCTCTTGTTGGTTTTTTTTTTTTAATTTCCAAGCTTTTTGTATTAGGTAGAACCATTGGCTCATATATTTTATCTCAAAAGTTGTATTTTTAGAGAGCTTTTAATTCTCTAAGAACCTCTTAATTATCTGTTTAATTAACGCGTAAGCTCCTTTATGGGTTTCTACAAATAATAATAATAATAGAACGCTTATTGTTTGATCTAGTTCTTGATTTTTAGTTAAAATGATCATTATTAATTATTCTAGAAACATATAAATATATCTTCTTTGTCCACATTCAAAAAGGTCTCAAAGAGGATTTCAAATAATATAATTATGAGATACTTAGACCACCACAATTCTACCCATTCATACAAGTAGGGGTGTCAATTTTGAGTCACGGGTCGGGTTCGGGTCGAACCCGGAACTGACCCGGTTCAAACGGGTCGACCCTATTAGATAAATAAATTAAATGTAATTAGTTCCTGTACTCAGGTCCACATGTGTAGCTCTTTATGTAACTGCATTTATAGACTCTATATATACTAGGCATGTACTGTGATGATATACGAAATAATATTTTTCCTCTTCAAAAACTGCTCTCTGTTCTCGGCTCCTAAGCCTTTCTTCTCAGTTCTTGAATTTCTACATGGTATCAGATAGATCTTGAAGATCTCTGGGCGGCCATGGCGTCGACGAATACTTCTTCGCCGAGCGAACAATCGGATATCTCAGCTTCCGTCATTCCGGTTCTATCTTCGTCCCTCAAATTTGTTCTTTCAAATCTCAAAAATACCGTGCAAAATCCGCTATCTCCGGAGAACTACCCGCTTTGGAACTCTCAAGTCCTGAAAGTCTGCCGGGCAAATGGACTAGAATCACTTCTTGATCCATCATCTCCAGTACCGTCCAAGCTTCTTCATCGGACAAATGGCTCAACGACTCCAAATCCCGAATATGCCCAATGGATCTTGAACGATCAAAATCTTGCAGCTTCTCTCTGCTCCACTATCTCTTCTTCAATCTTACCCTATGTTCTTAACCTAGAATCTACCTCGGCTATATGGACTACTCTCCAAACGCGGTTTCAATCTACCAACAGATCGAGAGTAATTCAACTGAAGAATGCTCTTCATAATGTTGCCCTCAAGAACATGACTATGGTTCAATATCTCAACGAGGTCAAAATGTTGGTAGATCAAATTGCTGCTGCAGGCGGTCACATTGAAGAAGAAGACATTATTCTGTACATTCTCCGTGGTCTACCTCCTCAATATCAGTCTTTCAAAACGTCGATCAGGACAATGGCTCAACCGCTTAATCTTGATCAGTTATACTCCTTCCTCATAACCGAAGAGATTCACATGACGGCTGATCTTGCAAATCCTGCGGTAACTGAGTTCTCCAATACTGCATTATTTTCTAACCGTGGCCGTGGTAGAAGAAACAGAAGTCGGTCGTATGGCTCTACTCATTCGGCAAAAGAGTCTTCAACACCGGCTCGGACGTGCCAGATTTGTCTCAAGAATGAACATATGGCGAACGACTGCTGGCACATGATGAATGCTTAATTTGTTCCTAAAACTCAACCATCGAACAAAGCTCTGGTGGCCGAACCATCCTCTGATTACACGGACTGGTATCTTGATTCCGGCGCATCTTCGCATTTGATGAAATCTCTGAACAACTTATCCATTTCCAGTCCATACAACGGGACTGATGGCATCACCATTGGGGATGGGAGTTCGGTAAGCATAGCGAACTCTGGCAAAGGCTTGCTACCGACTCCCTCTCGTAAGCTTACCTTATCTAAAATTTTACATTCTCCTTCAATTCATTACAATATACTTTCTATTTCGCAATTAACAAAGGACAATAATATTGCTATCATATTTAACCCGTCTGGTTTTGTATTTAAGGACCTGACGACGCAGCAAGTCATTTTACAAGGGCCTTGCCGTGAAGGGCTGTATCCTCTTCGGACTCCGGCTACTGTCAAGAATCATGCTCTTACTACCATCCGCAATATGTCTAGTGTTTGGCATAACAGGATGGGTCATCCAAGCAATAGAACTATGCATATCATTGCCTCTTCTCAACCCCTCCTACATATAGATTCTCATTTACCTAATTGTCATTCTTGTAATAAAGCTAAAGCTCATAAAATGGTTTTTGAATCCTCCAAGAATAGATCTTCTTTACCTCTTGAACTGATTCATTCTGACGTGTGGGGTCCTGCACCTGTGCTATCTAACTCTGGTTTCTCTTACTATGTTTTATTTATTGATGACTGCACGCGTTTTACCTGGTTGTTTCCAATGAAACACAAATCTGACGTGACATGTATTTTCAGCTCATTTAAATTATACATTGAAAAATATACGTCTCATAAAATTAAATGTATTCGAACAGATGGTGGTGGCGAATATCTTAGCCACAATTTCAAGCAGTTGCTTCGTAATAATGGGATCTCTCATCAGATCTCGTGCCCATATACGCCTGAACAAAACGGTGTGGCGGAACGCAAGCATAGGCACCTTATCGAGACAACTAGAACGCTTCTTGACACGGCTTCTGCTCCGATGTCCTACTGGCCTGATGCGGTCTTAACGGCTACGTATCTTGTGAATAGAATGCCGTCTCCAAATACTCATAATGTATCACCGTATGAACTTCTTCATCACCGGACTCCTGAATACGCTCATCTTCGAATTTTTGGCTGTGCATGTTTCCCTCTCACACCTCCCTCTCTCCGCCATAAACTGCAGCCAAAATCGCAGATGTGTGTATTCCTGGGATACTCTGACAATTATAAAGGCTATAAGTGTTTAGATTTTGTCACTCATAAAATAATTTTTTCTAGACATGTTCAATTTGATGAAACTTATTTTCCTTTTTTGCATACTAAGATAGCTCCAGAGTCTGATCTTCCTCAGCAATTATCCTTCAAATTTTTAACTCCAACATCAGTTGTCCAGAACAAAAACTCCTCTACTCCTACAATACCTGGATCCAATACAATTTCTCATTCTGCAGCTATGGAAATTCCTCCGTCTGACAATTCCATTCCAGCTGAAAATCAATCCTTACCTAATCAGCACGCAGGTTATCCGGCTCAGCATAAGAATCATCCCATGATAACCAGATCTAAGACGGGTTCTCTTAAGCCTGCAACTCGACTTAATTTAATACATCACAAAACCATTCAGAACTGTCCTTCTGCTCCGTCTACGTACACTAAAGCTTGCAAATACCCGGAATGGAGCACAGCAATGGCAACTGAATTCCATGCTCTTCAGATCCAAGGTACATGGAACCTTGTTCCGAGGCCATCAGATGCGTCAATCCTGGGTTGTAAGTGGACATACCGCACTAAACTTCACTCTGATGGTTCCATAGCCAAATACAAAGCCAGGCTGGTGGCGCAAGGCAATCATCAGGAGTATGGATTGGACTACACAGAGACGTTTAGTCCAGTCGCCAAACTCCCGACCATCAGAATTCTTTTAGCGGTAGCTCTGCAAAACAATTGGCCCGTTCAACAAATGGACGTCACCAATGCCTTTATCCATGGATCTCTTTCGGAAACGGTATATATGTTACAACCACAAAGATTTGAGGATACTAACAATCCTGATCATGTATGTCTCCTCAACAAAGCCATCTATGGTCTTAAACAAGCCCCGAGACAATGGTATAACACGTTTACTTCATTTCTTGTCTCTATTGGGTTTGTTCATAGTAACTCTGATCCATCCTTATTAATATTTCGCAAATTACACATTACCATATTCTTACTTGTTTATGTGGATGATATTCTTCTAACTGGCAACAACACTGATGAAATTAGGAAAATCATTGATAAACTCAATGGGAAGTTTGCAATGAAACAGTTAGGTGAAGCAAATTCCTTTTTAGGAATTCAAATAACCAAAACAACAAATGCTTACTTTTTATCACAAACCGTGTATGCTAATTCTATTCTGCAGGCGGCTCAGTTGTCCAAATGCAATCCCGTGGCTAACCCGACGTGTACTAAGCTTCCGCATGACATTCCTACGGATAACATTCTTAAAGATCCGCATACTTACAGGAAAATAACGGGATCACTTCAGTATTTATGTCTAACCTGTCCGGACATTGCATATAGTGTCAATCTCATCTCTCAACAAATGCACCAACCGCAGCCAGAGCATGTTTACCTCTTAAAACGATTGCTACGCTACGTTAAAGGTACAACTGACTATGGTATTCCTATAACAAAATCTAAATTGTCGCTTGTATCTTTTTCAGATGCTGATTGGGCAAGCGATCCCATCTCCCAAAAATCAACATCCGGGTTCTGCTCGTTTCTAGGAGATTCATTAATATCATGGACGGTCAAAAAGCAAACTATCGTAGCTCGTTCGTCCACCGAATCAGAGTACCGGTCGTTGGCTGCACTCACGGCGGACATTGTGTGGCTTCGTCGTCTTCTCAATGACTTTGGCATCCAACAAGACACACCAACTGACATTTTTTGTGATAACACGTCAGCTATAGCTTTAGCAAACAATCCGATGTTTCATGCCAGAACGAAACACATAGAAATAGATCACCGATTCGTCAGGGATCATATCCAGCAGCATCACATCCGAATTCTTCCCATTAGCACTATTGATCAGACCGCAGATATTCTCACCAAGTCGCTATCCACCCCGCGGTTTCAACTACTTCGCAACAAACTGACTATCTCCAAAGTACCGTCAGTTTGCGGGGGAGTATTAGATAAATAAATTAAATGTAATTAGTTCCTGTACTCAGGTCCACATGTGTAGCTCTTTATGTAACTGCATTTATAGACTCTATATATACTAGGCATGTACTGTGATGATATACGAAATAATATTTTTCCTCTTCAAAAACTGCTCTCTGTTCTCGGCTCCTAAGCCTTTCTTCTCAGTTCTTGAATTTCTACAGACCCTAACCCGACCCGGGTAGAAAAACGGGTCGGAAATCCGAACCCGACCCGACACGGACCGCGGGTGCGCGCTGGCAAGCGCGGCGCGGGGGCGAGCGGGCGCGGGTGCGCGCGCCGGCGAGCGGGCGCGGGTGCACGCCGGCGAGCGGGCGCGGGTGTGCACGCCGGCGAGCGAGCGCTGGGGGCGAGCGAGCGCGCGCGAATGCGCGTGGCCGAGCAGGCGAGCTGGCGCGTGTGTGCGGTCGAGCGCGAGCGGGTGCGACCACGGTCGCGTGCGCTGGCAAGCGCGCGGGCGGCCTCGGCAGGCGTGCGGGCGGCCTCGTTACGCGCGCGCGGACTGCGGGCAGCCGGGGCAGGGTCCCGGGCAGCGGGGCAGGGTCGCGGGCAGGTCTGTTCAAATGGGTTGGCGGGTTGACCCGGCAACCCGCCGGGTCAACCCGAACCCGACCCGTTTTTCAAACGGGTCGAATTCATGAACCCGAACCTGACCCGATTTTCAAACGGGTCGGGTTCGGGTCGGGTTTTCGTGTCGGGTCAAATATTGACACCCTTACATACAAGTACTATGTCAAAACATCAAGACCGACGCTCATTGATACCACCAAAACAATATCGATGTCTATCATCACCAATAAATCCTTCTAGTGGCTAACCTTCCCTCCTATTAGGGAACTTTTATTTTATCCAGTGAACGTACGCTCCTCTACGTTCGGTTCTAGGCAAAAAAAGCGCAATACCGAGTACCGAGTACCGAGTACCGAGTTGTACCGAGTTTTTTCAAAAAAACTCGGTATTGCGCTGTTTTGGTCTAAAACCGAACGTAGAGGAGCGTACGTTCACTGGATGTAATAAAAGTTCCCTATTAGAAGATTGTTTGTCATACTCTTATTTTTCTCTTAATAATAACTCTGATAGCTCAATGGCTTATCCTACTACCAGTCTACCACCACAAGGGAAATCTCATACAATTCATATAGTACACATTATCTTACTATTTTCTTCACTCATAAGACACCTAATATAATATTTATACTTAAAATAATGGAATCCTTCTAAAAGGTATGCATTATGGTTTTTTTTTTTTCATTTTGAGTTT
This sequence comes from Dendrobium officinale, assembly GCA_019514585.1. Taxonomy (NCBI): domain Eukaryota; kingdom Viridiplantae; phylum Streptophyta; class Magnoliopsida; order Asparagales; family Orchidaceae; genus Dendrobium; species Dendrobium officinale. The sequence continues at coordinate 79,804,744 of CM033682.1, forward strand.
TATTTATAAAAATTCTCGTCTCCTACCAATTACTCATTCCTTATGAATATGTGAGATTTTTGTTCAATGCTAAGTTGATACATTCCCACACTATCATTGAAAAATATTCCATCACACTATAACTATTTTTAATTAATTAAAACAATAAAATTTGATGGACCAAACTGAATTTTAAAACTTTTTCAATTTAAATCTTACTATAAAATTTAATATTTCAGATTTAATTTATGCTATTATTATTTTTTTATTATAAATTATTAAAAAAGTATAACACATGGATAAAATACAAAATATTTCATAAATTTGATTCTAGTTATAATATATTAATATAGATGAAATTTAACGAAATCTTATTGAAAACTCAAAATGAAATTTTACTAAAATTATTAGTTTTGCCAGAAATTTTATCGAAATTCAGCGAAATAGGTTTAAATGTATTGCTCGTTACAAATAGTTCGGATTAGATTCAAACTGAAAAAAACAGAGGTAAATAGGTTTAAATGTATTGCTCCAACTCGTAACAATTAAGATATTATCATTTTTTGTCTGATAGGCTTATCATTTTGTTTCATTGGTATAACTTCTCATGATATCAGCAATCATTGGGTTAATCTTATACTAAAATACTTAACTTTGAAATTTCTAATAAAATTTCAACCGTTACACTAAAATGCGTCTTAATATTTTTTAAAGAGTCTTTAACTTAATTTTTAAATAAAAATTCACATTAAAGTTCTTAGTTATGTTTTAAAATTAATAAAATACATATTACACAAATCTCATCTAAATATTTTGAGTTCCTTCCTAATCATTTTTTACTCAGAATATCTCAGACAATTTTTTTATTAACTTATAACTAGACTAAAAATTAAATCAATTTCGGTTGGATACCCTAAATCTTAAATCCTAAATAAAATTCAAGAGAGTTTCCAATTTTGACCAAAATTGTAACCCTTAATTACAAAAAAAATTATTCGATGCGGTCATCGGACGGCGTCCAGAGGTAAATCAGAGCGTGTCACGTTACTTTTTCATTGTTTACAAGCTATGTGTACCATTATGTACTAGGTGATGAAGCGGACTCTAATTTGCCTCGGGACAATTGGGTGACCGCACAAAATAATTTCTCCTTATTACAAGAGTGCGTGAACATGAAGAAATTATTCTGTATCAATGTCAAATACATAATATCATTCACATACCAACTAAAATATTGCATATCAACAATACTGAACAAAAATTAACACATTCTAATTGATCTCCCACATAGTATTCTCACAGAATAATTAATCCTTGACCCCTTTCGTTTTTCTTTTTGTCTTTAGCTGGAAGTATAAAAGGAGGCTCCTTTTCGCTGCGGCATTTCCGTTCACACCGTTTCACACTAATTTAAGAACTTGTGGCCGGCAAGAAAACGCTCCTGGAAAGTTCAAAACAGCTATACGCATTATAAGGCTGCTTGAATTTTCTTCGTGTAAAGAAGGAAAAGGAGATTCCAGTTCGAAGTGGACTTGTGAGCAGTGGAGTCCCCACTTCTTTAGGAAAGCAGTTAGGGTTTTGTTTAAGAACTGCATTGTTGTTTGAACTCTTTATTCTTGTAAGTCATGGGTTTTCTATATTCTATGTTGGCTTTCTTGATTGTATTAATTCCCACCTCAGTAGCTCAAATCGAAGGTAACTGTTTTTTTTTTATTATTATTATTTTCTTAAATCGAAGGTAACTTTTTTTCCTGTAAGTTTGTTTTAGGTTCGACTTCATTGATTCAATGAATCTCTGCTATGCTTTATTATCGAGTGCATATGTGTTTGCTCGTTTGTTTTTGGATTTTGTTATGAGGTAATTCCATGAGTTTCTATTAAAAATTAACATTTGGTTCATAAAAAAAAAAGAATGAATTCATGTAAATCGGGCCCCCTTTTATGTTTTTGAGGATGCTAGAGATCTTTTAAGCCCAGAAAGCACTTCCAAATCCTAAATTGCTGTCAAGCTTTACTCTTATTTGTTCTTTTCAGTGGTTATTGCTATATTGATTTCTAGTACAAGAAAAAAAAAAAAAAAAAAAAAAACAATTCAAGGGGCATGGACTCATGATTCAGCTCTGTTGCAGAATTTGTTAGTATAGATTGTGCAAGCAAGAGCAATTACTCGGACTCAAAAACTGGCCTAGTTTGGGTGTCAGATTCGACATTCATTAGGCTTGGGAGTGTAGCTGAAGTTAAGTCAGAAAATGAAATTAGTCCTCAATATAAATTCTATAGGTATTTCCCTGCGGACAACAAGAAGTACTGCTATACCTTTAATACTACAGCAAGAAGGCGATACCTTGTTCGTGCAACATTTCTTTATGGGGATTCTTACCCTGGAAGTTCATATCCTATGTTCCAGCTCTACTTGGATACCACTCTATGGGCAACTATAACGGTCAATGATGGTTCCCGAGTATATGTGGAAGAGATGATAATTAGGGCACAATCAACTTCATTTCAAGTGTGCCTATGCTGTGCTTCCACTGGGTACCCTTTTATATCTACTCTTGAGCTCCGGCCATTGAATCTTTCGATGTATTTCACCAGCTATGAAGAAAGTTTCTTCCTGAAGGTTGCAGCAAGAATAAACTTTGGTTCTCTTAGTGCTGATCCGATAAGGTAAGCATGGATCCTATCGATGATCCTCTACATTACCTCTACTGTTTTATTTCATGCCTTTCACCACCACGAACTTGATTTTTGAAAGATCCTTTAAAGACTTTTAAGTAGAATTATTAAGCTAGAAATTTTCTTTTGGTTTATTGTTTGGTGTTTCTCTAGGAACTTGATAAGTCTGTGATGCGTTCCGCCTCCGATCAGCGGGGGGGGGGGGGGGGGGGGGGGGGGGGGGGGGGGGGGGGGGGGGGGGACGACCACCACGCGAGCGGAATCGGCGGGGGAGGGAGCCGCGACGTTCGGCTAGCCGAAGGGAAGCACGGGGCGAGGCGGAGCGAGCGGGGGGTTTCGGCCTTGAGCGGAACCGGTCCAATCCTGGACCGGTTTGGCTCGGGTCAGCCTTGAGCTGGGCAGCCCACTAGTGGGTTTGGTTGGGTCTTTTGCTTGTTTTAAGTAAGGAATAGAGGGAGATTTCTAGGGTTATGCAAGATTTGAGTTTTCTCTTAGCCTCCTTAGTTTCTTTCTCTTGTTTTTCTAGGGTTTGTAGTGGGAGACCTTGTCCTTCTCGAAGTGGACAAATTGTATCTTGTTTCTCTTGGATTTTGAATGCAAATGTTCTTGTTCTTCCTCTCATCCCTCTTGTGTTGATTTTTTCTTGGATTTGGAGGAGAAATTTCATTTTGAAGGAAAATTAGGGCAAACCCTAATTTGTGAAACCTAAGGCGTATCAAGTTGGTATCAGAGCCGCCATCAGGGTGGTCAACCCACGTGGGATAGTGGGAATTATGGAGACAGTTCAGCTTGTTGAGGACAAGCAGAAGTCGGATCAGACACGGAAATCAGGGGGGTCTCACCCCACATATCGCTCACCACTCATGCTCAAAGGACCTAAGATGACTGCCACTACTCATCCAGAGGAGGTAAAATAGGAGAAAGCCACCACTGTGATGAACCAAGGAGGGTTCAAGAGACTGACTGACTCCGAATTGAAGGAGAAGAGGGTCAAGGGCCTCTGCTACCGTTGCGACGAGAAATTTGCACCTGGGCATAGGTGTAAATAGAAGACCCTGCACGTGATAGTGGTGGGAGATTCAGATGAGGACACAGATGAAGGGGTAACAATGGAAAAGCTATGTGAGGTAGAGCATCATCACCTATATATGATAGAAGTGAGTCTGAATTCGATGGAAGGTTTTCCATTCCATCCCACCATGAAGATGGAGGGGGAAATTGAAGGGTGCAAGGTGAGAGTTTTGTTTGACAGTGCAGCCACTAACAACTCCTTGGCCTATCGAGTGACGGAACAGTTGAGTCTTGAGGTGATAGCAAGTAAAGAGGTAGAGGTGACCATATGCACAGGACAGAAGGCCCGTATTCATGGGAAATGCAAGGGAGTCACTATTATCTTGCAAGAGGAGGTAGTTACTCAAGATTTTTTGCTGATTGATCTGGAAAACGCCGACGTCATCTTGGGTATGCAATGGCTTCAGTCCTTAGGAGACATGGAGGTCAATTGGGAGAAGTTGTTGGTTAAATACAACAATAATAGTCGGAGGGTGGCACTACAGGGTGACCCTAGCCTATGTGGGTTTCCGACCACCGAGGAATCTACATTCTTTAACCTTGAGGACAAGGTTAATTTTAAAAGAGGGGGTATTGATGCGTTCCGCCTCCGATCAGCAAAAGGGGGGGGGGGGGGGGGGGGAGCCGCGACGACCACCACGCGAGCGGAATCGGCGGGGGAGGGAGCCGCGACGTTCGGCCAGCCGAAGGGAAGCACCGGGCGAGGCAGAGCGAGCGGGGGGTTTCGGCCTTGAGCGGAACCGGTCCAATCCTGGACCGGTTTGGCTCGGGTCAGCCCTGAGCTGGGCGGTTCAGTTTGGGCAGCCCACTAGTGTGTTTGGTTGGGTCTTTTGCTTGCTTTAAGTAAGGAATAGAGGGAGATTTCTAGGGTTATGCAAGATTTGAGTTTTCTCTTAGCCTCCTTAATTTCTTTCTCTGATTTTTCTAGGGTTTGTAGTGGGAGACCTTGTCCTTCTCGAAGTGGACAATTTGTATCTTGTTTCTCTTGGATTTTGAATGCAAATGTTCTTGTTCTTCCTCTCATCCCTCTTGTGTTGATTTTTTCTTGGATTTGGAGGAGAAATTTCATCTTGAAGGAAAATTAGGGCAAACCCTAATTTGTGAAACCTAAGGCGTATCAGTCTGCTCGTGTTGGAGCACTTTTTAGATGAGCGGTTTTATTGGAAATTTTTTCAGTGAGGACAAACTAATGAGGTCCATTAGGCCAAAGTGAACAATATTTTGATGAGAGTTCAGTTTATGACATGATAATTGAGTAATAGATCATCTTGAAGATAAGAACTAGTGCCAGGAGTACAAAATATTACGTCATGGTAACCATCTCTTGAACCCTTCTATAGCAAAGTATTTGTGGGCTCCGAAAATTTGTGCCCCGACGTCCCTTTCTTTCGGGAGAATTTTAACGAAGTAGGTTTCAGAGTAAATTTTCAAAAGACATTCGATTGTGAATAAGATACTATCCAAAGATTTCGCCCTCATTTTGCGAGAACTTTGTGATCTGACTTCTAGTTTTCTATAGGCGCGCAATCTGGAACAGTTTTTGACTGATTTTCAAATAACTTTCTATGAATTAGAAATTTTTGTACTAAAAAGCTACTTTATAAAGCAGTAAGAAACTTGTCCAAACCAAGCCTCAGAGTGGTCCTGTGGGGGTCGGAAACCCATGGTTGACTTCTTGCTTGAGCTAGGGGCTGGTGACTCCATGGGAAGAATGGAAACTACGCGTCCACATTGGTTTGGCATCTGAAGAGTCTTCGTTGTTGCTGGGGTGTGAAAACCAAAGAACAGAGAGGTGGGATTTAGGAATTGCGTAAAATCTAAACTGCATGCCCGATGGGAAGAGGGGTTTTCTCACCTGAGACTCACCTGCTTGTTTCTTGCAGTCTCCACACAAGAGCAAAAGCGTAAAAAACACACGAATAAGATGACAGCACTTGGATTAGGTTTAGGATAATTTAAACTTAGTTTTTTCTGAAATTACCCTTCTCATTGAAATCTCAGTTTTTTCGTTAGTTTTTAGTGGCAGGATTACTTTGGTCCTATTTAAAGAATTAAGCGACTGAATTAATAATTTATATAGTTGGGACTATTTTGATCTTTTATAAAAAATTAGGACCATTTTGATACTTTTATCTGTATAAATCTATTCATATTTCATATATATATATATATATATATATATATATATATATATATATATATATATATATATATATATACTTACTGTTTGTATTGAAATCTGTAACTTCTAGTTGAAACCAGCTCACTTGAAAATGACTTGATTACCAGCTCTATCAATGGATAAGAGTTCGGGCTGTGATAATTATATATAATCCTTTCAGGAATTAAGTTTTGAACCCATATGCTATATATTTGCAATATTTGTTTATTGTTTTTGTCGGTTATACTTGAGCTAATATAGTGCTCCATGATCAACTTCATTACTGCTGATTTGATCACATGTATCATAAGAGCATGGTTGTTTTCTTGATTTGCTTTTGTAACAGATATCCTGACGATCCTTATGATCGTATATGGGAATCAGATTTGGACAAAAGGCAGAATTATCTTGTGGGAATGGCTCCTGGTACAGTAAATGTTAGCACTAGTAAGAATGTTATGGCAAACTCTAGAGAGTTTCCACCTGTCAAGGTTATGCAGACAGCAGTTGTTGGAACAAGGGGAAGCCTCTCTTACAGGTTAGATCTTGAAGGTTTCCCAGGAAACGCTCGTGCTTATGCATATTTAGCTGAGATTGAAGATTTAGGTAAGAATGAAACTCGTAAGTTCATAATGAAGCAGCCAAATGTGCCCGGTTATGACAACGTGATAGTCAATATTGCTGAGAATGCCCATGGGAGCTACGCTCTTTATGAACCAAGTTACATGAATGTATCCTTGGACTTTGTTCTTTCCTTTTTGTTTTCAAAGACCCGTGATTCTACTCGTGGTCCACTCTTGAATGCCATTGAAATCAGCAAATACGTGCAAATCATTCCTAAGACTGATGTTCAAGATGGTAATTAGTCAAAAAATATAAATTTTTCTGAATGGATTCTGTTCAGCATAAAGCGTGAAGTTGCTTTGGAACTGATTTTATACATTTTTTTGGTCTGAAAGTTGCTGTATTAAATGCATTCTGCTCCTTGGCTTCAATTGGTGATTGGAGGTATGACAATGGAGATCCTTGTATCCCTGCAGCGTGGGATTGGGTGAACTGCAGCTCTGCAATGCCATTAAGAATTACGAAAATGTAATTTCTGCAAACAGTCTGCATCTGAATTTTAGAAGAATTAAGGACAAGTACAATTTTTATGGCTAATAATTCTATACTTTTTGAAGTGCCTTGTCGAATAAGAATTTGAAAGGTTTCATACCTTCAGAGATAAAACAAATAGATCAGCTAGAGGAGTTGTAAGCTCAGTTGACAACTAAACTATATTTCCCTTTTTGAAAGTTAGAAGTTATGCTTGAATCTTTATAAATGTTCACCTTGGCGTAGGTGGCTGGATGGGAACGTCTTGAATGGGCCAATCCCAGATATGAGCAATCTGATGATTCTTAAAATTTTGTGAGTTTCTATTTTCTTTGCATATTGGACGCATTTACAATCGCTGCAGTTTTTACTGATCCATATTTTCTCAAATGTGCAGGCACCTAGAAAACAATAGATTGAATGGTCAGCTGCCTTCATACTTTGGAGAACTACCAAACCTACAAGAGTTGTATGTACAAGCATTATATGCCTAGTAATACCATAAGAAGGTCATGCATATGGAGGAATTATGTGTTTATTCTAATTTTTTTAGGATTTCTGTTCATATATGCTACTTTCCAGGTATATACAGAATAACAATTTTACTGGGGAAATACCTCATGCATTATTGACAAAGAAATTTCTATTTAAGTAAGTTCCCTCACTCACGTGTAACCTTCTTCTTGTTCAAACTCAATTTTAGAGAACTAAAATGATGAAAAGACAAAAAAAAAAACAAAATATTGTAAACTGTACCTTTAAAAAATATTAGTGTACGTAGGGGTGTTAATATTTGATATGACCTGAAAATTCGACTCGAACCTTACCCAAAAATTCCGGGTAAGAATCAACCCAGACCCGAAACGGTTTGGGTTCGGGTTCAACAAATCGACTCGTTTTAAAAAACGGGTCGGGTTCGGGTTGACCCAGAAATCCGAAATTGACCATTTTTTGACCCGAAAGCCCGTTTTGATCCGAAAATCCGAGGTTGACCATTTTTTTACCCGAAAAAAATAGGAGATTGACCCGTTTTTTGACCAAAAAAAAACTAGCAATTTTTTGTTGGCCCCGTGTCATTCGGGTCGTGTCAGGTTGACCCAGACCTGAAGTGGGTTGGGTTTGGGTCCAAAAAAAAAACCGACCCGTTTGCAAAAAAAACGGGTCGGGTTCGGGTTGACCCGAATAGTGACCAGTTCCGGGTTCAACCCGAACCAGACCCGTGACCCGAAATTGCTATGATGCACCGACACTTCTCCTCAAAGAGGCGTGCAGTGTCCGACACCGTGTCCGACACGACACTCGTCCGACACTCCTCCGACACGTGTCGGACACGCCGAAAAACGTGTCCGATTAAAAAAATATTAAAAACAAATTAGACACGCGTGTCCGACACGCGTATCTTAAATATTTTATAATTTTTAAAAATATAATTTCTTATATTTGACGAGATTTAAACTAAATTTCTTATTTCATATCCATAACACCAAATCAACGTCTGCATTTAATACTCATTCATCGAATATTTTCATTTTCATTTCTCTTTGGCAGTGAAGGTATTTTTATCTCCTCTCTTTTTGCACAATTACAAATCTTTCTCTTGTTGAACCAGAGTTGAAAGTAGTGATATTCAATGATGATGATATTGAAGGCAAAAAACAAACCTCTAAAGCTAATCCTAATAGTTGAAGCTTGAATGCTTGATGTTGTAGTAAGTTATTATTTGCTTATATTTTTGTGGTTGTACTAGATATTTTGTACTAAATATTGTATACTATAAGCTAGACAAGTTATCATGTCATTCATTTATTATGTTTGTCATTTCTAATATGATATTACATTAATATATATACACTATATAAAAAAATGTATTGCCGTGTCCGCGCCGTACCCGTGTCCTATATTTTAAAAAAAAGTCGTGTCCCGTGTCCGTGTCGTGTCGTGTCCGTGTCGCCGTGTCCGTGTCCGTGCATCATAGCGAAATTGACATCCCTAAGTCCTTGACATTATGCACCAAGATACCAAAGATTTGCTCAGCACCCCTGTAGTTTGGTTTGATATGTATATTAACAAAATGGAATATCATATTAGGTGTCTTTAGCCGAAGTGGTCATCCTAGGAGAGGAGACGCTTACTCATAAATAAGAACTGCAAGGAGAGATCTATCAAAACAAGAATTAGTTGGGTTCTAATTTAGTTTTATAGCTTTTGTTCTAATTTGTGAATATTTTGACGGGTCCCCTTGTGCTTTGGTATCATAGAGGTGATCTCTTAGCAGAGTAAATGGAAATGAGAATGAATTTAGGTGTTAATTTTTCTTGGATATTCAAGGAAACTCATTAGCTTTTATAATGATTGTACATTTCTCAAAACGTTGTTTTTATAGAACGGATTAGCTTGATTCTTTATGAGAAAGTGCAGCTGTTTGTTTTTGTAAAGGATTCTCTGGACTCAGATAAGCTAGATTATTCATTACATAGACACTAGTATCAAATTTGATGTAAAGAGTACATGGTAGGATGTGTGAGGTTTGTAGAGGGTTTGGGTGAAGAGATATATGAGGGCGTGACATTCTGAGATCGAACAGAATCTATGAATAGCTAGAGTGGTTCTTCTAGCATGTCACAAACGTTTATTCTTTCTTATACGTTTAACTTCTAATATCAGCATCAATTTACAGGTATGATGGCAATCCTGGATTGAATCTGCCAAGAAGGCGCAAGAATGAACTAGCAATTGTACTTGCCACAACTATTGGAGCATTTGCTACCTTTGTAGTTTTATTAGTGCTTGGATGTTTCTGGCTACTAAGGGCTCGACAAAGAAAGCCAGAGAAGAGTGATAATAGAGAAAAAAGTATATTTTCTTCTGCTTTTGTTTGTTATTGACTGATATTTCATAAACCTTTAATTGGCAATATATTTGGCATCTTTTCATTGTGACAGATAACTCTTTACGCATAATGTCAAGGACTTCAACTCCTTATCCTCTTGTAGGAAGTACATCTTTGGCTATTGATGAAGGCCTGGATGTGGCTTATTGCATAACCTTTTCTGCAATAAAAGAAGCTACGGGAGGGTTCTCCAAAAAGATTGGTGAAGGTAGTTATGGACCAGTATATTATGGCAAAATGGAGGGAAAAGAAATCGCAGTCAAAGTTTCAGCTGATTTATCTAGTCATGGAGCTCAACAATTTATCAATGAGGTGAGGTTGGTTTGGCTTTTGTTCTTTTTTATTGACCTCCTTTTTATAGACTGCTCATTCAGAGAGTTGCGGTTAAAAAGACCAGGAGAGTTCATGCTGTTGACCCCTAAATACATTCAATATGCCTGAAATACATTGACATGCTATTATCTGAGAAGTTTTTATAATTGACTCCCAGTATTGATTCAAATTGCTTCCCTGATGGAAGAATGGTTTTAATTTTATTCTCTTTCTTAGGAGTCCTTTGAATCTAGCTCTGTTTATATGCTAGATTCTTCAGATATTCTATACAGATTACACTTTATGTTAGTACTAATTGTTATTATTCATTTCTTGGTTATAGAACCTCTCTTACGATAGTGAGTATCTTCTAATGCCAGCTTTATTTTAAATGTCTGCCGGCTGTAAATTTCATGGGTATCTTTGACATGTTATGTTTTATTTTAAATCTCTCCTGGCAGCACTTCCACATGTTTTTTTCGGGATGCAATGTAGCAACTTTTCTTGGCCTCTGTAAATTTTTTTTTTTTCATATTTTCAACTGAATTTAAACTGTATGAAATTATTTTCTTTATGTGCAACTCTACTGACATACTGATAGGAAACGCTTGTAGAAAATAATTAACTGTCGGCTGAAATTGAATTTCAGCAAAGCCACCAAGCAAATAACAAGAGAAAATATGTAGAATAATGCAAACCAACCCCTTTTTTATTGAAGTAGCTATGAAAAGAAGACAAGATACAATGGATCTTCAATTCAATAGGAAGATCCTTCTCTCCCAAATCCCAAGCCGACATCTAGTGCCCAAACAAACCTAAGGATCTCTCAAATTTTGCAAAACATATATAATCATAACCCTAGGGACAATATGTTGGGGAGAGATGAGGAGTAAACACCACAATGATGAAATAAGCAGGAAAGTAAAAGCCGCGAAAATATAAAGGGCACCGGGATTTAACATGGAAAAATCCAAAATATAGATAAAACCATTGAGCCACACCATACCAAGAAATCCACTATGAAAATTGGGAGAAATAAGTACAGATTTTCCTCTCTCACTCTCTCCTTGTTTCTTTTCTCACATGCATCATTCTCAATGCCTACATTTGCCCTAATAAAAAATATAAAGAGAAAGCTAAGTAAATAACCCCAAGGGACGTAACCCTTTAGAAAAACGAGAAAGAAATCGTTCAATCCATCTCGCAGCGCTGCGCGACGTCAATTTGGGTGTTGTGGCGCTTAATCATTTGTCTTGCGCCATTGCAGTGCCTATCTATACCATTACAACACTATACTCTCTGTCGTTTAGTGTTGAGAGGTGCTCGGGAACATAGTGCCGGTGTGCTCAGGTATGCAGCGTCTGGGCATTATATGAAAAAAAATTTCCCTCATCTCAAACCCAAGCATGGGGTAAACCCTTGACACCCGCCAGCGAACATGACAAGCTTTGAGTTTTGAGACAATATAACAATCAGATTGATCAACGCAATCAGATTTCACACACAACACAATAATCTACTTAAAGCAAAACAACAAACATTTAAATCCCTAAACAGCCCTTTACTTTGAATTTTCCCTCATAAACCGCCTCTTAATTTTTTTGCATTAAAGCATGGACCCCACCGCCAAAGGGAGCCGGACACTTATGGAGGCGAAAAGCCTATAAACATGGACCAGTCCTAGTCCATCTAGTCTACCTACAAGGGAGTAATGTTTTTAGGTAAAGGAGCCATATATGTTTGTTATTTGCTATGTGCATGCTATTTAAATCAGAAGCAAAAAAACAACAACAACAAGCCTTTATCCCACTACGTGGGGTCGGCTACATGAATCCTTTTTCTCCATTTTTTTTGTTAAGAGTCAAATTTTCATTTAAATCTAATAAAAAAAATATCATTTCTAATATTTTTTTATCAAGTATTTTTAAATCTACCTCTATCTTTCTTAACATAGGTCAAATCCAATACATCTACTCTTTTAACCAGGTCATTGGATGGCTGATGTTTTATGTGACCAAACCATCTAAGAAAGCTCTCTCTAATCTTATCTACCACTAGAGCTACTCCAACCTTTTCATGCATGTACTTGTTTTGCATATTGTCTCTAAGAGTGAAGCCACTCATCCATAGCATTCTTATATTTGCAAAACTTAACTTAATTTTATGCTTGTCTTTTAATGGCTAACATTCTACACCATAAAACATTAAAGGCCTCACCACCATCTTATAGAAATTTCCCTTAAGTTTGAGGGTACTTCTCTATCATACAGGAGTCCTGATGCATTCCTCCACTTTTATGATGCCCTAGAATCTAATTTGGAAGAATGATTCTTTTATCTCAGAGAAATCCTGGGATGGGTGACCTTCTGAGAAGTTACACCAATATGATAAAACTGTAAGACCCTTAGGCCAAAGCAAACAATATCTCGATAGTTAAGAGTTTGAATTGTTACAACTTCAACCATCCAACTTGAATTCTACTAATAATATCCTCATCTATTTCAACATCACTTTGAATAATATATCTCAGATATCTAAAACGTGTACTCTTAACTTGACTGCCCAAAGTCACATATTTTTCACAACATTTCAGTAGTTTTATCGGTGCCGGCATTAAATATTTCTACAAATCTATCATTCAATCAACCAATTCTTTGCTAGATGTTAACTGCCTTTTATTTTCAGTTATTACTTCTAACCCACTGCTTGCTAATTTCTTCTGAATAATCTTATAATCGCAGGTCACTCTTCTTTCAAGAATTCATCATAAAAGTTTAGTTTCTTTCATTGGATACTGTCAAGAAGAATCTAATAAAATTCTTGTATATGAGTACGTACACAACGGATCCTTGCGAGATCACATTCATGGTAACGTCCCTCCGTTGATGTCATCTAGCCATCTCTAAATTTTCTTTATCTGAATTTTTATTTTTTAAATGGCTTAGATTTCTCTCTATTGTTAATGTTACCCAGATTCTGTAAAAAAGACAAATCTCGATTGGCTATCTCGTCTCTTGATTGCAGAAGATGCTGCCAAAGGTTTGGAGCGCAGCCTTCATAGCCCTTTCTCTTTTCTCTTTTGATTTCCTTAATTTGCCATTCTTGGGTACTTCATTTTGTCCCTTACACTGTTTTTGATTGCAGGTCTTACCTATTTGCACAATGGATGTAATCCAGCTATAATTCATCGTGATGTTAAAACAAGCAATATCTTGCTAGATATTAACATGAGAGCAAAAGTTTCGGATTTTGGGCTCTCAAAACAAGCAACTGACAATAGTCTTACCCACATATCAAGTGTTGCTCGGGGAACAGTGGGCTATGTTGATCCCGAGTAAGCTAGCTACAGTTGATATTGGAGTAGGAAGATCTTAGGAGGCTTTGTTTGGGACGGCTTTCTTACTGCTTCTTAAAGCAACTTTTTTGTAAAAAAATTAAATTTTTGTAAAAAAAGCTGCTTTAAGAAGCAATAAGAAAGCCGTCCCAAACGAAACCTTAATTTGGCTAGTAATGAAGTTAATAAACCTAATCTTTTTTTACAGGTACTATGCTAGTCAACAATTGACTGATAAGAGCGATGTCTATAGTTTTGGAGTCGTACTCCTTGAGTTGATTTCGGGAAAGAAGCCTATTTCTGTGCAAGACTACGGTGTTGACTGGAGCATTGTCCATTGGGTATGAAAACATCATTGGAACTCAATATATCCTCAGGCCTTGAAATCTTTTTCCATTTTGTGCATATTTTTATTTCATTAAAATTGGCATAGTTTTATAATTGGTCATCAACTTAGCATCAATCTTAAGCTTTTGTCAAAAGAATAGTAACAACAATGATGACAAAATGTTGAGTGTTGTGATGAGGGCGTTGAAATTAACGCAAAGTGAAAATGTCATCAAGAGAGAGTACCTTACACTACAAAATAAAACACAAAAGAAAATAAAAAAAGAACAAACAATATATTTTTTAACCAAACCAACTAAAATTCAAATAACCCTTATTCAAAAAAAAAAAAAAAAAATCGAACCATCATTACAACAACAACATCAGGCTTTATCCCACTACGTGCGGTCATCTACATGAACTCTTTTTTTTCATTTTGACCTATTAAGAGTCAAATTCTCATTTAAATCTAATTAAAAATATCATTTATATTATTTTTTAACCAAGTCTTTTTAGGTCTACCTCTACTTTTTCTTAAGATAGGCCAAATCTAATGCATCCACTCTCCTAACCGGGTCATCGGATGACCTACATTTTATGTGACCAAATCATCTAAGGTGACTCTCTCTAGTTACACTTTTCATTATGACTGTATTTTCATTTTATTGGATCCTTAAAATATTGGGTCACTATATCATGTTGTACTTTGAGCTAGGGGGGGTGTATATTAGTTAGTTTAAACTGAAAAATTGAACAAAACTGAGCATATTTGATGGGTTTGATTTGATTTATTTAATGATGGTTCGATAAAATTCTAAGCTAGTGCTTATATCCCTGGTAAAAATTCAACCGGATATTTTTCTTGATGATAAAATATAATAAACAGCGAAAACTGTTTTAACTTTGTCCTTATCCTTGTCTGATTTCAATCGTGGTTTCCAGTCAATATAACATATAGATCAGAATCTTAACACTGTCTTGACAATAGAATTCATTTGCAGGCAAGGTCTTTAATCAGTGAAGGTGATATAACGAGTCTTGTAGATCCTTGTCTTGTCGGCACCTTCAAAATAGAATCTCTGTGGAGGATAGCCGAGATTGCAATCCTCAGTGTTCAAATCCATGGAACCTCCCGGCCGAAAATGCAGGAGGTGGAACTAGCAATCCATGATGCAATCAATATTGAGATGGGAAGCAAGGACAAAACTAATCATGCCTCTTCTACAGCCTCCTCTGATCATGTAAGATTCTCGTCTATGCCCTTTGATTTTATGAGCTCTAACTTCCAAAACAATATCAATTTCCCATCACTGAGATAAGCCTACAGCTAATCAAATGTCAGGCATGGAAGTAGTTATGAGAGAAAGGAGCTCTCTTTTTAATTTGCATGAGTAGTTCAAAGCTGCCTCTGTGCAAATATGCTTTGTAAATATTTTTTTTTCATGCGACCCTTTCTTGGATGTTGTGATGCCTGTTTGAAAGCTTAAAATAAAGCTAGAGAATACTTATTCTTGTAATTACATAGCATACATGACTGATTCAACATAAGACTAAATACAAAGTATTCAAAATGCAAGTATATTCTCTGTGAGATTTTTTTTTTTTGCATGGTTTAAGTCTATCAAAGGCTTCGTTTGTGATGGCTTTTCTACTGTCTCTTGAAGTAGCTTTCTAGTATAAAAATTAAATTTTTTTACTAGAAAGCTGCTTCAAGCTGCTTCAAGAAGCAGTAAAAATGTCATCCCAAACAAAGACAAAGTCAAAGAAACATACGATATAACCAGTACAATGAAACCATTCCTGTACATTATTATAGAACTTAGTAATATACATAAAAATACACATTAGACGTACACAAATTAAACCATAACGCCCCTCCCACGCCAATCAAATCTCATACACCATATACCAATCCTCCCTTTCTAAATACTCCATAATAAACCCAACCTGACAGAAACCCATGTCATCATCCACATCCTCATCTTCTTTCATATCCTCCTCATCTTCCTTTTCATCACTGCATCCTCCTACATCAAAATCAACACACTCATGAAATTGATCTCCACTTTCTTGAACCTCATCTTCATGATCATCATCTTCTTCATTCCAATAACAACCAGACAACTGGCTCAACAGATCACTGGCTGATGCGCCGGCAAACTTTGGCCGCTGCCCTCCATTGACAACTCTCCATGAAACAAGCTTGTGGTTCAGCTTGACGTTGCAGGATCTTAGTTTGTGTGCGCCTTTAGCCTTGTCCTTAGATTTTGACGCAGGGAGGGAGTGGCACTCTGTGCATCGAGGCCTCCGGCACTTGCCGGTTTGCTTCGAGTGGCTGCCGGGCCTTGACGGAGCCTTGCCATAGAATCTGCCGGCGTCGAAGGTGGCGGAGCAGTCGGTGAGGTGAAGGGATGGGTTCCTCACCATGAGAGCTCCACGCTGCCATCCTTCTCTCTTCATAATTCTCAGCTGCTGTTTCTTTGAAAATGGGGAGTAGTTGTTGAAGAGGATGTTTATTCTCTTGTGTTGATAAAGAGATGGAGATGAAAATTTTGTTGTTTCTTTGCAGTTGAACAAAATTATAAGCAAAGTGGTGCTTGTGTAGCAAGTTATCCCCACCACATCTTTGAATTATTCAACAGGGGGGAATGTTTATTGGCACGAAATTGAATATTTTATGGATGGGATTTTCTTCATGATGATATATATTGATAATTATTTCTTTCTGGTCTTTCATTTTTTGAGGTTGCTGATACGTTTTGGCTTCCCCACTTGGCATTGCCCTGCTTTAATTTACACCTCTAAATCAGGGCTCTTATTTTCTGTCAATTCATTGAAAGTTAGAGTAATATTATATTGCTCACCTAATAGTTCAATATATTTTTTTTAATTTTTAATGAGTTGGCATGCTTATTTAGCATAGAAAGATTGAGTGAATAGGTTTTTTTTTATTTTTTTTATTTTTAATGACGAGGAACCACCCGCTGTCACTCCTTATTATCCGGGAGCGCTTGGCGATCCGTAAACCCTGGTCGACCTAAACAAACAACCCGCACTTATTACTACTCGTGGCAAACGCTTCTTGGGTCGACCGAGATCTCTCTTTCTCTCTCTCTCTCTCTCTCTCAATGGTAACACTTCTATTGTCATATCTTAAGCCCCGGATGAAAAAAATAGAGGATTGCATTAAATAGCCAATAATCAATGTAAAATTCATTGAATAATGATGGGAATCGTTTAATTGATGTAATCTATGTTAACAATGGAAAAGTTAGACCTAAAAAGATTCAATTAGAAATTTTGAAGTGGGATTCTTAATTGGAAGAGATTTTTTTATCTAGAATTAAGGGAGAGCTTGTAAAAAATAAAAAAATAAAAAGGGAGAGCTTGTAAAACATGTTGAGGGTTGGGAAGTAATTAGGTTGTTTGTGAGGAGTGAGATTGCAAAAAAAAAAAAAAAAAACTAATAATAATAATAATAATAATAAAACAGTAGCTTGTACGGGTTGATAAAGTAAAATTCTTGTTGGCTTGAACCTTTCAAAAGTAATTAAAAATTCCACAAGACTTCAGCTTTCTCAGGGAGATGAGCTGCTCGCTAGTTTTGACGTGTTTATATTTTGAATATGTACGGGTAGATAAGTAAAATTCATGTTGGCTTGGGTCCTCTTTGAGATTATCGAAAATTCGAAATGCTTGAAGTCTAATAGAAGACGCAATTCTACGGATATTACAAGGAAAAAAATGTGTCAAAAAGATAAAAATTTTCATCTCGATAAACTTTAAAAAATTTTAGATATTTTTAAAATAAATTATTTATATATTATATTTATTTTAAAATAAATTCAAAGCCTTCAAAACTTATTTTAATTTTTTTATTGAAATATTCTAACAATTTTTTCTATCATAAATATATAACTTTCATCCGACCATCACTGGACCATCATCGGACTACCTTCTGTTCGTCAACGGTCACTGGACTTCCACCCGACTGACGATCGCGACCGAATTTTTGCTCGACCATCGTTGGATCATTGCCAAGCTGTCGGCTAGATCCCTCGAACCACTGTTGCTCGTCGACTGCGGTCCCTCCGACCATCTTTGGCTTCGGTGACCGATTTCGATCCCTCCGACGTCGTCCGCCAACTACAGTCTTTCCGACTGCCGTTGCCCATCGATTATGGTCCATTCGACCACTGTCGTCCACTAACTACAGTCACTTGGATCGTTGTCGCCCACCAACTACGGTCCCTCCGTCCACCGTTGACCCCTGATGAGGTCCCTTTGACCACTGTCGTCTGTCAACTACAGTCCTTTCAACCACCATTACCCGCTGACTATGGTTTCTCTGACCTCTCGTTGACTTCCGACTACTGTCCCTTCGACCATCGTCGCCTGATTACGATCAAACTGGCCAAATGAACATGCCAACTTTCTCTTGTGAGTGGCTCTCTTATCATTGGATTCTTCCAACCCCAACTATGTAATGTGTTATATATGATACAATGAGCCAAGGCCCTTCCCTCGAGTAAGGGCATCATTTGTAATTGACTACAAATACTAGTGTAATCATTTCAACTTGGTTAGACCCAATGATTTTCTACTTTTTCAGGGTTTTTCATATAAAAATATTTGTCTCTTATGACACCCCTCACTCTTTGTCTATATGTGTGATGGATCTTCGTTCAAAGCTAAGACATTATGCTCTTTCTCTCTATCGCTACGAATGTTCTAGTCCACAACACGAATAAATTAACAATATTAATTAAAGCAATGTAATGATAATTAGACAACTAATTATTTAATTAAACTTAATAGATTATTTATTTATACTACTTATTATTAGATTAATTTATAATCTAAGGTTTGACTTCGTCTCTTTCCCTCGTTGCCTTTTCTTTGTGGCTGCTTCAGTACGTGCTTTGCATGACGGGGGTTCGCTTGCTGCTTCCTTATCAGTTTAAGGCGGAGGTACACAAATGGAGTGAAGAAGAACCTGAGAAAGTTCTTCAACTTATCAGCTTGTCGGATGTCGGCGAAGCCCCATGAGCCGCTACCCAAGGTCTTGCATGTTCATCTTCGCGAAGGTAATGATTCTTATCCCATTTCACGTGCTTCTTCTGCTAAATCTAACTCCGTAGATCCGTAAATCTACCTCTTGATAGGATTTAAATTTATATGGATTTATGCTGTAAATACTGGCCGTATTTACGGAGGCACCAGATTTACAAGCCCTCCCAAAATTATTTGGCTGGATTTACGTTAAATCCTGTTTAAATCTCATGGCAAATCCAATACCAAACAGTTCCTAAGAGGCTATAAAGGGTGTGCTCATAAATAAAAATGATTGTGAAATCCTAACCAATAGCAATTTTATTTGGACCTCATTTCATTTTCTTTACTATTTTTCAACCACACAAAGCCATTGCAAGTGATTAGTTTGAAGGAAAGTTAGAAAATGAAATGGAATATTGATGGGGTTCCCAAATCTAACAGAATTTATTGGATTTTAATGGTGAATTTAAAATCGATACATCACCAAAATCGTGTTGATTGGGCACCAATCTCAATGCAAATTTATATTGAAAACTTTTAAATTAAAATTCAGGATCTCCCAATTTCAAGAAGCTTATAGTCAAATTGAACATCTCAAGAAGATGAACTCAATGACACAAAATTCAATTAAATCCAAGCCCAAATAGGGCCAAATCAAAGGATTAAAGCCTTTTTGAAAGCTTCAAAGCATTAATTGGATGATTAAATGAAATTCAAATAAGACATGCTTATAGTTGAATCGAGTGGCTTGACGAGATGAACCAATGAGCCCAAGTTCACTCAATTTTGACATCATTAAGGAACTTAAATGCCCAGAAAATGCCCATAATCAAGGGAATCAATATGGGTCGTCCAGTAGAAAACTTCAAATTTATCCTAAATCTTCTCCATAATTATTAAACATGTCACTCCCAAAAAATTATAAGGCCATCGTTCTTCACATGAAAGGGGGGAAGGAGGAAGAGGTAGAAAAGAAAAGCTCTGAAGCATGAAGAATCTTGGAGCTCTACCATGGCACCACCATCAACAAATCCGGGCCACTAGGCCACCGATGTTGAACCTCCGGTCGACCATTGATGTCGGACCTCCATACGGAAGCCACTTACGAGCTTCCATCTAACTATTATAATATGTCGATTACAGTCCTTCTGACCATAATCGCCCGACTACGGTCCTTCTGACCATAATAGCCCGACTACGATCCTTGTGACTAGCATCATCCGAATACGATTTTTTCAACCTCTATCATACGCCGACTACAGTCCCTCCAACCTTTGTCAGTCAAATACATACCTACAAATTCAATGAACAGACCAACACTCTATTAAGGACAATTCTTATGTGTTGCGGATCTATGATTTATGATTTTGATGATAGCAAACATTCCTTATTTCTCTACGATTGCCTTATGTGCTAACGTTTCAGGTCCACACGATCAGACTGCAATTTATAATCAACTCAAGATTGGGTAGACTAGGTCTATGTCAGTTTGTAATCTTTTTCCTTTCTTGAGTCTGTTGTATTTGGTGTGGCATCTAATGGTTTGTAACTTGGAAGATTTTCTATTGTGCCCTAAAAGATTTCTATTTTTGATAACATCGTCTGGGACGATATTTATATCGTCATGGACGATCTGACAAAAGTAGAAACCCTAATTAGGGCATCATCATTAAAGCAGCCGTCATTATGCAAAACACATCGTCCTGGACGATTTTATATCGGTCAGGACGATAGGCTCAATTCAGCAAGAATCTGCCGCCAAATCTATTTAGAAATAACCTATTTTTGGACATCGTCCAGAGGATCGTCCAGGACGATCCAGGTCAATTTTTCCAAAGTTTCTCTGGAATTTAAGTAAAGCAATTACATGGTCAAATCGTCCTGGGCGATCTCCAAATCGTCTTGGCCGATTAGACATCGTCCAGCTTCATTTTAGGGCGATATTCAGGACGATTTTCCTCATATTTGAACTAATCGGCCAGGACGATATGCCTATCGTCCTGGACGATAATGTTGGTAACTTGCATTAATGAGCTCGTTTTGAGAGCTTCTATTTAAGCTATGGCATAGCAACTTTTGTAAGCGTCTTTGACAGCCATTGTAGCTTCGTTCTTGTGGGGGAAACTTGAAGAGAGAGCTTGAAAGGGAGAGAGGAAGGGTGGAGTTTGAGAGGGGATTCCACACGGTTGCTCCGGCGAACTCGCACCTTAGTACCATCGGATTCAAGGCTTGTCTCGAGGTAAGTTCACCAAAGAACAAGATCTCTTTGGTGTCAAAGGACCAGGCGACTCCGCCGCACCAGGGAAGGTGGAAGTGATTTTGTAAGGGCTTCTCCGCCTAGCTGTGGGGGCTAAAGGAGAGTCACGACTTTAGTGCAATACTTGAAGGGTGCCTCCAAGGAGTGGATGTAGGTCAAGGTTTGACCGAACCACTATAATTCCGGTGTGTTCTTTTCTTATTATCGCTTCCGCGTTTATTTTTCTTTCGCATTTTGTTTGTGGTGATTTTGGTTGGAGTTTTATCTTGGGTTTTAAAGTTTTCAAATTCACCTCTCTCTTGGTTAGCTTGAGCCAGTTCTATAGGGCTTAACATCCCTAACGAACTTTCATTATGACCGTGTATTGAAACACGAATTTATATTTACTTAATTTTTTTTAGCATGAACAAATTTGATGGGAGAAAATGAAAAAAAAAATGAAGAAATAAAAGTTAATTATTATTTGGTTGATAATAAATTAAGTAAAAAATATTTTGATTGAGGAGAAATTAAGTTTTTTATTTTTATGGATTGATGATATGTGATTTTCAATGATTTTTTATGATATTTTTATCCTTTTTATTAGAGTTCAGAAAAAAAATTATCAACGAAAAAAAAATTCATTTATATTTTCTTTGCAAAATTAATCACCTCTCAATTATATTGAAATCAAATATTTTATACAAAATTATATTTTTCCGAATTCATTTAAATCAAACTTATCTCATAATTCATTTAATTAAAAATTTAATTGCATTTACTTTTTCAAATTTGTTTCAATCAAAAAGAGCCAAAAACTTCATTGTCCTCCCGCCTTCTCTTCTATTTTCTTTTTGTGGGGGAACATTTAGCCAATTAAAATAAATTCATACACACATCAGATATGCAAGACTTGAATCCAAAACCTTTTAATTAGTAGTCAAAGCTCTCAAATAATAGATCAAGTTGAGTTGCGTGTCTTATATCTTCTTACTCTCAAATAAAAGGCTAGTGAAGAATCAGATAATAAAGGAGATGGCAAAGAACGATAATACGCTGGTCAGAGCGATAGCTAGTAGACTGACATATCATAATTTTTTCTTCTTTTTTTTTGCGAATTAAAAATGAACTCGCACACATCATATATTTAAGCTTCTAACACTAAATCAAATCTCTTGATTGATCGCCTAAGCTATCAACCAATAAATCAAAATGAGCTTAAAATGAGCAAGATGATGAGTTTGGGCAGCAAGATATTACTTAAAATATATTATGATATAATAAATATCTTTTAAAGTAAAAAAAATGTACATTTCTGCATAAAATCAAATAAAATAAAATTAAATAAACCAGAGCATGAGCCACTCTCTCACCTTCTCTGACTTCTTCAAAGTTTAGTACAACGGCGGCCCAAACCAAAAATACAAATTTAATACACGAAATTTCAAATGCGGCCCAGCTTAATGGGCCAACTTTTAGCAAGCTCAAACTCCTTCAACCAACAGCCATTCTCCACGTTCGCAATCTCCACCAACAACACCACTTCCCTCACACAAAACCCATTCTCCTTCTTCACAGTCTCCGGCACCACCACCACCACCCACCTGACAAACAAGCTCTTCCCCGCCGTCCGATTCGCCGCTATCATCTGAATCGTAACTCCCCTCACAGGCCTCATGAGCTCTATTGCGACCCCCCTTCAAGTAAAAATCAGCGATCTCATCTCTGTGCCTGTGATTTCCTTTGGTTTTGATCCTCGCTTTGCTCACGGGATGGTCGTGACAGTTTCCGCATCTGGGCACTCTACAGCGGCTGGTGTATTTGGAACTGTTAGTGGGCTTTGACGGGACCTTCGAAAATATCCCCATGAACGGCCCATCAATTTGGTTTGGCATCTTCTTTCCAGTTGGCTGGGGGGCAATATCGTTGGCCATCACAGTGCCATGTTGCCGACCCTCTCTCCTCATACTTGCAGAGCTTTTGGTTTGTTTGAGCAGTGAGGGTGTTTGGTATTGCTTTAAATAAGCTTCTATTTTTCTTGCAAGGCAAGAAATTGTATTTAGTTTATTATTATTATTATTATTATTATTATTATTATTATTATTATTGGATAGGTCAAAGGGGGAAGCTTCATTGTGGGCAAGTATTTTGAATTGGTTATGAGATGGAGCGCATTCTTATATTGAATTAATTTTGTTGTTATGTGTGAAATAAATAAATATTTGTTGTACTAATTTATATTTTATTTCATAATAATTATTTTCATTTATCACATTAGTTAAAAATTTTTAAATACTGTATTGGATGTTTTGAGTTATATGTAATAAAAATATGAAATAAGTAAATATTTAAATACAGTTTTTATTTCAACATAACTAAGTATATCTTATAAAAATAAAAATAAGTATATCTTAGCTTTTTTTTTATTTGAGGGACGCATTTGATGAAACAGGAGCAAGATTGGAGAAGATGGAAAGAAAACCAGAGAAATTGTATTCCTTGTATATACTATTACAACCTATTACAAAGCATTATATAGACAGTGGATAAAAGAAATTCAAGAAGAGTACAGCTGACGTGGCCAAAGTACCAAAATAGAAATACATTTTAATGTTCCTTGACAGCTCCCCTCAAATTAACCATTTTGTGAACAAATGGTTAATTTGGATCTAAGTTGGAAACGATTAACCGGAAGGGATTTAGTGAGAATATCCGCTACTTGATCAATGGTGGAAATGTGATGTATCGAAATATGACCTCTGCGAATATGATCACTAATGAAATGATAGTCGATTTCGATGTGTTTTGTCCTTGCGTGAAATACCGGATTGTTAGCCAGTGCTATTGTGGAGGTATTGTCACAGTGTATCACAGTTGAGGAAGTTTGCTGAATGCCGAGATCCTCGGCTAAGCGGCGAATCCACAAGATGTCCGAAGTTGCGGAAGACAGCGATCGGTACTCAGCTTCGGTGGAAGATCTTGCTACTGTCGTTTGCTTTTTAACCAACCATGAGACCAAATTCGGACCTAAAAAAGTGCAAAATCCAAATATGGATTTTCTGTCTTCGGTGTTCGCAGCCCAGTCTGCGTCAGTGTAAGACCGGAGTTGCATAGAACCTGCCTTTAGTGGTAAACCATAGTGCAGAGATCCTTTGAGATAGCGAAGAATGCGCTTAAGAGCAAGAAAGTCGCCATTCCTCGATTGGTGCATGTGTTGACAGACAGAGTTAGTGGCGAACGCAATGTCGGGTCGTGTAATAGAAAGGTATTGCAGCGAGCCCGCTAATTGCCTGAACAACTGTGGATCATGGAACGGTTGAGCGTCAAACGAGGATGGTGGACGGGATGAGGCCGGAGACGTTGCTGGTTTGCAGTCCGTAAAACCTACACTAGCAAGCAAATCTTGTGCGTAATGTGATTGACAAAGGAAATAACCATACGTAGTTTTAATAACCTGAATGCCAAGAAAAAGAGAAATCTCGCCCAGTTGCTTCAGGCTAAATTCCGACTGAAGTCGATTCAGAACGAGCTGAATGTGATCGTCGTTATTTCCTGTAATTAGAATATCATCAACATATATTAGAACAAATGTATGAATGTGATTTTGATGAAAAGTTAGAAGAGATGGATCAGCTTTGCTGAACGCAAACCCAAGGCGAAGAAGGAAATCTGTGAGCTTCTGAAACCACTGACGTGGTGACTGCCGTAGACCATAGATAGATTTATGTAATCGACACACGTGATTGGGAAATTTTGAATCCTCAAAGCCCCGCGGTTGCCTCATGTAAACTTCATTTTGCAAATCACCGTGGAGAAAGGCGTTTGAAATGTCCAATTGGGTGATTTTCCATCGGTTGTTTAATGCTACAGCTAACAACATGCGAATAGTGACCATCTTGGCAACTGGACTGAACGTCTCGGTGAAGTTTACACCGAACTCCTGAGAACATCCTTGAGCGACCAGACGAGCTTTGTAGCGGTCGAGTTGTCCATTTGGAAGTAATTTTGTTTTAAAGGTCCATTTGCAACCGATGAGGGGTTTGTCCGACGGTAATGGAATAAGTGACCATGTACCCTGTTTTTGCAATGCTAGGAACTCATCTGACATGGCCGAGCGCCAATGGCTATGTTTGGAGGCCTCGTTGTATGAAGACGGTGTGGTATTCGTGTTTTGAACAGCTGATAATTTGAAAATCTGCTTTGGTTTGGTAATGCCATAGCGTAGACGAGTTTGCATTGGATGCCGAACGGGTGGCAAGTTGGTTGATGAAGATGCAGCATGGATCTCAGGAGACATGACCACTGACGGAGGAATACAGGGAGACGGGTCAGGGGAAGTATTTGTTTTGACGGTGTGCTGTTTGAATTGAACCTTGGAGGTGGGAACCAGAAGCGACGAGGGTATATATCCTGCACTGGATTCATTCGATTTGTTAATATTAGATGATATAAAAGGAAAATTGTTCTCATAGAATACCACATGTCGCGAGATGTAGAGACGATTTTGAGGAATTTGAAGACATCGATAGCCCTTATGATAGCTTGAATATCCCAAGAACACGCAAACCTGAGATCTAGGAGATAGTTTATGCTTTGCGTAAGGTTTTGTCCACGGGAAGCAAAGGAAACCGAATGTTCGAAGATGAGAATAAGATGCTTGACGTCCGTGAAGACGATCATACGGTGTCTGATCATTTATTGCGGACGATGGGAGGCGATTCACGAGGTAGTTGGCTGTAGATACGACTTCGGCCCAGAAAGATGCTGGGTGTTGAGCAGCATGAAGGAGTGTTCTGGTGAGGTCAAGAAGATGTCTATTCTTTCGTTCGGCAACACCGTTCTGCTCCGGTGTGTGCGGGCAACTCATTTGATGAGTAATGCCATTCTGTTCAAGATAAGAGCGAAACCTGTGGCTGTTGTATTCCCCACCGCCATCAAACCTTAGAATTTGTATTTTGGAGTTAAATTTGTTATTAACTAAATTGCAGAAATGTTGAAATTTCGGTAAAACTTCATCTTTTGTTTGAAGCAAATAAAGCCAAGTGAATCTGGAAAAATCGTCAGTAAATGTAACATAAAATCGAAAGCCAGTGAAAGAACAAGTTGGAGCCGGACCCCAAACGTCCGAGTGGACGAGCTGGAACGGTTTATTAATTACAAACAGAATTACGCAAAGGAAATACTAGTTTATGACTCTTGGACACATTACAAGAGACACACACAGAGGTAGGAGAAGGAAACATAATATCGGGATCAATTTTAGACAGTAATTGAAGTTTCCGGCCGTGAGGATGACCAAGACGAGCGTGCCACCTCATCTTGCGGGATGCAGACGTTGTGAGCTCGGCCATGTTGCAGCGGACGGGAGCTTTAATGTGGTAAAGACCATTGCGTTTGGGACCCCAGGAGAAGCACCCTGTTGTCCTGAAGATTCTTGATAATAAATTCATTAGCCGTAAAAGATATTGAAACATTGTTATCGGAAGCAAGACTGGAAACGGAGAGAAGATTGTTAGTAAGCGATGGAACATGATAAATTTTATTAAGATAAAGCTTACTCTGAGACTCGGGCAGCGGCAGTAATCCTTGCCCCGAGTTTTGTATAGAAAGATTGCTACCATTGGCAGTAGAGATGGAATCGAAGCCGGTATATGGTGCTGACTGGTGAAGATTCGTTGCGTCAGTCGTTAGGTGAGAAGAAGCCCCAGAATCTAATATCCAGTCGTTCGTTGCTGCAAATTGTTGTTGCGCTGAGAGAGCCCGAGAGTTGGTAGGAGGGGCGTAGTTCAAGTTTTGACGGTGCCAGCAGTTCACGGCGGTATGGCCGATCTTTCCGCAGATTTGACAAACCGGGCGAGGTTGTTGAGGGCGAGCAGAATTTTGCGCATCGGAGGTTTGTTGTATACGATCAACCTGCTGTGATCGAGAATTGGAAGATTTACCGCGTGACTTGTTCGGGCGCCCCCGTAGTTGCTGGACCGACTGGTAAACAAAGCCGTAGTGTCGGAATGATGGCTTTCTTGAGCCAGTTGATGTTGAATATTGATTTCTTCACTACTAAGGAGCGAATAAAGATCATCGAGGCTGATTGGTTGAAGAGAGGTTCTTATCGCCGTTTTGAACGAGTTGTAACTGGCGGGAAGGCCATTTAAAATGTACTGTACAATATCTTCGGTGTCTACCGTTGAACCAGCCGCCGCGATGTTGTCCACCAGTTTCTTGATATGATCAAGATATTGTTGCATAGTTTGGTCAGCCATCCTGATCTGGTGAAGCTCATTTTTGAGCTGAATGACGCGAGAGCGATTTATTGGTTGGAGGCGGCGCTCTAATGTAAGCCAGATGTCATGGGCTGTGTGTAAAGTAATCACGTACGGTAGAATGCTCGGAGAAATTGTGGACAGAAGAGCTGAGACAAGATTTCTATCAATCAAACGCCAGCGATTTTGAGCAAGAGCGTCGGAGTCGGGAGGACAGGGGACCGTGCCGGAGAGATGACCGTCATACCCATTGGCGGCGAAATGTTGATTGAGCTGAAGCTTCCAGATAGGATAATTTTCGGTAGTGAGAATAGTGGGAACAAGATTCTTGATATTGGAAATTAAGAATTTGAGATGGATGGGAATGGCAAGATCGGTGTCTTGGCCGGAAATGGTGGAGTGTTGCCGGTGAGACCCGACCGAAACTTCGTCACCCATAGAAAGAGAGGGGACGGGATGAGCCGAGCGGAAGAGAGGAGAGAGGAAGAAAAAAAAATGCTGTAGAGCTTAGAGCTCTGATACCATGATGAAACAGGAGCAAGATTGGAGAAGATGGAAAGAAAACCAGAGAAATTGTATTCCTTGTATATACTATTACAACCTATTACAAAGCATTATATAGACAGTGGATAAAAGAAATTCAAGAAGAGTACAGATGACGTGGCCAAAGTACCAAAATAGAAATACATTTTAATGTTCCTTGACAACATTTAGATTTTATTGATAGTAAATTTATAAATATATGAAAAACTAATAAAAGAGATAAAATGCATCAGCAATACCTGTCAATTACAGCTATTATGAAATACAGATAAATTTTTAAAATAATATCGGCTGCTAATTATTTAGACAAAAACAAATATTAAAAATTAAAAATTAGAAATAATGTCAAGTCATTTGGTAACCCAAGGACGATTGGAACTTTTGTTTGGTCCGGTCACAGGACGTAGCTCTACGTTCGGCCGCCAGTAGAATCGCGCAACGCGTTCTCACTATTTACTGCTCACCCCGACAACCCGACCCAGGATGGCTCGGTATTTCTCGATTTTGCTAGGTATTGCTTTGTATTACTCGGTATTGCTAGGTATTGCTCGATTTTGCTTGACAATAACCAATACCGAGCAAATACCGAGCAACCGAGCAAATACCGAGTAATACCGAGTTGTACCGAGTTGTACTGAATTTTTCTAAAACAACTCGGTACAACTCGGTATTACTTGATATTTGCTCGGTATTGGTCTTCACAGAGCGGTATTTCTCGTTATTGCCATGCAATATCTAGCAATACCGAGTAAATACTGAGTAATACCCGAGTTGTACCGAGTTTTTCTAGAAAAACTCGGTACAACTCGGTATTACTCGGTGTTTGCTCGGTATTGATCTTCACAGAGCGGTATTTCTCGTTATTGACATGCAATACCTAGCAATACCGAGTAATACCTCGCAATACACGAACATAGCATTCCCGGGTTCCGATCTGAGTCAAGTCGTCGGGCCGCGCGGTAGAGAGAAAGAGCACGTGGCGATATGTTATTGGCGGCCGAACGTAGCTCTACATCCGATCAGAGGACATAATAATTGTTCGGACGATTGACTCAGACGGGGCAAATTCACATGGAAGAGATATGATGTCAACTTGCTTATTAGTAAATTAAATTTGTAAATTTTATTATAGTGAAATTAATATATTTATGAGAAGTCGTTTACTATTTAAATGACTTCCCCATGTCATATAATACATTAATTATACTAATACAATTTTCTAATTTAATTTATTAATTTTACAATAATAAAATGTACTAATTTAATTTATTAATTTTACTAAAATATAATATACTTATTTAATTTATTAATATAATTTGTTACTTTTACTATAAAATAATTTACTAATTCAACTTATTAATTTTACTTAAATATAATTTACTGATATAATTTATTAATTTAATTTGTTAATTTATTAAAATATAATTTACTAATTTAATTTATTAATACGCTATTCATTTTTTTTAACTACTAGCCCTTTCCTTCTAATTAATTAATTTAATTAAATGAACTATAATATAATTGAACTGTAATATAATTGAACTATAATATAATTGAAATGTAATATAAAACTGTGAATTGGAAAGAGAATCAAAATAATTTAGTAAAAATTAATTTAAATGGAGTCGGTTGTTAAGAAATGTAATGACTTGCCTTCGCGCTAGACCCGGCCCACCAACACCCGAATGCAAACTCCCAACCAACCCTGACCCGCAATCCACCCATCCCTCTCGTTTCACGACCAAACTCATTCATCCGAGCCTAGCTAGGACCATACCCGACCCACTTGCACCAAAACATATACTCCTGACTAGTTAGACCCTCTGCCACGTGAATTTGCTCCCATTATAGCCGTTCGTTGGGTTGCCAAACGATTGTCATCATATCTAAATTTATTATTTATTATTTATTATTTTTACAAAAATAATTAACAAGGGACATCATTTTAAATATGTCGAAATACCATATAGCTCCTATGTTGTATAACAAAATGCTCAATATAAAAGTTAACAAAGACTATGCATGAATAGCAAAATGAAGTTCAGTAAAGAAGCTAAACTGTGAAAAAACCTCCAGGGTATTATCCAAGTTATGTCAGTGCACATATAAAAGAGATGAGTACAATATCTCAAAATAATTTTGTAGTATTCATCCACAAAATAGGATAGACATCATTTCTCCCAAGAAAATGGTGTAGAATTCCTAGTGATGAGTATATAACAAGATTGTCAAAGAAAATTGTCGGTGTGATGTCATAATCTAATCCGGAGGCTCGAATTAATGAAATGGGAACGGACGGTCAGACGATTGATTAAATTTGTAATTACTAACTAACTGTATCGAATATATAGAAAGAGTCAATATAATCTAAAAATTTTAAAATTAATAATATATATAAATATCATTCTCTGGGAGCTTTGCGCCTACAATATATGTTCTCTCCTCTTCTACTCATTTTAAGCCTTTGAATAATACATATATCATTTATAAATATAGGTGTGAGATATAAATAAACTCAGTGAGCAAATCATATTTCTAAATTACAGTAAGACAAAGTATTGGGAATAATATGTCTGCTCATTTCAAAACATATGTTAATTTTAATTAAAATTTATTTGAAATGAGTCCATCAATGTTATGCATATTTCATATATTTATCTTTCATAAAAATAGTACAATCGTCGTATGAGACGCCATCTAAAATAATTTCAATGAAGTACTATTTTTTCATTTCCTTTTCATTTTTCACGACTCTTTTCATTTATGTGCACGAGTACATTACGTCATCAATCAGTATCATAAGGGATATACTCCATCATTAAACCTGCATATGTAAACATATCTATCTAGCCATTTTATTCATATAATATTCTCTAACTTTATGTAGTAACATAACATGCTAATTGTTGCGTCCTAGAATATTCGCGACGGTAAAGAAATATATAGTTTAGCGTCTTAGCATTGTACGAAGATACAGCACACAAGCAGATAAGTGATGAGAGGGTGTAGTGTTCATAAGAGACACCAGAGTTTTTACATGGAAACCCCTAATAAGGGGGAAAAACCATGGGGCATGGCCCAGTTTGAATGAATCCACTAGTTTTTGCAGTTGATTACAAATAAGGCATTTCCTTGGGATAAGGTCTTGACTTGATATCACAAATGTACATTATATAGAGTGCATTACATTGTGGGAGTTACAATAATTAATATAGACATATTTGTTTGGTTGGTATGATCATAGTTGATAGGATAGAAGTCAAAAAGATCATAGTAGACAGGAGACCGGGGTCTTAAAGATCATTGTTTGACGATGGAGGTCCGAAGGACTGTAGTAGGCGGTAGAGGTTGGAAGGATAGTAGTCGACAGGAGACAGGGGTCCGAAAGATCATAGTTAGCAGGAGATCGGGGTCAGAAAGACCGTTATTTAGGGATGAAGGTTGGAAGGATCGTAGTAGGCAACGGAGGTCGGAAGGACAATAGTCTGTAGGAGACAGGGGTCCGAAAGATCGTAGTTGGCAAGAGAACGGGTACAGAAGACCGTTGTCTGGTGATGTAGGTCGGAAGGGACGTAGTAGGCAACGGAGGTCGAAAGGACCATAGTCGGTAGGAGACAGAGATCTGAAAGACTGTAGTTGGCAGGAGACAATGGTCAGAAAGATCGTTGTCTTGTGATGTAGGTCGGAAGGACCGTAGTAGGTGACGGAGGTTGGAAGGACCATAGTTGGAAGGAGACAGGGGTCTAAATGACCGTAGCTAGTTGGCAAGAGACCGGGGTTAGAAAGATCGTTGTCTGGTGATGTAGGTCGGAAGGACCGTAGTAGGCGACAGAGGTTAGAAGGACCATAGTCGGCAGGAGACAGGGGTACGAAAGACCATAGTTGGTAGGAGACTGGGGTCAAAAAGACCCTTGCCTGGTGATCGAGGTCGAAGGACCATAGTAGGCGATGGAGGTCGGAATGATCGTAGTCTGCAGGAGATAAAAGTCTAAGCCTCAGGTGGTGGTCCGGCAGAAGTCCGGATCTCAGAAGATGGTATGGCAGAACTCCGGCGTTAGGCGGTCGTCCGGCGAGCTTAGGGCCTTAAGTGGTTGTTCAGCGGAGCTCAGGGCCTCAAATGGTGGTCTAGTGGAACTCTAGGTGGTGGTCAAGAAGGAGCGAGGAGGAAAGAGCGATCTCCGATCTGTCTCTTACTCTTTTGCTTGGAGCCTCCCTTTTCAATAGGAAGGAGGGGTTTATTTATAGATTTTTTTAGAGTGGCATGACCCGTAAATAGGAGGAAGATTAAGGGCAAATGGGAAGTGGTTTGGATGGATAGCGTATGTTGAATCCCTTGATTGTGGAGGAAGATTAAGGGCAAATGGGAAGTGGTTTGGATGGATAGCGGATGTTGAATCCCTTGATTGTGGGACATGTGAAGGTCTTAATAATGTCAGAATTCTGTGATCTTAGGGTCGTTGGATTTGTCTCATCAAGCTGCTCGATTTGATTTAAGCATGTCATGTTTGGAAACCGTTTGGTAATTAATCCAAATTGTGGTTTGAACCTTCCAACAGTGCTTCAAGTCCTTGATTCAGACCCATTTGGGTTCGGATTGAGTCGAATTTGGTGTCGTTGGGCTCGTATTTCCGAGACGTTCAGTTCGATTGTAAGTTTGCTGCAATCGAAGTTCAAATGGTCCCAATTTTAATTTGGCAGTTTCCAACTTGATTTTGCCTCGAGATTTGTGCCCAATCAAGATAATTTTTTGATGATGTATCACTAATCATGTTCAAGAAATTTGATATGTGAGAGAGAAATTATTTACAATAAGGATTAAAGGCAATCAGAAGAAGCAATATAATTACTGTCATTTAAAAACATGCATACTCATTGGTTGTTGCCCCTTTTTAATTTTTACTCGAATTCAGCTAATTGATCACCTACATAATCCACTAGATTAGGTTTAACTTATATATTTAATAATGCCTCTCTCTAATTAACTATTTATTATTCCTAAATAACTCTCATTTGCTATCTAATAAAATATCTTTAATCCATTAATATTTTATTTCAAAATTAATAATTTAATGAAATCTATCATGAATACAAAATTTTATGCATACTCTCTCTCTCTCTCTACCATTAATCTTTTTACTAAATTTTAAATAAAAAAATTTCATAATCTAATAAATTTATTTTTACAAATTAAATTTTCACTCATTTCAATATTCTTTAATTATATTCAATTAGATGACATTACTTAAATATTTTAATTTCTTTTAAATATCAAATAAAATTTTATCTTAATTTTATAATTCCATAAATTTTAATCATTTAATTGTAAGATAAGATCTTAGGTTTTAAAATTTTCTGAGAAAAATTACCATTTCCCTTAAATTATTTTCTAAATTAACCTTTTTAATTTATAACTTTTAAAAAAAATTCCATACCTTCTCCCTTCATATGAGACTCACGCTTGCCAGCCTCTCGCCCATGCTCGCCTCCCTCGCTCACTAATCAACAAAGTCATACATTGAGTCCTGGTTGGGAACTCATGCTTTACTCGAACGTGCTTCTCCCACCCAAGCCCACCCATAGTGACTTTCGGGATGCTGTACATATCTATATCCACCCACTTTTCATGCTCTTTGAACGTAGTCTACCACGGACTGATGACCTTGAGGCTTGTTGCTCTTTGCTTTAATTATAAACTTTCAAGCCGCATATCAAAATTTGTCATAGTCGTAGCGTGGTTAAGTGTTGTACACTACGTAGTGAGGATTGTAGTAATAAAAGATATATGGGGATTAGCAATATAAATCGATTTATCCCCCGATGTTGAGTACACACCCATATTCACACACACGGCCATGAAAGTACCCATACCCATTGAGTATGGATGGGTACATGGGTGGGTGTGGATATGGGTACCTAATGCATGGCTTTACTGATCAATCCCTCTCGTTCTCCCTCTTCCATTTTATCAGTGTCCCCCATCTTACTTTATGTAATTTATAGGAATGATCAGCTTCTCATTCGGCTTCCAAACGATGCAAATGCCATCGATTGAGCTTCGTTCTGACTTCCAAAATTCTAGGTAAATGAAATAGGGCCGATGAAACGAAGGCCTTATGCTTCGTCCTCTTCGCCTTCTTCCGCAGGTTCGGATTATTACAGTCGATGTGATAAAATTCGACAAATTTCATTTCTTAAAATTATCCATTTTTAAGAAAGCACATGCTTTACTTATGTTAAAGGAGATTTTATCTTATCTCTACTTGTAAATAAGTTTAAATCCAATCTAAAGTTTGTTTTTAAATTATTCATTAAATAAATGTGCTCTCTATTTTTTTAAGACGGACCAAGTTTGAATATGTATATTTATTCATTTATATATATTTTTAAATTTGTTTTTTTGGGACATTTAGGCCATTTAAGGCAAACTCACACACACAACTCATATACAAAGACTCGAACCCAAGACCTCTTAGTTGAAAGCATAAGCTCTCAACCACCAGGCTAAGGTGAGTTGTGTATATTTTTTTAAATTTGTTATTAGATTAATAGTCACTTTCAGCTTTTTTTTTTATTCCATTAGTTAAAATCCATCTCATAATCTTAACATTATAATACTAAACGCACAAAATAAAATAACCATAAACAATTAAATAACGCCCCTTTCCTTCAACTATACAAAATATACAAAATAATTAAAATGCTCGGGAGAAATTTTCAACTTCCACGGTTCATCTTCAAAATCCACACCACCCTTTTCTTGACAAACAACAGCATTGACGCCGGCCGCCACCTGCGCCGCTGTCATCTCACCGCCGTTATCTCGCCGCCGTTAACCAATTCGTCGCCATAATTTTTTAAATTTGTTATGAGATTTTGGTCAAACATTCTGACCAGTATAATAAAAGGGTCGGATTCATGCCAAGCTTATTTTGGTCGTATCAATTTCAAGATAGACTAAAATCTTAATCATGAATCCGAATTAACACTCTTAGGCTTAGGCTTCGTTTGGGACGACTTTTTTACTGCTTGTTGAAACAGCCTTCTAGTACAAAAGTTAAAATTTTTGAACTTGAAAGCTGCTTTAAGAAGCAGCAAAAAAGCCGTCCCAAACGAAACCTTAGTTTGTAATAGCATTATTATCGCTTTCTAGAACCGCTTTCTAGCAGAAAAAGTTATCAAAAGCAATGAAAAAATATTTGTCAAAAGCTATCCCAAACAAAACTTTTGGGATAGCTTCTTTCTGCTTTTTAAAACATTTTTTAAGTACACAAAATTTTGAGATGAAAATTTTATATTAAAATGTTGTTTTAAAAATTAGCAATAAGTTGTCCAAAACTAAGCTTTGGATGGGACTTTTTATTGTGTGCGGGCACAGGACGAGAGAACCGTCCAGTTTTCTTTCTGTCTACAATCAAAACGTAGTTGCTACAGTAACTGTGCTTTTACTATAGACAAAAAAAAATCGGATGATTCTCTCCATCTGGTATCCGCACAGAAATGAACGGTTTAGATCAGGCCATGCCATGTTGGTGCCGTTCGTCGCATATTTTTGAGCTTTCAGTGGACAATTTGTGCGCATTGAGGTCTCTTCATATGTTTGGTGCTTCAAACCGCTTAAACTTTGCTTGCAAGGCAAGAAATGATATTGATTGAGAATAATTTATTTGGTGGTATATGTTCCTCATTTGAATTTTTTTTATAATTTGTGTACTGATCAATGGGGGAAATTATTAATGTAATGTGGACGGCCGGGATGAATTCAGAGGATTCTAGTTAAACCGGCTATCAGAAATAGAAACTAAGGTTTTCTTTGGGACGAATTTTTTATTATTTTATAAAAAAATATTTTAGCACAAAAATTAAAATTTTTGTGCTAAAATTTTATTTTAAGAAACAATAAAAAAGTCGTCTCAAATGAAGCCGAAGTCTTGGTTTGAAATAGCTTTTGGCCAGTGCTTCTTTAATATTCTTAAGAGATTTTTGTATCAAAAATTAACTTTACAAAATAATAAGAAAGTCCTTTGTTTAGGTCGGCTTCTTATTAATTTCTAAAGCTATTTTTAATATAAAAATTTCTTAAAAATAAAGAAAATTAAGAAAAAAAAGGATTAGATCAAATTTCATTTATATTTTTTTTCTAAGTTGAGCTGTTTGGTTTCAATTAATCTAAACCTAAAATAAAATATAGATTTTATAATGATAAATTATAGAGTAATCTTTCACTTTGAATAGAAAAGGCAAGAGAAATCACGTAGAGTTTTGAATTTAAGGCTTCATCTGGGATACCTTTTTTATTGTTTTTTATAAATAATTTATTAATAGATTTTTCGTACTTTTCAGAACTATTTTTTAAGTGTTCATTAAGATTATCTTTTTAGTTATGATATGAATTTTAAATATTTTTTAAAATTTTCAATTATTTGTTTATTTAAATTTTTTAATAATCATTATCTTATCATCACTTTTATTGAATTAAAGCAATAACATATATTTATTATACTCGTAACTATTTTTTGTTTTTAATTATAAATTTTAATTTATCCTCATAATTTAACTCCTTACCAATTATACATAATTATTTTAATTCAAATAAAAATATTTTTATTCAAAATTAATACTATTATTTACTATAATGTGAAATTCATAAACATCAAATTATTATTTTTATTCATTTTTAAGGTTCTAATAACGTGCACTTTGTGCATGTCCATTTAAGCTAATATAGATAAAAAATAACACTATCACTTGTCTCTTGCACTAGCCAACAAGCTAAGCTTCTACCATTCATCAAACGAGACAGCTAAATATCCAGTCACAGCGTTCATTTATAAAAGAAAACCACAATGGCGATTGGCGATATTTGCAGCATTTGTATAGTTTACCTTTAACAAGTCTGTACAAAGGGAAATGTTACTTTATTACACCAACAAAACAAAGAAACAACGAAGAAGCTTGCTTCTTCCAAATATATTACAGATTCAATGCAGAAAACAGTTCTGCAGGAATATAAATGTGTGAGCAATCTTATCACAGTACCATGTGGGGCTTGAACAATAATTTTCTCAAGCAGTCTCCTTAGAAATCTCCGGAGAATTGATGAGTGGAGCATCAAGCCCTTCAGAAATTGTTTGGGCAGCTTCTTCGTTCTTGTTAACAGGATAGAACACGTAATGCTGGAGTATGAAGAGGATGTCGAAGAACACAACTTCCTATTAAGGAAAAACAAAGAAACTCAAAACAATTTAGAGAGAAAAGAAACGTATCTGCTCTATTAAGCGGAGGTAGGATACGTGCAAAGCACAAGATAAAATGTTAACCTAAACTCCACAAATCATAAAAA
Organism: Dendrobium officinale; assembly: GCA_019514585.1. Taxonomy (NCBI): domain Eukaryota; kingdom Viridiplantae; phylum Streptophyta; class Magnoliopsida; order Asparagales; family Orchidaceae; genus Dendrobium; species Dendrobium officinale. Next base: position 79,842,023 of record CM033682.1, read on the forward strand.
ATAACATCTAAGCTTTTATCCCACTACATGGGGTCAGCTACATGAATACTTTTTCTCCATTGTGTTCTGTTAAAAGTCAAATTCTCGTTTAAATCTAATAAAGAAAGATCATTTCTAATATTTTCTAACCGTCTTTTTAAGTCTACCTCTATCTTTCTTAACATAAGTCAAATATAATACCTCTACTTTCCTAACCGGGTCATCGAAAGGCCGCCGTTTTATGTGACCAAACCATCTAAGGCGACTCTCTCTAATCTTATCTTCCACTGGAGCTACTCCAACCTTTTCACGTATATGCTCCTTTCGTATCCTATCTCTATGACTAAAGCCGCTCATCCACCTGAGCATCCTCATCTTTGCAACAATTAACTTAGTATTATGCTTCTCTTTTAATGGCATAATAATTTGCCTAATCCCAACTAAATGTGATCAGTTTCTTAAATCATTTGCATATCACAAGAATCCATTGTTCCATGTGATGAGCTTATAATATATTGTAAAACAGATGAGGCAATATATTTATTTACTAACTGAAGTACCACCAGTACGGATACAGCTTTGACCATCACAAGAATGGTGAAATGATCTAATCCGAATTGAACCAGCTGATCAGCTCTGGTTCAACAAGTACCTTGAGTCAATTTTGTATTAAGTTCTCCGGAACCTGTTATTTTGGGGTGGTCCTTAGTTCAAGTTCACACAAACCTACAATGCTTAGTTTAATAAGAAATATGCTAATTAACCAGCAGGTCACATATCACTATTTTTTACCCAATTATTTTACCAATCAGGCCTAAACCAACCTTATCAGAACCACAATATTCAGTTCCAGTTCAGGTCTGTCTTGAATCAAAATTATTTTGAATATTAGTCCAATTTTTCAAAACCAGTCAATTTAGCTCTTTCTGACCAGTTTAAACACTAAGCACAACAACGACAGCCTCATAAACAGCAAATTGAATGTCTGAGCATGGAAGTTTTTCAACTTTCAGGCTTTTGAAAGGTCACCATTGCAGGAACATTATTTTTTCAACATAAATAGAGAAATCAGCAGAAGTTTTAAGGAACCATGTTTTCCTATGCCAATTGAAAGTTCTCCCATTAAACTTACTAAACAACTCCTACCTAATTCATTATAATAGCTGAAAAATACATATATAAATGAAAATCACATTAAGATTTCATTTGGGACGGCTTTCCCCCTGCTTCTTAACACAGCTTTTTAATACAAAAGTTAATTTTTTAACTAAAAAGCTGCTTTAAGAAGCAACAAAAAAACGGTCTCAAACAAAACCTAAATCATAATAATTGTGCACAAGTTAGTAGCGAGTAGCATAACTCTAGAAATTAAACGAATACATGAGAGAGGATTGGCAATTTGGCATCATCAATGGATCTGAAAGATAGTGGTGATTGATTACAAGGAGATAAAAGACCATTAAATAGAAAATATACCAGCGAAAGCAGGGTCTTCCCTATATTTCCATAGAAGTTTACCCATGTATCTGCATGACAATAAGAGTAGGTAAATGAGAACATAATTACAAAACAGAAGATCAATTGAATGGAGCTTCTGATTGAAAAGCATGGTTGACATACTTTGATCTATAGACTGCACAGCCATTTGGACAAAGTTCAGCAGACCCCCAGTTAGATCAAGTAAAATATTCCCAATGCTCCATCCTACTGTGCTCTTGCGTTTGAAGTTCATGAATGCCTATAATAGCAACTCTGGTGATCAACAAATCTATATGCATAAAAGGAAAAAAATTTTATGTCAGGAGCCCGACTTAAATATCGTGACACCTAACATTAATCATGTATTTGTCAAAAATTTAATTATGTTTCTGGCTTTATCACACCACCGCAAGTGTCCATATTTCATCTAAATATTTTTTAACTTTATTTTTTTGTCTTCAAAACAATTATAATTATCCTTTTTTTCTTGTAAATATTCCAAAATGAGAATCTTGTGGGCACAAAATATCTTCAAAATTTAATATTTTATCTTAAAAATGGCTGGCATAAAATCTTTATTATTATTATTATTATTTTTAATTTGGATTAGAAATGAATCAGTTAAATCATTAAAACTATTCTCCTTGATAATTTTGTTTTTCAACTCTCAAATTCACTACCATCCACATGGGATTCCAATTGTTTATATATCCAACACATAATAACCTGCAATCTCAATGTTTTTGGATTTTTTTCCTTCCCATTTAGTTTTTCGTAAACATGTCGTATGTAGAATCTAATTACAGTGTCAACTAGTTTCTGGCCTTTAAATTAAAAATATTAAAACATCATCTGACGAATCTAATTTTTATTTGACATTGTTAACCTTTGCTTATTTGTCACCATAATTAACTTAACATGTAGTGCGACATTTGTCGGTATTGCCCTAGCAAACTCACTGTCCATTTCTCGTTACAACAAATTATGACATGGCACATTAATTAGGATTGGGTACTTGCGAAGCTATTACTCACTTCTCATCACAACTAGATTACGCTGAGGCACATTGCTTGTAATAATCTCCCCAGCATTAATAATCATCAAATTAGGATTTTGGCATAGGTTTTACAATTCGTTGAAAGCCTGATATCAACTATCAACGTTTCTTACACGAATTAAGTACCGATAATGATAGATTTATAATACGGGAAAATCTTTAAATGGTGAAATGAGTTTCACCCATCAACCTACTGGAGTAATACCAGCCTTTGTCACTGTTATTATAGAACTTCAGATAGAAAATGTAAACATTTGAACAATAGGCAAGTAAAGAAGAGAAAATATAATATCAGCTTTTTCTAATAACTATTGTTTTAGTATTAAGGTCTGTGCACCAATATTTAAACATGCTTGTTATCTTAGAAGGTGGGATTTCTCTTTGTATGTGACAATGAAAGAATTGATTGACACGTTGGCGTTCTAGCACTTAAACGTAGGCAGAGAACTAAAATTCCTGCATAATTGTTGTCAAAGTATATAAACCTCACTGAAAGTTATCCTTCAAATGTACTCTTACTCGTCCCACTTGCACAAAAACTGTCAGGCCAGCAGAACTGACATTCTTACCTTACAACTGACATTCTTACCTTAGCTTAGGCAAAATTATCCTTCAAATGTATTCAAATGTACTTAGAATATTTTAATCAACCTTTGAGTCACAATGAACCTCAAAATTATTGAAAATTATTCTAAGATGAATGTAATTCAATTTTGAATATTCATATATAGCACTCATCTCAAAATAAATCCAACAACAGTTAACATTCATCTTAAACAAACTTTGGTTAGCATGCCCTGACCCAAATTTTTTATGCAAATATCATGCATCTAAGAATATAAACCTTTGCACCATTTAGAGAAAATACTTCCAAAACATTCTCTCCAAGCTCAACGAAGTGGGAAAATAGGACAGCTAGGAATTTTGTCAAAGCAAAACTTCCAAGAAATTGACAGCATACTCAATCAAGTGCGTGAACAGCGAAGCATTTGAGTCCAATATTCATGATGCTTTTCGCTATCAATAGTTCTCCAACTTTTCCAAAATTAAAGTCGTAAATCGTTTCTATGATTAATTAGAAGATCAATATATAAGTCAAAAAATATATTTGTACGGTGCTTTTGTTGAAATCATTCTCCTAACAAAAACTTGAGAGCATATGGCAACAGTAAAACAACAAAATCAAACAAATATCATGAAACAATGAACAAGAGAGACACGAAGAACCCTACCTGGGGAATGTACTTGATTGCGGTCATGATGACTTGTATGGTGCTGAAAATGTGAAATATCATTAAAAAAAAAGTTAAAGAACATGGCCATTCAAGTGAAACAATTGCTCAAACCCAGCTGACTAATAATTATTTTGAATTTTAAAGACCAAACTTTGGAAGAAAATTGCTCACTTGAACACAGAAATAAGCCATAGCCAAGAAAGCTTAGGCCAGGCAACAATCAAGCTAACTAAAGCAGCAGCCCAAGCGGCCGAACTGATCAGTATGCAGCTCTTTGAGACCTTTTGATTTCCTCGCTGTACTTGCAAAATTAGAGTCAAGATAATTCTTAAATCTTTTAAACACGATGGCATTATCATGAAAGGTAAAAATGTTGAAGTGGCAGAGGAAAAGACACTCACGTCATAAATCAAAACTTGCAACAATGTGAAGACTGTCAATAAAACTGCATGAATTGAGAAAGCAACATCATTTGCTGCTACAGGAATCATCTGTGGAAAGGGAAATTATGCATCCAAATTAAGTACGAAAACACTAAGATGAAGGCAGACCTTTGACAAGCATTTTGGAAAAAAAATAGCATTCTTTGGTAAGGATCAATAAATGAGAAAAACATAATAATCAAGAGAACCTGAAATAATTAGTTCAGAGATAAGAACATATATACCAAAAAATCCCTTCAGCGGGAGACCTCAACATGCTCTGATGTCAAAAGGACTGAGAAGTGTAGTTTCAGAGATAAATGCATATCCTAACAAAACCCTTAAGTGGGAAATCTGAACATGCTCTAAAGAAATTCATTTCCAAGATCCCCGGCAGCCGCTAGAGCTATTAGCACATCGACACCACAGCTCTAATTCAGTTTATTTGGAAAAGAGAGCACCTCTATGGTTACCCAGGGCAATAGACAAATTAAAATTTTACTGAGCTAAGTGAATTCGACAAAAATTTCATTGGTGATGAACCATCAGAAGAATGTTGGAGAAATTTTGTCATCCTCAATGGATTGCATATTTTGTGATTGAGCACAATATTGAAAATAATATTATTCTGAAGGATAAAAGTATTATTTCTCTATGAACTCAATAACAAAATTTACTATTTTAATTTTAATATAGATTTTCTCCTATTCAATATTTGATTGAATAAGATTTATTTTATTCTGGGGTATAGATGTCGCATAAGGGTTATGGTCAATTATATCTAAATATGCTCTGATATCAAAAGGACCGAGAAGTATAATTTCAAAGATAAATGCATAGCCTAACAAAACCCTTGAGTGGGAAATCTGAACATGCTTTGAAGAAATTCATTCCAAGATCCCCAGCAACCACCAAAGCTATTAAGGCAATATCACATCGACACCACAACCCAAATTCAGTTTATTTGGAAAAGGGAACACCTCTATAGTGCCCAGGGCAATAGATAATTCAAAATTTTATTGAGCTAATTGCATTCAACCAAAATTTCACTGGTGATGAACGATCAGAAGAATGTTGGGGTAATTTTGTCATCCTCAACGAATTGTATATTTTGTGATCGAGCACGACATAAAAAATAATATATCATCCCGAATGATAAAAATATTATTTTACTATGCACTCAATAATAAAATTTACATTTTAAATTTTAATAGAAATTTTCCCCTATTTTAGTTTAATAAGGTTTATTTTATTCTAGGGCATAGAAGCCCCATAGGGTCAAGCCCCTACGGTTAATTATATCTAAAGCATTTGTTACCTAAGAACACTTTTGATTAAACTAGTATTTTTTTTAGAATCATCAAAACATTGACTAATCTTTTCCATTTTGAAATTTATGAAATTCTTATTCAAAAATTTGATCTTTGGGAATTTCAAAGGAGGAATGATCAACTTGAAATCAGATTGAAATGAAAGTCAAAGGAATGAAATGTAGGAGTACTTGATTTTGCGGAAACTTAGAGGTCCTCAAACTATCCTATGTTGGGCTTTATATTTTAGAATCAAATTTTTGTTTAAGTTGACCAATTTCATTTAGAATGTTGGGGCTTATATTCCAAGAATAGATGTTGAAGGAAATGCCCAAAAGGTGAGGGCTTATGTAGTGGCTAAAGTTAACAACAATCTCGGATCCTAGAACCACGGTGAGGACTATTGAGGGGTAGTACCTCGAACATAAGTCTAACATAGTGCAAGGGACTTACAAACTACATCTAACATAAGGTATAACCAGATTGACATATGGATTTATTGCCATGCATGAAAATGACTACTAGCTAACCCACATAATCTCTTTTAAACCATGTAATTCAGTCTCAATGCATATGAAGAGTAGAGGAGGCTTTTTTAATTAGAAGATGGGACATACAAATTGACTTTTAGGCAAAGATGTCTGATCTTGTTGGAATGCAAATGCGGGCTTCGAAAATTTACGCCCAGGCCTCTCTAAGGCCCCTTTCTTTCTTCAGGTTGTCGAGGAGAGTTTTAACAATTAAGTTCTGAGGCAATTTTTAAGAAGGTGGATTGGGTTTTGAATGAAACATTACCCAAAGATTTTGCCCTCATTTTACGAGGACTTTATGATATGAGTTCAGGTTTCCTATAGGAGTAATCCCCTATAATTAATTACCGGTTCTGATAAAGAGAGTGAACTTTCAATTAGGGCTAGTCGTCAAACAGATATGGAGTATCGGGCGTTTAGTAGCAGCATGATTTAGGTATTTAAAAATTTGATATTTAAAATTAGAAATTTCACCATCTTACACTTAAAGCGGATGGTGGGGAAGTGATAATAGACACAATCAAAATCCCATTGTTTTGTTATCCTAGGTCATCATAGTCCCTGGTCTATTTAGTCAAAGGTGCTAGTCAACCCAATCTAAAAGAATGACCCTTGTTGACAGCCACAGGTTACTTCGTCTAAGGGCACCTTGTAAACTTGGGGTGAATATTTGTCTAAGGGGACAAATTTGAATCCAACTTAGCTAATAGAGAGTTTTATGCTCTATTGATTATGTTCTATTGATTCATATCTCAAGAATTTAAAGTCATAGGGAAACATGCATGCTCTGATCATAACCATAATTTAGTGGTGCCATTTGTGATTTGACGTCAAAACCACCAAATTCAAAAGATTCCGGTCATAACTGTTTACTTGTTGTGCTATTTGGTGGCAAAACCACTAGTGTGGTGCCATTTGACGGCGAAACCATCGATTACAGAACACATGCCACATCCTTATTAGAAGAAGATTATTTGAGAATGAATCATAGTCATATTCTCGACCTGATATTCACTCTTTATAAGCTAAAGTGATTTTCACATTTGTCCACCCCAACAAAACGTTGAGGAGGGTGGATGGCTATTTTGCTTTAAGTGCTTTGGTGTTTTATTTCATTTTAAATATCTTGATTTTGGTGACTTTTGGGTTTTGAGTTTTGGTGAGAATTTCGGAGGTATTTTTAGATACTTGGGCTCCCCTACGATTGAGATTTTCTGTCAATACAGCCATCATTGGGGTACTTATAGGCAATTTTATTTTATTGATTAAACCTTGTCGACTCTACCTACTTTCCAACAGAGGATCGGGTTTATTGTCAGCTTTATGCCTTCATTAATGAATTTTCTTTGTTATAGACCTTGAAGGTCTAATATAAACGTATAAAACAAATATCTCAGTCGATGTCGTGAGCGTATATTTGTTTGATAGCTCAAGCCATGTTGGTTCCTATCCACCCACATAGAAGGATTGGGCTCGAACTTAGTTAATTTCTTGACCCACGTAACATCCTCAAACGCCACGTGTGTACTTATAACTGATGTGAAACCACATGCAAGGAGCTTCTTAAGAAAATTAAAAGTGAATGACAACGTAATTTCAATTAATATCTTATTGAGATAGCAAGAAAATCATTAAAGAAATCGCGTTATTAACTAGCTTAGGCGAAGAAGTATGCGTAGATTGACCAAAACTCATGGATAAACAACGATCGTAGCAACACAAAAAGCTATTAAACAACAATCCGTAATTTAATAACGAGAAGTTCACCTTGGGGATTAACCACTCAACTAAACTAGGCTTAGCGGGAGAAGATTTCAGCACACCAAACGATGCCACGAGGAAGGTTGCAATGCCAAGGGTCTCGAGCCACGGAGAAGTTGCCGGTGGTGGAGGACACATGGACGGCGTGCTTTCAATAGTCCATCCGTAATCTTCGAAGTCACCCCAAGGAGGATGGGGAGAGGATCGGCCAAGGTGAGAGAAGGGGAGGGGCGGCGGGTTATAGGAGGAGGAATTGGGTTTAGATGAGGGGAGAGGGAGAGATCTAACCAAATCTGAAATTAATTCAGATTTTGGATTAAATTAGGAGGGAGGTTACTTAGAATTTGAATTTCAAACCTCATGCGATCAATGCCATAAAGTGGCATTTAATGGGCATTAACCCCAAGCAAGGCTGGCGGCCAATAGAGGGGAGAATAGGGATTAATTCCCAATCCTGAAATTAATTTCAGGATTAAGTAAAATTGGAGGGGAAATTTATTTGAAATCAATTTGAATTTCAAATATGAGGTAGCATTAAAGGAGACAATCAATGGGAGAGCCCATCCTAGGGCCGGCGGCAAGATGAGGAGGAGGAGATTTGAAAACTTAAAACTGAATTAATTAATCAATGGGAGAGCCCATCCTATTCTCCCCTCTATTGGCCGCCGGCCTTGCTTGGGGTTAATGCCCATTAAATGCCACTTTATGGCATTGATCGCATGAGGTTTGAAATTCAAATTCTAAGTAACCTCCCTCCTAATTTAATCCAAAATCTGAATTAATTTCAGATTTGGTTAGATCTCTCCCTCTCCCCTCATCTAAACCCAATTCCTCCTCCCATAACCCGCCGCCCCTCCCCTTCTCTCACCTTGGCCGATCCTCTCCCCATCCTCCTTGGGGTGACTTCGAAGATTACGGATGGACTATTGAAAGCACGCCGTCCATGTGTCCTCCACCACCGGCAACTTCTCCGTGGCTCGAGACCCTTGGCATTGCAACCTTCCTCGTGGCATCGTTTGGTGTGCTGAAATCTTCTCCCGCTAAGCCTAGTTTAGTTGAGTGGTTAATCCCGAAGGTGAACTTCTCGTTATTAAATTACGGATTGTTGTTTAATAGCTTTTTGTGTTGCTACGATCGTTGTTTATCCATGAGTTTTGGTCAATCTACGCATACTTCTTCGCCTAAGCTAGTTAATAACGCGATTTCTTTAATGATTTTCTTGCTATCTCAATAAGATATTAATTGAAATTACGTTGTCATTCACTTTTAATTTTCTTAAGAAGCTCCTTGCATGTGGTTTCACATCAATAACATTCTCGTCGGGGCCCATGCGGGTATATGCTTTTACATATATTTTGCATGATGTGCTTGTATAGTGGTTGTATGTGTGCAGATATCTATGACCAACATGCATATTCGCACACACACCTATACCTTCATTTGCATATTTGTATACTTGTACGAGCATTTATGTATCTACATATATGCATGTATGTTGGCATATGCATTTGCATTTTACATGATATTTCTTGATATGCACTATAGTGGTTTAACATGTTAACATGGCGCATAATGCATTTGTACATTATGCATGATAATATATCCACATCATCAGTTTTATTTGCATGATTTATTTGCACGTTGATTCAGTGCATGAAGCATTTGTATAGTGATGTAGAGTGTTGTCGATACTCAGTGCATTTTGCATGTTGAATGACATGTATGCATGACGTGCTTTGTATTACAATAATAATAATAATATTATTATTATTATTAAATAACAATAATATCAATATTAATATTGTTAACAATATTATAATATTATTACAATTATTAGAGAGAAATGTGAGAGAGGATAATGTTTACCTTGGTAGGTGGATGTAAGCTAATGGGCTGAATGCAGGCTTGTTTGGTTGGGCTGATTTTGAGTGGGCTAGTGGGTCTTAGAAGTGGATTGAAGGAGAGAAATTTGTATTTGTTGCCTGTTGTATAAATGTGGGTTGTTGGAGGTGTTGTTGGGCTACTGCTGCTGTTGGGAAATGGTATGAGGATGGTAGAGGAGAGGGGAGGAAGGATCAGGTAGAAGAGGTCTTCTACCGGGTTCTGAATCGGCTTCGACAAGGATTGGGTCGAGTGGATGGTTTTGCAGCTTGTAGCTTATAACATGTGAGGATGGGAGAGGGGCTGCAGCTACAGGTTGTATGGATTCAGTCGGAGGTGGTAGCAACTAGGTCACTCGAGCTGTGGGATCGAGGGATCGTGGGAAGCTTTCAGGAGATCGGATGTGAGGAAGTACAAATCAATTAGAGGCCGGATAGGGTTCGATCACGAACCTGCATGGAACGGGCTTGAGGAGCTCTTATCAAGAGTTCAACGAGTGTGGGAGATCGAATAGGAGGTTGGCTATTTGATGCCGGTTGGGATTGGTTTTCTGCATGTGTTTGGGATGGATGAATAGGGAGGTAGTGAGTGGATGTAGGGCTATGGGTTCGACAGAGAGGATTCCAGGTGAAAATAATATTATATATATATATATATATATATATATATATATATATATAATCAATCAAATGAAATATAAATTATAAAGTCTAAATTATTACAATCAAGTTTGACAACTAAGTTGTCTGTCACCATACAACCCAAATAAATTTTACAAACTCTATTTGTGGGGACTTCAAGCTTTAGCTTCTAGGTGGGTCTCGGGCTTCACCTTTGGACATATGATTTCTTTTTTTATTTAATTTAAATGACACCCGAAAAGATCATTTGATTTCTTTTTTTTTTAATGTGATATGCCCCCTACTCTTCTTTTTCTATGTGACTTGCATGCCCCCACCCTTCAACACGCAAATTGAGGATTCCTTGTTAGTTTTCTTACTGACACCCCTTCCTAATTTATATAAAAAAGGAAAAATAACATTACGAATTTGATTCACTGAAATCCAAAACAATCCAACATATTTCCAAATCCAAGCTTAACCAACCCAAATGAAAAGAGAAGCTCACTTTTTCTAATCAGCAAAATAAGATGATCAATTCAGATAAATCTATCACAATGCAGGAAAGACCTCCGCCTCTAGAATATTATATTACTAAGTTGATTGATAGTGTTCAAGATGATCTATGATGAGAACCATATGTCGATATCACCAAAGGAGGAGTATTTCTGCTCATTCCTTGCTCACACTGGGATGGAATTCCAATCATTTTTGTTTTCCTTGAGATGGTTTTCTCATCAAAGTTTAAAAGGCAGAGGCGCAAGTCAGAATATTTTACTTTTCATGAGGTAGGGCACAATCCTCAAGCCAATGATGTAAGGCTCATGAAATTTTATAAGTTCAATATTTCATAAATATAAAATATTATCTAAAAATCAACAATTAGAGAAATATGAAATAAATCCCAAAATTCAAAGTTCGTAATCATTTAATCATATTGTAACTCCAAAGTCTAATTGACACAAACATAAAAAAATCAAATAAAATGGAACGTCATTCCTAGTGAAATAGCAGGCATACAAAATTTTTTATACAAATTGGGTAAATGGAATACTCAGACGTAAAAGATTTTCCATGCTGATAAATGGCATCCATCATCAAACAGATAGAAGATGACAAATAGTACGTTGATAACTTCCTAATAAAACGAAGTTTTAATACCATATTATCTTTTATATCTAGTGTATAATAGGCATGAGGTATCAATCAAATTCCAAATGTCAGGATCAAAATAAAAAAGGACAACAATAGATAAGACAGATTGTTAGCTAGCTATCTGATAATTTCTAGAGAATCCAATGAGTGCCGGAATTGGAATACAAAATTTGGTACCAAGCCAAAATATGGATCAATCGAAGTAAAGAAACTCAAACTATTACAATTAATTAAACGTTAAAAGATATCACGACAACGGACTAATCACTCCCTACGACAACTAAATTGTGAAAAACCGTAAAAGCTCGTCGGGAATAGCTGCAAGAGAAATCACAACAACCAAAGTTCGTTCTCAAACGAGATCAAAGAAATTATACACGAGATGAAACAAATGAAGCGTTTATCTACCTCGTCAAATCCATATTTCTCATGGTACTGCCTCTGAATTTCAGGGCTAAAGTAGAGGGCCGCGTTATAGATCAGATATGACGAGTGCTTCGTCAAATTCAACACCAAGAAATCAAAGTTCAATCCCACCACGCTTCAATGACCAGAACAAAAACAAAGTTCAAACATTAAAATCATCAAATTTCCATGTTTCTTCTTCAACCAAAGGACGAAAACGACAAATAATAGATTGTAAAATCAGACCTTTTGCGCTTGAAATTGAGGACAACTTGAGGGTAGAAGCTGAATGACCAAGCGAAGAACGCGATCCATCCAAGAACCTGGTACGTTACTTCAAGATAAACGGAATTCCAACCCGCCATTTTTTCTTCTTTTCGGTTCCTTGCTGGCTCTCTCTCTTGAACCCGAGAGTCCTTACAGAAGAAAACAGACAAGTTGAAAGCGGTTCGGCAAATGGAGTTATTGGATGTTGCAGGCAACTTTACAAAAAAGTCCTGGCTTTTAACTTGTGTAAACTCTAAACTACAAACTTTACAGAAAACCCATCGCCTTTAGCTGTTATTGCATGTTGGGAGCGGTTATCTGGTTCAAATAATCCGGACGGTTTCTCGGTTTAGTGCATGGAACGGAGCAATGGATACGATTTTGGCTTCGTTTGGGACAGCTTTTTTATTGCTTCTGAAAACGGAGTTTTAATACAAAAAATAAAAAATTTGTACTACAACTCCGTTTTAGAAAGCAATAAAAAAGCCGTCTCAAAGGAAGCCTTTATATTTCAGATCTGTTTCAAAATGCTGCAAAATTTTATGGATATCAGATCTCTAAATTTTCATAAAGAGAAAGAACAAATATTATGTTAAAAAAATTATCATTTCTATGAAGGATAAAGATTTCATATTTTAAAAATACAAACTGAATTTTCTATTTGCTTTATTCATTTTTTTTTTACTTTTCAACTTTTACGCTACTTTGATTTTCAAATCACAACAACATTTTCTATCTGGCCACTACTTTATCGTTGCTTTTAGAAAATTTGTTTGTTAGAGACGTGATTTCTACAGCAACTTTCAAAACAATTACTTTCTCCTTTATATTTTTATAACCATCTTTATAAAATATTATAGCAGTCTCAAATGGGAGAGATTATTAGGTGCGGAGTGCGGACGGGGAGAACCGTCTGCACAAGCATTGTTCGGCGCTAGCTGCCGACACTCGGTACCGCTAAAAATATGAGTTCATCAAGCATATTTTACATAAATCTTGGAGCTTCTTACTTCATAATTTTTTTCTCTCTTTATTTGTATATTTCTTTTTCATTTAACATTTTCAATATTTTTGAATGCTATTCACAGGTAATTCTAAATTCAATAATTTTGCTATACTTATCGATTATCATTTTTTAATTTACTTTTGTGAACATAATGTTTTTTATTGGTAAAGTTCAAAGAAAATAAAATCAAAAGATTATTCATGCTAAAAAATTATGTTTATCTTAACCTCATTGATCATAGATTATTTGTCCAACCTTCTACATTTGGCCAAAATTTGAAACACTACATTGAATGGTTCATATTGATCTTATTGATCATAAATCATTTATCTAACCTTCTAGTCAACTTTTAATAGAGCAGGCCCAAATTTTTTTGGATAATAAACATCAAATTATATTTCTACAAGTCATACATTAATTATATAATTCATATGAGTGATTATTTGAAAAAAAAAATTAAAAAATATATATATAATTACTATTCAAACAGACATTATGGAGTAGAATAAAATTGTGATAACATGGTGCTGAGAATCAAAGCCGACAAAACGGATTAAGTATACTTACTTAATGGATAAGATATTTCGACACAATTTTGATTTCTAAGCTAATAGATTTCTCACCATCCTACTCTTGGATGGTGAGAAAAAGCTAATGAGAATGAGAATTGATATCTTTAAAAATCACAACACAAATCAGGATGCCAAAATCAACAAAGTTGAGTTCGTTATTAAATCCTAAAAAAAGAAAAGGAAGAGATAGCACACTAAACTGAATTTTTATTAGGTCCGGTGTCCTGACATAGCTCTACGTCCGGATGCCAATAGCATGTCGCCACGTGCTCTTACTCTTTATCGTGCGGCCCGACGACCCGACTCGGACCAGAACCCGGTATTGCTATGTTCGGGTATTGCTCGGTATTGCAAGATATTGTTCGGTATTGCTAGGTATTTTTTGGCAATAACGAGAAATACCGCTCTGTCAAGACCAATACCGAGCAATACCTAGCAAAACCGGGGTATTGCTCGGTATTGCTAGGTATTGGTCTTGACATAATGGTATTTCTCGTTACCGAGCAATACCTAGCAATATCCTGGTCTGCACAAATCAGCCAATACATAGCAATATTGGTCTGTGTCCTGGTCGGGTCGTCAGGCCACACGGTAAAGAATAAGAGCATGTTGCACCATTTTACTGTCGTCCGAACATAGAGCTACATCAGGACACCAGAGCTAATAAAAATTCCTCTAAACTGCGGTCAATTGACTTTTGCTCACTCTCCTCCGTAACCAATTTCTCCATAGTCCCATTCTCTATCACCACAACATCCTTTCCCTTCGACATCTCACATCTCCAATAAAGAAACCGCCTCCTGGATCACAGCAATCCTCCTTCACATTAGCTCCCCCATCGTCGCCCATTTCTCACTATCCTCCTCTTGGATCATAAACAATAAATCCAACGCACTCCAACAACTCTAACCCTCCTACAGCATCCCCAATCGCCTCCTTAATCCTTCAATTCCTCATCTGGATCTTCCGAAACTTCTAGTTCCCCGGTTCTCGAGCCACATTTATCAACATCTTAACGACGGTCTCTATCAATGCTTCAACCAATTCCCCCGACAAGAAGCCGCTGACGCGATTAATGACGCCAACATCCGTTCCGCATAAGCAAAAGGATCGATACAATAGTCCAAGTGGTCACAAACAAATTCTTCCGAAGGAAACGAAGATGGGCAGATAGGGCCTTTAACAGTGGTGGTAGCCGTAATGTACCTCTCACTGAAGGTGACCAATGGCTCATACGCATCGAAGCTAGTCGAGCCATTGGTAGCGACAACAAAAGGTCGAGGAGGGAGAAAGCAAGAAGAGAAAGGAGTACGCGGTTCTTTCTAAATTTCGGAGGGGGCACGTGCCCACATAAGCCCCCCTATATCTACCCGTGCTTCTAGTGTCTTAATGATATAGATTTTAGACTCATTAAATTCATTTCATCGAGACACTCAATTTGATAATAAGCACATAAAATATGAAGAGCATTTAATCCTTCAATTAATATTTCAAAATTTTTAATTATGTTTGAAGAGATTGAGCTAAGATCATTTGGAGTCAAATTGGATGACTTGTAGAGTCGATATATTTGTCTTATCAAGATATTTTGTTCATCTAAAACTTTGGTAAAATTTAAGTTTGAGTGATCCTAAATTTAATTTTAAATTTTTTAATTCAAATATTTCTCTAAATTTACATATCATGTGAATATTGAAGACATGTCAAACAGTGAACCGAGCAGTGGAATCTAAAATTTTTAAATGGAGATGTAAACTAAAAGATCGTATGGTGAGATGTAGTAAATCCAATTTTTGCAAGCTTTGCCAAACACCTTGTAAAGCTCCAGGGCAACAAAAAAAAAATTAGTTTAGCTATTTACAAACAACGGTCTGATTTAGGCTTCGTTTAAGACGGCTTTTTATTGCTTTCTGAAATGGAGTTTTAGTACAAATTTATCTAATTTTGTACTAAAACTCCGTTTTAGAAAGTAATAAAAAAGCCGTCCCAAACGAAGCCTTAAACTCTGTGAGGTGACCCAAGTTAAAGGATGATCTAGAGCCGTTTCGTAGTGATTCAAGCTCATTTGAGCTCCAATCCTGATGTTCACTAGCACATATTGACTCGCTGAAACCAATTAGAACTACTTCAGTTTGTCAATTTACATTCATCGCAATTCAAGATTTCTTACAAACCAACAACCTGGAAGCTATTTTTTTTTCACACACTTCCAGCCTTATACCCAAAATATTTTATCCACCACCATAACCGTCAATAAAATATCATATCTGATCTATGGTCATGTCGACACTAATTATGGCTTCGTTTGGAACGGTTTTATTATTGTTTTTTAAAGCTAAAAAAACTGCTTTAAAAAGCAATAAAAAAACCGTCCCAAACGAAGTCTATATTGACATTTGAACACTAATATGCTATCAAGTCCTTTGATGATAACTTGAGACTACTATGAAACTGCCTATTATATGCTAGTAAATTTCTTAACCTATTTACAGCCCATCTCTGATGGAGAAGTTGAAAGAACATTCTTATCAAGCATTCTCCTGGGATTTCTCAGGCGAGTCGATGAGGGGGGCGACAGCCTCTTCGATGAGTATTTAATTGGTTTCGTTCTTCGCCGTAGGATAGAGCAGATAATGCTGAATTATGAAGAGAAGATCAAAAAATACGACTACCTGCAAATGATTAGAAGAAATTTAAAAAATCAGAAGAGTATCCGAGAAAACGCTTTGCTTTGTACTGCAAGAAAATCTTGCTAATGGATATGCCCAGTAAGCCAAATTTTAAATACTGTGTCTATTACATGTAGAATGGTTTTGTAGAGAGTAAGGCGTCCAAGAAAGAAGCCATATTTGAACAAGTTTACTATTGCTTGATCGCTTAAAACATAAGAAAATAGATTGAAAGAATTCGGGACAACTCAACAACAACAACAATAACATCAAGCCTTTGTCCCACTACGTGGGGTCGGCTACATGAATCATTTTCTCCATTGTGTCCCGTTAAAAATCAAATTCTCATTTAAATCTAATAAAAAAAGATTTTCTAATCAATTTTTTTTGGTCTACCTCTATCTTTCTTAACATAAGTCAAATCTAATACCTCTACTTTTCTAACCGGGTCATCTGAAGGCTGCCGTTTTATGTGAACAAACCATCTAAGACGACTCTCTCTAATCTTATCTTCCACTGGAGCTACTTCAACCTTTTCACGTATAAGCTCATTTCGTATCCTATTTCTAAGAGTAAATCCACTCATCCACCTAAGCATCCTCATCTCTACACACTTACTTAGTATTATGCTTCTTTTTTAATGGCCAACATTCAGCACCATAAACCACTCATATGCTTTTCCTAGGCTAGAAAAAAACATGCCAAACTATCAATAAGTTCTCAAAAGCTTTTCTTTTAGGCAATTTGATAAGGGAAAAATTATTTGTACAAAACTGTGAATACTACATTAAAGGATGCCACCAACTTTAGTTGCATTTGAAAGGAAAATACAATTAATAAAGAAAAGATACCAGAGAAAGCAATGTCTTCCCCAGATTGCCATAGAAGTTTATCATTGTACCTACATGATGATATAAGTTCATCAAAATGGAAGCCAAGTAAGAAAATATCAATTTGTATCTACCACTTTGCAGCTCTGAAATCACATCAGAAACCTTGGTCTATAGACTGCATGGACATTTGAGCGAAGTTTAGTAGGCCTCCAGATAAGTCAAGTAATACAAACCCAATGCTCCAGCCAATTGTGCTCTTGCTGCTAAAATTCATGAAAGCCTGCAAAAGGATTTAATAACAATTAAAAAAAACCAGGCTAAAATAAACTAGGGGAAAGGAAATAAACAAAGGAAAAATTGCTTTTGCAGCAACTGTTTTGCATCTATTTTTAACAGTAATGGTACGAACTTTGTGCGCGATAAGAAATTTTGGCATCTGCGCCAAACATTCAAGAAAATGAAAATTTTAATATACATTCGGATGATGTTAACTTAATTACTTTTGGACATATTACAACAAGATTCAATATGTTTATGGTTCAACACTCGCCTGAAGGACGGGATAAACGTCAATTTTAGAAACCATCTAAATTACAATTATTGAACGTTCCGATAACATTTCGATCTCGCAAGACGTAGAGTCCTCTCCTTCGAACTCACATCCAGAACTTGGGAAAACGCAGGAAGTCAAGACCTTCATCTTTGATCCTGCAAAACTCCCTGAAGACCTACACTCGCCATTTAAAATATAATTTGATTCTTCTCTATTAACCATAAAAATTATTAAAAATAAAATGGCTTCTGAAAAAAAAGCTTCTCCTCCAACACCACCTTCAGCTATGAACCAATCAATCATGGCCACATGATAATCATCAAAATTCCTTCTTAAATCTATCAGTCATAGGGCACAAATTGAACTGGCAAAATTACCTCCCATCGGCTCAATTATTTATGATGTTCACAGTGGAAAAATCAAGGATGATTATCTCATTAGTGCAACTCTTTCTCAGGAAAAAGAGGATCCAAAATTTATGACATATTGATCTGTAAAAAAAAAATATATATATATATATATATATATATATATATATATATATATATATATATATTGGCTCATTAACACCATGGTCCATGGCAAATAGAATTAGTGTGGGCTCCGAAATTCAGACCCAGCCTCCGCCCATTGTTTGCTTTTTTTTTTTTTTTCCGGCGAGAGAGTTTAACGAAATTAAATTCCGGGGTAAATTTTGTAAGGCAGATGAGATTGTAGATAAGACACTACCCAGAGATTTCGTCCTCATTTTGCGAGGACTTTATGATATGAGTTCTAGTTTCCTATAGGCGCAAGGCCCTATAGCTAATTACCCCTCCCAATCATGAGAGAGAACATTCGATTAAGGCTAGTCGTCAATCAGATACGTAGAAATACATGCTATCTGGCATATAGCAGCAGCAAGAGTATTGGAATTTGGAAATCGGGTTTGGATTTGAGAATTTAAAAAAAAAAAGGTTAATATTTAAAATAGAAATTTCACCATCTTGCACTAAAAGCGGATGGTGGGGGAATGGATGATAGACCCGATCAAGATCCCATGATTCCATCGTCCCGGGCCATCGTGGTCCCTGGTCTACTTATTCAGAGGAGGTAGTCAACCCAACCTGACAGAAGGATCCTTGTCGGCAGACATGGGTTGCTTCGTCCAAAGAAACCTTGTAGACCTGGGGTGAGTATTTGTCTAAGGGGACAAATTTGAATCCACCTTAGCAAACACAGGGTTTTGTGCCCTATCAATTATATCCTATTGATTCATATCTCAAGGATTTGAAGCCACTAAAGAGCATATTGACTCTGGTCATAACCGGTATTTCTTGGTGCCATTTGACAGCAAAAACACTCAATTCAGAGGGTCCCGGCTCATAAATGTTTATCTTGCGGTATCATTTGACAACAAAACTGCCGGTTAGAGGACACGTACCACGTCCTTACTGGCAGGAGATTGTTTGAGAATGGATCCTAGTGATATTTTCGACTAGCATTAGCTCTTTCTGAGCTAAAGTAGAATTTAATTTGTCCACCTCGGCAAACTATTGAGAATGGTAGATGGATTTTGTTTTAAGTATTTAATAGTTCGATTTCAATTTTAAATATTTTTTAATTTTTTAGATTATTTTAAATTTTGGACTTTGTAGAGTTTTGAATTTCGATGGGCACTTGAAGTATTTGGAATGAACCTCTCCGGTTGAGATTTTCGTTCAACATGGTCATTATCGGGGTGACTTTGGGTCATTTTCATTTAAAAATATTATCATTTTGTGGATGAACCTTGTCAACTATGTTGGTTTAACTGGTTTAGATTTGATAATTCTAAATTATATCAAATATATAACAAAATCTTTCGAGATTCGAGGCTTCTGATTTCAGGTAGCTACAATTTACAAAGTATCGAAAGATATCATGATTCCTTAACAATAATATATCATACATCTGCTAGAATAAATTTCAAATGCAACGTTATACTGAAAACCCCCATCTGAGGTGAAAATTGTTTCAGCAGTTTACGATGAAGCGGTGGATTGGAGAAAACCCTTCATCAAATACTTGCGAGAAAACAAGATCCCTCAGGAGAAATCAAATCCAGATTATCTTATACTCCGATTAATTCCCTTCTATATAGAAGATCATTCGATCAGATGTGGTTGATGTATCTGAATAAAGTAAAAGCACAGAAGACTGTAGAAGAACTATATGTTGGATTGTGTGCTATACACTAATCTAACCTAAGGATGAATACTTCCTTTGAGAAAAGTTGAAGCTCATCAAGTCCTAACACCTTTCAAAGACAATATTGTGTACTGATTTGGTGGTCCTTTCTGGATTATCCCAAATAATGGTCCTTCATTCAGAAGATCTAAAATATATGACCTCACTATATATATCACAATATCAATTGGAGATACTCGACCATCTATTACCCTCGGGCAAATAGAATGATAGAGGCCTTCAATAAATCCTGGTACAGAGTTTAAGAAGACTTTAAACGATAGTAAGTATTAATAGAACGAGAAGTTGGTTGATGCTTTATGGGTATACATAACCACATATAGAACTCCAACTTAATCTATGATATTTTCTTTAGTCGTTGGTGCAGAGGCTGTTATCCTTTTGGAAGTACAGCTACTTTCACTCCGAGTCGAAGTAAACTACAATCTTATCTCATAATAGAATTTTAAATTCCAGTTAGAAGAGCTCGAAGGTTCGAAAGGGAAGCAACCGCAGGCTCAATCGAACCTCGAGTTAAATAAAGATAAAAAGATCAAGGCTTACAACAAACAACACAGTCAGCAAACTGATCACCAGTGGAGTTTCGTCTGGAAATCGATCTTCCAGTCAAAGTTTAAATTTCACCTTTCCGATAATCGATCTATCGGTCAGGTTCTAAATATATTCATTTGGGAATCAATCTCCCATCTGAACACTCACCTTTATTTGGGAATCGATCTCCCACCTGAGGTTTAAATTTCACCTCTCTGAGAATCGATCTCTCAGTTAGGTCCAGTTTTCACTTGATGAGAATCGATCTCTCAGTTAGGTCCAGTTTTCACTTTCATTGATCTGCTTCGGTCAACGCCAACATGTATGATTTACTCTTTGAGTTCATCACACTTGTTGGGCTTGCATTTGTTGACCTCATTTTTGAATGAGGTCACTAGGATTTTAAAATCAATCTAAACCTTTGATCAATTCAAATTCAAAATCGACTCATACCTCAATAAATTCAAATTTTAATCAAACCCTGACTTTAGACTCTACTTGATTCAAATTCCAATTCAAACCTTGATCCTGACCCCAGATTAATCTACCCTCCAGACCAATCTAGATCATAGGATCTATCTTGACCCTAGATCTATCCAGACCTTAGGATTTATCTGAATCTTAGACCTACCTAGATCATAGATCAATCTAGGCCTTAGATCAATCCTGATTCAATTCAATCTATATCTCAAATCCATTTAGATGTCAAACCTATTCAAACTTCAAAAAAACAATCATGATCTTCAATTAATATCTAGCTTAATCCAGACTACAACACTCGATCCAACCTTCTATCACACGTTTAATCAAATATAAGTTAAATCTCAATCAATCAATTTCATACTCAATCAGAATTTCACTCAATCTTATAGCCTGCATACAATCAACATTCAATCAAAGTCCAATCAACCTGCATACATTTAAAACTACAATTAATCATTTGACCTACAATCAAATTCAAATACTTCAACCATTCAATTCCTGGTCAATAAGCCTCAACCCATCAATGATCCTATAAACTCTAGCTCTCAAGAGTATCTCCATTCTTCAATCAATCACCTACATTCTTCCAATATAGCCAGGAACCCCAGTACACTACTTTGTAGTGCATTAACCCTTGGACCTCAATCAAATTCAAACCATTTCATCAGCAGCTTTATATATCAAATCCCACATCAATGACCTCTTTAATTAGTGATTGATCAACATGATTAATTGAGCTAACTCAGGCTAGCTCAGTGATCATCAAAACTTCAATTATCCTTTAATTCAATTCTAAATCACTTTTAAACTCCACTAAACTTTCTCAAGTACTTCTCCTAGTGATTAAGACTTGACCAATCATCTTGATCTCATCACCAGTTGACTAGATCGAATGGACCCAAGCTTGGTCAACTGGAACCATTTAAACCCAATCTTTGTGTATAACCATAATCAACTACCTAAACATATTAAAACAAACTTCAAAGCATGATTCAAATATTCTCAAACATTTCCCAAATCCATCCCAATGACTTTGACTTAGTTAAGTCAAAATACATGGTCAAACTTCACTATACAAGGTCCCATTCATTCATGTAATGAACCTGTGTATCAAACCCCTTTGCAAACACCTTCACTATTCTCCAACATCTGTTTGAACTCCACCTCATCAACCATTGACTGAGTTGACTGGTCAAACCAGTCAACTCAAGGCTTAAAGGACCATTTATATGGTCAAACTCCCCCATCTAACTTACTCTCTTAAAACCAAGTCTATCTAATAGTCTAGATCTGCTCTAGGCATGGTTTAGACTCCACATCAGCAACCTTGACCCCTGTTGACCAGTCAAACAGTCAATGGGAGCTTAAATGAACCCTACCAGGTCAAACCCTTCATCCCAATCTTCTTGGCTGAACCCAGGCCCGTCCAGCCCGTGGAATTATCTCCAGAACCTTCTCTGGAGCTAGCCCGACCTAACCCAGCAGCCAACCTGACCCAAGCCAACTCAGACAGTCCTTCCCACGTGAAGACAAATGAGGGAGTGGCTAGCTCATCCTGACCCGTACAGTCCTTCCCTCTGTTCTCTAACAACCTAGGCCAGATGTCTCGCATCCAGGGCATCCATCTGATCGATCCCAGCCGTTTGTTTTGGCTCCAGCAGCTGGAATAAGGTAGAGAGGCGGGATTCACTCATTCGGCCATATCTCTCATTCCAGTCATCCTCCAGAGCCCTAGACTTTTCGTTTCGACTCCTCTGAGCTACTTCCATTTTCCCTTGGTGTTTCCCTGCTAATTAGAGATCGCTGGCAGTGAGATCGCAGGTAGGCCGAGACAACTTCCGTGCAAGCTTCTCCAACTCACTGTGGAATCCTCCTCCAAGATTAAGGTCTTCAAGGAATCAATACGTGGACAATCTACAAATTCAACTGTGTCTAATTCGTTCAAATCCATCGATTATATCTCAGTAAATCCTAAACCCTAGGTATTTATCTAGGTTTCTAAATAACACTTTAAATATTGCATCAAATGAAATAACCACTACTTCTTGAACTCTGTTAAAGCTCTGTTTAAAATCTTAAAACATTTGGTTGGGTATTTTGCTAAAACGAAACAAAAAATTAATCTAGGGTTTGCGGGAGGCCGAACGAAGAAGACGAGTTCGTAGCCGTTAGATCCATTCATTATAGATCAACAGCTGCGATTAAGCCTGATCTATAACACATTTCAATTTCTTGAAATTGCGGTTAGCCAGATCCCCGTCCGGCCAGATCTACACTGTTGATCCAAACCGCAGGATCTCAGATGACCGTTCGATCATTCTGGATCAAACTTGATACCACGGGCTTGATCTCAGCCGTCAGATCCGCACTGTGATGGATCCGACGGCTCAAAATCTTGCCGCGCTGGTTAAGTGGCGGGTCCCGTTTGACCGCCGCCGTCCACGCGGTCGCACCTGCTGCCGACGCGTGTCTGGTCAGCGTCGCCGGCTGACTGGATAATTAAAACCCTAAAAATAAACTTAAAAAATTCCCAAAACTTCGAAAATGCATAGGAATTTCATTTCTGATCCAATTTTGAAGTTCTTGAGCTTGTTTTGTTCGCATTTTTAAATACTATATTTTAAAAATAATTAAAAATTATTTTAAACAATCTTTTCTTAGTAATTTCAATAATGAAGAAAACCTTATTTTATTTTTAAATAAAAATATATAAAATATTTTAGGCTGGAACTTGGCAGAGGGGTTCCAGGGTCTGAGTTTGATGTTCCATAATTTTCCTAAGTCCATTTGATGCAATATCACTTAATTTATGAATTTACAAAAACCTAGGTCAAAATTTGATTTAGAATTTTGGAAATTCATAAATAATCCAAATTAAATCCAATGCAAGCATTTTAGGGTTCTATGGAATAAGTGTAGAGTTTGCTTTCACTGAAAATATGTTCAGATTTTGATCATGTATAATTTAATCAAAGTTTACTTCCAATACCATGTTAATCTAGGTTAATAATTATAAAGCTATACATGATCATTTTATCAAATTAGATTGATTTTGATTTAGAGATATTATATATATCCCAAAATCATCTCAATTCAATTTGATACATCTGTCCTCTATAGTAAATTGTTTAAGTTTATAGGTCATTAAGTGACCTATAACTATAATGATTTACAATAAAATCATTCCATAGAAAGTTAGAACACATTTTTTTCATTGCTCATGATTATTATGCTTTGGTGTAATTGTAATTAGTGTCCAAAGGGTTAGAAGAATATTGATTTCAATCCTACGAACTATGACATTAAGGACAATAATTAAGGTGTGTCTTAGCTAACCTAGTCAATTTAGGATGAACTTCACACATCCCCCTTTTGGGATGAAATATAAACATAGAAAACTAGTGTCATATACATTTTGATCAAATTCACCTTGATTGGACATTAATGAATCTTCAAACAACTATTAGATTTAGATGACCCTTCTTTAAGGGTCTTAATTTTCTATAAACCCAAATAAATCTAACAAGTCAAATAAAATTCCTAAAAAATCTAAAATCAATCTATATGACCTTCAATCAACTATAAATCAAACTTACAATCATTCAAAATTAAAATCAAGCTTATATTTCATTAAATCTTTAATTAACCCTTAATCACCTTTAATTAAACATTTATTAAATAAATAATAATAATTCAAATAAAATTCCTTAAAATTCAAGATTAATTTGAACTAATCCTAAATTAAGTCTATAATCATTCAATATTCAGATTAAAATTTTAAATCTCATTAAATTTTAATTAATTCCTAAAATATCCTTAATTAACCTCTATTTAAATAAATTTAATAAAATTCATTAAAAACTAAATAAAATCAAATAAACACCAAATAAATAAATTAAATTCATGTAAAGTCAAAAATATATTAATTTTAATTTTAAATAATTTTCTAATTAATAATTCTTTAATAATTCACTAATTCAAACAATCTCTTTAATAATCAATAAAATATAATAAATAAATTCTAAAATTCATAAAAATTCAAATAAAACTAAACATAAATCAGAGAATTATAATGTGATTAAAAAATAAAATTTTAAATAATTTTTAAGTATTAATTCATTAATAATTTATTAAATAACCCCCTTTTCTATAAATAATTAATTAAAAAATAATAAATAAATTATAAAATTCATTAAAATTCATTTTAAATCAAATAAAAGTCAGAAATTAATAATTCAACTTAAATAAAATTTTTGAACATTTTTCTAATTTAATTTCATTAATAAATCATCCATTCTTAATTAAATTCATTAAAATTCAACAAATAATTAAAAATTCTAAATATTACAATAAAATTCATTAAAGTTTAAATTAAATTTTAATTCATTTAAACTAAATTAATTTGATAATTTGATTGATTAAGATTTATTTTAAATAAATCAAATTTGATTATTAATTTAGATTAAATGGATTAAGGCCTTTATGTCTAAAGCTTGATTCCTTCGTGGAGGGTTTTAGACATTTTGATTTAAATGGTCTTTAATACATTTAAATAACAAAAAGATCCCTTATGTGTTGTGCATGACTCCTTTCAGGAAAGCAGTAACACATTTAAATTAAGGGATCTTCAAACAAATATAATAATATACCGACCTTGTGTGACATATACGACTCCTTAGGGAAGGTATGTCACATTGCATTTGCAAGGACCCTTTTCTCTCTCTTTAATAAAATTTTGAGGATTCTCAAATGTATACTTGTCTTCTTTATAAGATGAGTATTCATTTTGAAAGTCCTATGTCTTATAAATTGATAACTTCCTGCACTTAATGGGTTATCAATCTATAAGTTTTTTAAAACTAAATCAAATAATTTTAACATCTAAAAGTGGAATAATTTAAAAATTCAAATACATATCACTTAAACTTCAATTAAATTCCCATTTGGCCTTTAATAAATAAACTTTAATAATACATGCAATTCAAACATAAATTCCTATAGGACCTATCCAAGCCACACAACCTTTTTCACATACTTAGATGCTTGCTAGGACAACCAACTTTAGCCTAGGCTAGGCCGATGGTTTGCTGTGGTTTTGTTTGCGGGTGTCTTTCCTAGAGGGCACCCATGTTTGTCTGCTTACTTTTATATAAATCATAGCATGCATATTTACTTTCCTGTCAGTGCACCAGAGAGCAGAGTGAATAAGTGAGAACCATGTATTTTACTTTACTATCTTTACTTTTCTGTATTTATAACTATTCACAACGCACTCATCATTTTCATAATTACATAATTATTTTTACTTTCCTGCTTTTATATTTCTGCAAAGTAGAATGTTCTTAGGATGTGATGTACTTATAAAGAGAAATGTAAAGTTTATTTTTTTTAGATCTGTTGTATATAGATTGAGTCTGTAAAGTGTCATGAGTTTGTAAAAGAATTAAAAATAACTGTTTATACATATACAAATGGAGCTCCAAAAAGTAATATCCTCCCCCAGGAGGATGTTCCTTTTTGGAATTCCATATAAGACTTGGAGCCTGAAGACCATAAGTAGTTATATTTAATTTAACTCTCTTATAGGCTTAGAACCCAGGTTTGTTGTTGGTGGGGCCTGACCACCTTTACTTTACTACAGACCCTGGGATGTAACATGTAAATTTTATATTAATATAATCAGCTCTTTCATATATATAACTATTTCATGCACCATTAGCATATGAGTAGATTTTCAATTTTTGTAAGCATATTTTATTGCTTTGATTTAAATTCTTTAATCATTCCTTGACTCTTAGGATAGAGTCATCTCAAATCTTGCATTCATTGGCGAATTGTTGTGATTAGAATTGTTAGCTGACAGCCCACTCTAGGCAGGTGATAAGTCCAGATTGTATACACTCTTCTCTTTGTACATTCTTTCTTATAATAAAATTCAACTATTTCAAATTCAATGTTAGAAATTATAATCTAAAGCCTGATAATAAAAATTTAAATTTGCCAAAATATTTAGTTCAATTTGTATATAATTTTGAAATTAATTAGTCTTCATTTAAATCGAGAATATTCTCTTAGGAGATGTAATTAACTATAGGAGCTTGCCCCTATATGAAGTCTAGATCTCAGAATAATCTAAACCCTACCTTAGTTTTCTTTCTTAGTAAGGGAAAGATCTGTGAAACGTAGATCGTGCTTGATTTATATTTTAAAGTTTATTTCCACAATCAAAGGATAGGTAGATAATTGATCTGCTTTTACAGGCAGGTCAAATATCTTCTATATTTGATTATGGAAATAAATTCATAATTCAATATTCTAATCGGATCGATAGGATAATATGATTATCATCCTTTGGGATGATTTGTATATTCCCTATGCTGCACCTGATTAGAAGAATGAATTAGTCTTCTTTCTTTAAAATCAATAGAAGGATATTAGTCTACCCTTCGTGGCGGTATAATATTTGACTATGTGGATTTAATTGAAAGAAAATATTAAAATACAAATAAAGTAAATCACGTGGGAATTAAGAGCATCTTCAGAAAAATTTCTCACAGTCAACAATTAGCTAAAATTGAATGTTATGTGCTAGGGAAAAAGAAATATGTGATGTTCAAAAGATATTGATTTGGATAACAAAAATAGTACCAAATTACTCAAAATTAAAAGTGCCCTCCACGATCTTTGGCAAAATAATCTAGCTAAAACTCAATATTATAATTATTTTAATAGGTATAGGCAACAATTAGATTGTTAACCTCCAATACTATTTCATAATCGACCCAATTGAACGCAACAAAAATGACCAATAACAAATGCAGTGTCACACGAACAAGTTCATGGCCTCTCAAACAACATCGAAAGAACTTAAATCTCTTATTTCGTAAAACGAATTGTGTCGATACATTTGGAACATCAAAATTATCAAATAAATAACATTTGCAATCAATTCAATGGAACATAATGAAAATGACGGACTAAAAACACAAAGTCAAACAAATCTAGTTCAAAACGTCTTGACTACAATCTCAGTAATTCAAAACATTGCTATTTCGCAAAACAAGCTATGCCAGCACATTTGGAACGACAAAGCTACCTAGAACGGATGCCCATATTCAAGTCATCGCACAAAAAATTGAAGAAATTTAGCCGCGTACAAGGCAACGCAAAATGATTTGCATGAGCAACTAGAATTGGCAAAAGGAGTTAATAGCCATTTTTTGTTATAATTTTTTTTTGAAATCAATGTAATGCCATCTCCATCCCCTCTTATTCATGCCACCCGAGCAACTGTAGTCTTCTCTCACATCCTATTTTGTTCTGCCTATCAAGTCTCAATAATTATCAACAAAAGAACAACGCAAAAACTCCCATTCGCACTCGCAGGACTTACTCTCCATTTTTTCTCTTCGTCAACTCATGCATATCTAACTAGACATTGTCATCGATAATGCTCCGTACACACATGATCTTCCTCAACACTCTATCTCTCAAACCGTCATCAGCAATCTTTGCTTACACACACACCCTTCTACCTCCCAACAACCGCACATATCTCCACATGTTCCTACCCAATTTTATGAAATCATCATTGAGAAATGAGTGTGTAAGTCGTGGCGGGAACTCACAGATGAAAGCATCGATGGATCAGTTACATGTTAAAGCAAATGACTTGCAGATTTAAGTTAAATCCATTCAATGAACGGGTTTATTAAATCCGGGACTTAAGCTTACTCCAAGATCAATGTATAATGATGAAGAAATGGGAATTAAGACTTTGTAAGATTTAAATTGTTATTTTGGTTGTTCAACACATAAAACAAAGGAAATAGGAATTATAATTTTGCATGGTTTAAAGTTGTCATTTGTGTTGTTTAATATAATTTTAGTTAAATATTGCTGAAATACTGTTTAAATCCTGCTCTAAGCCTACAACCAAACAATTGAGAGAGAGAGAGAAAATCAAAAAAAGTAAAGAAAAGGACAACAAAAAGAGAAAAAAAAAAGTGAGAGAAAAAAAAAAGAAAAAAAAAATAAAGGAATAAATTGTTTGTTTTAATTTCTTTATCGCAAATCCAGTCGTCCAAAACAGCAATCCAGTTGTTTACAACAACTTAGCTTTGCCTGCAACAGCACTTTGATATCATCTACAACAACAATTCAGTTGTTTATAACAGTAATTCAATATCATCTACAACAACAATTTGGTTGAATGCAATAGCAAATCTATATTGACTACAGCAACAATTTAAAATCATCTATAGCAGCAAACTTGACTGCGCCTACAAGAATATTACAACAACATCAAGTATTTATCTCACTACGTGGGGTCAGCTAAATGAATCATTTTTCTCCATTGTGCCCTATTAATAGCTAAATTCTCATTTAAATCTAATAAAAAAAATATCATTTAACCAAGTATTTTTAGGTCTAACTCTATCTCTCTTAACATAAATCAAATCTAATACATCTACTCTCCTAATCAGCTGACATTTTATTTGACCAAACAATCTATGGCAACCCTCTCTAATCTTATCTGCCACTAGAGCTACTCCAACATTTTCACGTATATACTCGTTTCGCATTATCTTTCTAAAACCACTTATCCACCTGAGCATCCTCATCTCTGCAACACTTCACTTAATTGTATGTCTCTTTTAATAGCCAACATTCTATGTCATAAAGCATTGCTAGTCTCACAACCATCTTATAAAATTTTCCCTTAAATTTGAGGGATACATTTCTATCACAGAACATGCATGATGCATTCCTCCACTTCAACTATCCAACTTGAATTCTATTAATAATATCCCCATCTATTTCACCATCAATTGGGACAATAAACTCGAGATATCTAAAATATGTACTCTTATTAATGACTGGATTGTCCAAACTCACAATCCCTCATTAGATCTATCACTAAAATTATACTCCATGTATTCGGTTTTAGATCTACTCAAACAAAAACCTTTAGACTCTAAAGTTGACATCTATAATTAAAGTTTACCTTCAACTCCCTCTCTAGTTTTATCAACAAGAAAAATATCATCAGCAAAAAGCATATGCCAAGTACATTTGTTGGACACAAGCCCTAATTTGTCAGTTATCCAGATGAAAAGATATTCCATAAGATAAACATTTTGAAACCACTCTCAAGCTTAAAGATTTAACATAGTTGATAACGAAAAGGATTACAGGAACCCAAAAATAACAAGTAATCTTGGGGAAATGAGTTACCTGGGGCATGTATTTGATTGCCGTAATTGCGACTTGAATTGTGCTGAAAATTTATGGTCAACCAGCAAAATTAATGCAACATAATATCACATTGTTTCAACAGAAAAGTTCCTTGTATAAGATGATTTTTCCTTCACATTGAAAATAGAATTTTTCAACATGGCTCATTGCTATTAAGCATATATATGTCCAAAGATAGGCTTGCTCAAGGAAGGTCGAAGTCTTACTTAACCACTGAAATAAGCCATAACCACGAATGCTTGGGCCAGGATATGATCAGACAAACTAAAACAATGGCCCAGGCAGCAGAACTGACCAACATGCAAATCTTTGAGACCTTTTGATTCCCACGCTGCACTTTCAAATCATGAAAAAAAAAAAAACCCAACTTCACTAACATCCTGAGAAGAATCATGAAAAACTGTAAAACTCGAATCAGACAGGAAGAACTTACCTCATATATTAGAATTTGAGAAGAAATGAAGCACGTCGCTAAAACAGCATGTATTGAAAAAGCAACATCATTGGCTGCTACAGGAATCATCTGTGCCAAGGAAAGGAAAAGTTTTGTTCCCCCATTTTTGGGTTGATTTTCAAAAATTACAAGTTGTGGAAAACGAGTCAAGCATTCAACAAGTTTATTGTTCCTGAATCCTAAGGCGCTTTTAAAAAAAAAACAATTCATTTGTTCTAAGAATTCATTTGAATAGCTCCTTCTCTTAACAAACATAACTAAAATAAACACCAATAGGACACAACTATAAGAGAGAATTTGAACAAGCATCTTTCTTGACTTAATTAAACTATATACTTTTCCAAACATAAATGAGAATGATCTTATAGACTGATTATCACATTATGATCTTATATCCGTTAATTGGGCCAAATTCTAAGTACAGACTCAAATTATCTCACATTTTTCAAGCATAAGCATATGATTCCCGGTTTCAGGAAAGTGTCAGGATCTACATACAAAACAAAATCTCTAGATTTGTGTGATCTAGGAATGCACACCTGTCAAGTTTTCTTAGATGGTGTGCAATGGTGCCAATAAGAAGAGGTGTTCGATCTAGGGGTTGAGGCAAACAATTTGAAGATCTCTCTTGTTTTTCATTGAGTAGATAAAGTGAACTTTTGATGAAAAAAATCAAGGAAATAATATTATTTTATATAAAGGATATAGGAGAATGTATTATGAGTGATTTGGGGCTTCAAAGGATTTGGGAAGGTGAATTTCAATGAATATTCAAGAACAATAGTGAGGGTGCAGGGATTTGGGGTCTATTTGAGTGGTCGATTTTGTGAGGAGCTGAAGGGAAAGTTAAGTTTGTAGTTATGAGGGGTGTGAGTACACTCTGGTAAGCTAAGGATGTCAGGACTAAGAATTTGAAGTTGTTTAGCATGATTATATGGAGATTTTGGTGTGTAACATGAAAAGAAGGTTGGTTGGCTAAGTTTTTGAGCATAACTAAGTGTATAAGTGTGAGAACTTAGAAAGAATCTTCATAACACTAAAATGAGATTTATTGATGAGAAAAATTGAAAAGAACTACACAAATAAAACAAAATAACAAGTAATAAGCATCTCACCAAAAAGGAATATCCAAGATCACCAAATAAAGGATAAGAGGTTAGCCATCAAGCTTAACCTAAGGAAGAAGACAAGACTTCTCTAAACAATTTCTATTTTGTTCAAAGGATGTTTTTACATTTCAGAGTTCATCAGATTTATAGGCATTGCATGATGAAGAAAGGAAGAAGGGGGAGGGATACAAGTTATTTGAAGCTTGAATTGAGACTTGCATAAAATTAAACTTTTTTTTTAGAAACTCAAGGGGTCTTGACCATTTAATAAATGCTTCTAAGAATATAACAGAATACTTATAGAATTTTCAAAGCCCAGTCAAGGTGCAAGCCATGCTTGTTGGCTTTGACCTAGGATGAGTGGGCAATATGAGGTGGCAAGTGATAATTGATTAACTTCCACCTTGGACAAAATGTTTTGTGCAAATGATATTTAGTATTTTTGACGTTCTTACATCACGATTACATCAATATAACTCAATAAAATAGTCTTAAAATATACATTGCAACAACAAAATAATAGTATTGTAAGTTTATTTAATTAAGCCTTATAAAAGTTGGCAATGTTGTCGTTTGAACGAGGTCAGTCATCCAACCTTAGCATTTCCTTCTACTTTTCATTATATTTTACAAAACTGCTATTTTTGTGCTGTATCAGATGCCCTCTCCACGACTAGGGTTTATGGAGGATTGGTGACTTCAGGAGTGTATACAAAAATAAGGTTTGTGTGTTACTAACATCTTTGAAATTGTTGGGATATTTTTTTGTGAATAGGTGTTCTTCAACATTATGAAAGGGCTAATGTGTGTTTTTCTTTTGTACACCATGATTGTTTTTTTTTTTTTTTTTTTTTGTTAGTAGATCCAGGATCAAATCCTCTCCTCCCCTATTGATGCAAGCATTATGAAGCCAAACCAATAAATCTTGACATCTTCTATATTTTTATCTCTTTAACATTTATATATTTCTGTATGGCACATCGTTCTTAATTTTGGGACACTTCCACTTCAATTCTATCGGTGCCTTCTTTATTAGAGCATAGTTATAAAATTAACGGCCATAAATTTTGAGATCATAATGTCTGATGGGTCAAAAAAATATAACCTATGAAGAGCCAAGATGCCTGGTATTCTTATTATGTAATGTCTTGTGAAGATACTCAAACACAATTTAAATGCAATTCTTGTCGCCCATCTTCCACCTTTCCATATTTTTTAGTGGTTGAGATTAAAAGCAATAAAAACTAAGAAACTTATGTCTCTAGCTACTTTAAATTTCAATCATTCAAAATTTTAGATGAAAAAAGGAAGATGTATGAGGAGAAAAGCTCATAGCCTTCTAAAATATTGTAGTAGTAGCAGTAGTAATAGTATATATATATACTACAACAACAACAAGCCTTTATCCCAATATGTGGGGTCGGCTACATGAATCTTTTTTCTCCATTGTGCCCTGTTAAAAGTTAAATACTCATTTAAATCTAAAAAAGAAAAGTCGTTTCTAATATTTTCTAACCAAGATTTTTTAGGTCTACCTCTACTCTTCTCAACATAAGTCAAATATAATACATCTACTTTCCTAACCGGGTCATCGGAAGACCGTCATTTTATGTGACCAAACCATCTAAGACGACTCTCTCTAATCTTTCTTCCACTAGAGCTACTCCAACCTTTTCACGTATATGCTCATTTCGTATACTATCTCTAAGAGTAAAGGCTTAAAGCCACTCATCCACCAGAGCATCCTCATCTCTGCAACACTTAACTTAATATTATGCATCTCTTTTAAAGCCAACATTTTGCACAAATCATTGCAGGTCTTTTCTATCACACAACAAACCCGATGCATTCCTCCACTTCAACCATCTATCTTGAATTCTACTAATAATATCCTCATCTATTTCACCATCACTCTGAACAATAGACCCAAAATATCTAAAACGTGTACTTTTATTAATGACTTGATCACCCAAAGTTATAATCCCCCCACTAGAACTATTATTACTAAAATTACATTCCATATATTCAGTTTTTGATCTACTCAAATGAAAGCCTTTACTCTAAGGTTGGCCTCCATAATTCACGTTTACCTTCAACTTCCTCTCTAGTCTTATCAACAAGAAGAATATCATCAACAAAAAGCATACACCAGGATACAACCTCTTACAAATGTCTAGTGAGAACATCCATGATTAAAGCAAAAAGATATGGGCTTAAGGCTGAACCTTGATTTAATCCAACTGAAATAGGAAAATACTTGGTCAAACCACCTTGTGTCTGGACACAAGTAACAACTCCTGCATACATATCCTTAATGACTTGAATATAAGCATTATTAACCCCTTTCTTTTCTAGAACTCTCCATAGCACTTCTATTGGAACTTTATCATATTCTTTCTCTAAATCAATAAATATGTATATATATGAACTAAAATAAACACTTAAAGTTCAAATTTATATCCGGTTCAAGCTGATCTAGCTGAACTTTCCCTTTTGTTAATGATTTCATATATGGAATAGAATCCAAGCTTTACGGATCTAAATAATGTTCACCTAAATGAGTATATATAATGGAAAGCGTCACAATAATTTCCGACTATAACGGGGCAAGGAACATTAAGCATAGGGAAAAAAATTTACAATGTATGAAGGAAAGATGAGGAGATACAAACCTCCCCATACCCATACTTCTCATGATACTGCCTCTGGATTTCAGGACTGAAGAAGAGCGCCGCATTATAGATCAAATAAGACGAATGCTTGGTCAAATTTAGCACCACGAAATCGAAGTTCAAACCCACCACACTTCAGCCAAAACAACAAAACCAAGTCAAACAAAGGTCTATACTCTTAGGTACATAAACTACATTAAAATTACGTCAGTAAAACATTCAGGCTCCAACGAACAAACAACAAATGGGGACTAGAAAGTAAAAACAGTGAAAAGAGGGTATAATTTCAACCTTTTACGATGGAAATTGAGGAGGACCTGAGGATAGAAGCAGATGGTCCAACTGAAGAACGCCATCCATCCGAGTACATGGAAGGTCGTTTCCAAATAAACAGAGCGCCATGCGGTCATTCTCGCTTTTCTCTCTTCCTCAACTGGCTCAATCTCATCTCGCCGTCGTCCGCGGAAGAGAAGGTCGAGCTGGTGCGGCAATTTTGCGTTTATCTGAAGTCCTAGGAAAAGTCCCGAAAGACTCTAGGGGTGTCAATTTGGGTCACGGGTCGGGTTCGGGTCCAATCTGGAACTGATCCGAGTTCAAACGGGTCAATCCTAACTCGACCCGGGTAGACAAACGGGTCGGAAATCCGAACCCGGACCAGATCCAGCGGGTTGTTGGGTTGACCCGACCCGACCCGGAATTTGGGGTTTTGCCTGCGGACGGCGGGTAGACGGCGTGCGGAAGCGAGGGCGGGGCGTGGCCGCATGCGGGCGGACAGCGGGCGGCGGAAGCAGCGGGCAGCGCGTGGCGGCGTGGCCGCATGCGGGCGGGTGGAGCTTGGCCGCGTGGCGCTTGGCGCGTGGCCCCAAGCGGGCTGCAGTGCAGCGGGCAGCGGGCTGTCGCTTGGCGCGTGAGCGTGGTCTGTTGGGCACATCGGGCAGCGAGCTGGCCGGCTGGGCAGAAGTGCGCCAGGGCTTGCCAGGGCCTTTGGGTAGCGGGAACTCTGGATTTTTTAAATTAAACGGGTTTCCGGGTCGACCCGGCAACCCGCCGGGTCAACCCGAACCCGACCCGTTTTACAAACGGGTCGAAATCTCTAACCCGAACCCGACCCGGTTCGGATTCGGGTCGGGTTTTCGGGTCGGGTTTTCGGGTCGGGTCAAATGATGGTATTTTATTTTGGATATTTCTCATTCTGGTATGTATGAATCTCTTTATTGCAAAAGTACTCGAATAATTTTCAAACCACATTCAAATAATACTTCAACGTCGATCGTACAATATTGATTGAAATATAATTAATCTATCTTTGATCATCTTCCAATAATCTTTAAACTAGAATAGAATCAATGTTGAATCATCTTGAACATAATTAAGATAGTTTGAATATTATTCAATCATGTTTTGATCATGATCGAAAATGTTCAAAGATTATTCAATCATCATTTGATGATGAGTTAATCATTATTCAAAAAAAATCATGGCCGAATATTATTTAAATGTAATTTGATTATCATTTGAAGATTGTTTGAAGATGGTTCAAATATTACATAATCATGATTCGGTCAGTGTTTAATCATAGTTTGATTATGTTGTTTGAAGATGGTTCAATCATGGTTTAACTCTTTTTAGTTATTTTGCTTTATATATGTTTTTTATCATACCTGAACAGAGGCATATAAAGTGGTGGCTATGATGAACAAATTGTTTAAAAATTTAAGGCTTTTGACCTCATTATTAAGGCTAATAGATCACACTTTGATTAGTTCTTCAAAACTACTGAACAATAGTTCTATGGTGCCCTAATTCATCAATTATTATTAAAAAAAAAGTAGATGATGATTGAAAAGAAGATAATATATTATGCTCAATATTTGAGGTAAGAGTAGGGGTGTCAAAAAGAGTCAATGAGCTTGGTTCGGGTATAACCTGAATTGACCCGGGTCCAAACAGGTTGATCTAACCCAATCCAATTTTGCAAATGAGTCAGATTTTTCAACATGGATCCAACCCGTGCGTGTTACGTGTTGACCCAACCCAACCTGCAAAACCGGACTGTTGCCAATAGGTAAAGTGGGCGCAAACGAAGCCAGTGTGGGCAAAGCCAGTGAAGGACTGCAGGCGAAGCAGGTGCGGTACGTCGGTCAGGCTAGCAGATGCAGATCGAATGGACGTGACTGATCACTGAATGGTGTGGTGCACCGATCTTAACCGGGTCAGCCGGTGATGTGCGGGGTCTACGGGCAAGGTGGTGAGCTGGCAGGTGGAGGGCATGCGAATGAGGCTGGTGGACACGACAGAGTTGGGATTGACCGATCGAGCACGCCAGAGGATTTATGGTTAAGGTTTCCGGGTCAACCCAAACACGACCCGACTTTAGAAATGGGTCAGAATCTCGAACGTGAACCTAACATGTATGAAAAAAGGGTTTACTTGAACCCAGAATGTTTCAGACCGAGTCTGGGTCGGGTCAAGTTTTGAAACCCCTAGGTAAGAGCACAACATTATGGAGTCATTGAATTTACTTTGATCAATAGGCTATAATTTAAAGAATTCTCCTATGATGACGAGTTCAAAAGGATAATAATAACACACATTAAAAATACTTTCAACTTACCGCCTCTTAACGCGCGGGTTGGCCTATAATTTTGGTATGGCCAATTTATTTAATTATGATAAAACTCAGTTAAATATGATTAAATTAACTTTTGAATCCTTATTCTAAATTATATGCATCAATATTGTTAGTAATTTAGAATATAAAAAAACTATGCCATCTTTAAATTCACATAAAAGTTTTAGTACAATAATTAATCCAATTAATTAAATAATCTCAAATTTTACTCTATTCAATCTCAAATATTGTCAAATCATAGTTTTTTTTTATTTTTATCCTATTTTTATCATTCACATCTTATTGATCACATCTTGACCTTTGTTTAAACCTATTAAATGAATAATCTTAACTTTTACTAAATCTAAACTCAAATTTGATATAGAACCATCTCTTATTTGATTTTAATTTTGGCATTATAGGTGAGATTATGCTAGCATGCCTTCACTTTATTTTCTTCATATAAAGGAAATTGAGCCTAAGTTTATGAAGATTCACATAAATGTTATGGCATCCCCATTTATGTTAGATTCTAGCGACATTGTCGCAAAGAACTTACATGATTAATTACAGTCTTGAGAAAAAACATATAGTATGTTATAGACTTTGTGTTTGGTCTCAGCTCTCAAATCCTCTCTATTCTAAGAAGAACCTCAATTTCATCTACCTTTTAGTTACCTATCACCCATAGACCAATGGCCAGATAAATATTATTAATAGAATCTTCAAATATTTCTTAAGCTGCTTGGTTGGAAAGAAATTAGAAAATTAAGATCCTTACTTGAGCACTTTTGAGTTTACATAAAATAGTACCATCTCCATCATAATCAACAAATCTCCTTTCAAGATAACCTATGTATAAAATTTAATGAGACCAATTAATGTGGCTGCCATCCAACTTCAGGCATTTCCTAATTCTACTTTACATGCATAAAAGATTTTTATGTCATTCATATTGAAAAAAATAAATAGCTAAAAATAACGCAAAGTATGTTGAAAGACTAAATTAAAATCACTCTTTTAAAGAATATGAGGAAGGTGATTATGTGTTGACTTTTATTCATCCCAAGGGATCATCAAAATACAAGCAAATTCAAGCTAAAGCTTGTGGCCCATTCAACATTATTAGTAAACATATACCTAATGTATATCATTTTAATTTACTATTTGACATATTAATTAGCCTAAATTTTCAATATTGAGGATATTATTTCATCTAAAAGAGTTAACCAACATCCAAGTGATACAACTAACCTTTTATCATGAGATAAATTTTAACCATTTATTGTTAACATCATCATCAAATCTCTTTGAAGTGGACTTCATTATTACATAAAAAGTATCTACAAGATAAGTTGAAGATTATAAGCAGTTAAACATATAGAAGAATAAGCCACCTATTAAGTAAACATGAGTCACAAAGGAGGATTTGGAGAAATTGGCACTAGGACTCGATGAGAAGTACTTCAATTTTAATTATATGGAAGAGGTCTAATTTGACCATAAAAGTTGCTGCAAAACATCAAGCAGAAAATCATTATGGCTCCATTATCAAAGAAAGATCAAAAGTCCATATAAGATCAATAGTCAAGTTGGTCCCACAAAAATGTCATGATCAAGATAAAGAGAGATTCATATAACATGAATTTTTTAGGAAATATAAATTTGGTAAGTTTTATACTTAAAATTTAAATATTAAATATTAATGTATGAATTTAAAATTTTTAATATTTTTCTCAATATTAAGAGGCATTTATTTTATTAATTTCTCTTGATTTTATGTATCTTATCCTTAATTTGAAGGTATGTGGATGTTTGCTTCATGATTGGAGTCAAAATTAGATAGGCTTTACTCCCTTTCCCTATTTGCTTTGATATTTCCCTAATTTTTTTAGTTTCTTTTCTTATGACCTAATACATACTTTAAATGTTTATTTTGATTAATGAAATTCAGCTTTTAAATTTCATAAAAATATGGAGATTAAAGTATATAGGCATTTGTGCTTGGTGATCAAATCTCTTTAGGTTGTATGCTTGGCGGCCTATATATTTGGGCTATTCTTTGTCTATGACCTAGGTATCCCCTTATTTCTTATGTATATTTCTCTTAACTCATCCTATTCCTTCACCAACATTCTTATCTTCTTTCAATAGATTTGTCCATCCTCCTATAATAGCTTTAAAAAAAATCTCTAAGCCTACTACAAGTGGCTGACCAAAATTAAAGCCACTTTGACCTAGTTTGGCTCTTTTCCTTCCACCATCCTCAAAGTTTTTTTAAATACTATCCAAAAACTCCAAATTTCATCTTAACAAATTCCCCTAACCCTTCCAAGTCTCACTAACAATAAAAAACACAATTAAGCACATGCCTAGTCACATATTGCAAGACTAGGCATAACCAACGACCCAAGCTAAGTTCCTTGAATTATTCTTAGTGCAACATCCACTAAACAATCTTGAACCTAATGTATCCTTTTCTAAAACTCAAGATTACACTGCTAACCTTCCCATAAATTGAAATCATAAATATGCGAAGCAAATCAATTCATTTCAATAAAACAATATGATTTAAAATAAATAAAATCAATTTAAATTCATTTACTAAAATCTTAAACAACACTAATCATTGACTTACCATTTATTGCATTCAATCAATAATGAGTTTAATCACATATCTATCAATGTTAATCCAATAATATATCATTCAACATGCAAGGTGATGTTAATCACTTAAAATTTAGTACACAATATTAAAATTATACCAATGGATCCTCTAGGTCATATCTATCACTTTGCTGAATTAAACTGTAAACTCAGAGTTGTACTGGTGCTAGTGTTGGCGTAACTGTTGCTAGTGCTGGTGTAGCAGACTTTGCAAGTTCTTGTTCAACTTCAATAAATCCTTGTCCATCTATCCTATTCATGGACCCTTCATTATATTCTCTAGATCCAACGAACATCTGTCTATAGCCATGCTTGGCCTGCTTCCCTCTCAATCCAGATCTTGCTCCTTATCACTATAATGGATAATCAGTCATCTAGTATTCTCATTGTCCATATCTGAAAGATTATTCAATATTTAAAAATATTTTTAACTCGTTTGTAAATTCGAGTCGGGTCATGATCAACATGTTTAAATCCAATTCAATTTGAGGTTCGCCTCGAACTTGAACCAAAAATTGATTTTGACATTGTTGCATCATTTTTCGCTATTATATAAACTTGACCCATAGAATGATCCCCATATATATTAAATGGCCATTCGGTCCCTCAAGTATTTTAAAAAATCAAAATAGTCTCATGGTGTATTCTGATTTCTTTTAAAGGAATTGGGGGATCAAAATGGTTCTTTAATATAGTTGAAGTCCATTTTGATCCTTTTCTCTAAAACTTTTAACTCATAATTATTTTTACAAACATAATGCTCTTTCTAATATTATAGGTTGCCTCTTTTCAATGTTCCTTCTATTGGTCAAGTTCAACTTGCATGTAAATTTTTTCTCCTTATGACTTATTTGGGGTGGGGGTAGGATGATCTTAGAATCACGATGTTAGCATTGAAACTTTGACTAAACTTTCTATAGTGTTTATCCAAAGTTATCGCCTCTGTCTCAAAGGTCAAAGTAGAAAGCATCTCCTGAATTATAGTAGATGAAAATATTTTTTGTGTGTCCATACACCTTTCTAGATACTAGTTTCATCTTCATCAAATTGATAATAATATTATTTGTAAACTCAACTTGCATGTTTCTTTGATCATTGTTCATAGAAGAAAACTTTATATTGACCTTATAACTTTCACATAATTCAATTTTTTTTCTATTATTGAATTGAATCTTGTTATTAGTACTCATAAATATCAACATGCCAAACATTGTAAATATCTACATATAGAGAAACTTATGTCCACTTTAATGATTATCATGGCCATAACTTTTACATATGCCAACTCCTTAAAATAGTTAACAAGTGCAAGTATGAACCTTTTGTAGCCTTTTCTAATCGGGAGAGGACTAATAAAGTCTTTTCCTAATACAATGAATATTTTAGGGATGGTGAATTGATGAAACTTTTGATATGACTGATGAAAGATTAGGAAGAGCAAGCTTGACACACCCAACATCTTCTAGCAAATTCAACGACACCTTATTTAATGTTGGCCAAAATAAGAACACCGTCTTTGTAAGAAAATTATTATCTTATGAATGATTCTCACATTCCCCATAATCCATCTCTTCTAACACTTATTGTGGGTTAGTAAGCTTAACAAAATGAAAAAAAA
Source organism: Dendrobium officinale (assembly GCA_019514585.1). Lineage (NCBI taxonomy): Eukaryota > Viridiplantae > Streptophyta > Magnoliopsida > Asparagales > Orchidaceae > Dendrobium > Dendrobium officinale. Next base: position 79,883,389 of record CM033682.1, read on the forward strand.
AAAATTAATTCATCTTGGAGGGAATATCATCTAAGATAAAATACATATCCATTTAATATCTAATTGGCTGAGCATTAATTCGCCCTCCTAATAATATCTCATTGGTCAAGTAGAGTTTTACCTCAACAACCCAAATTAGGGCTTCATCCAAGATCATGGGTTTTACTTCCTTGATGAAAGACATGGTTAGTCTTCTTTATCCATATTGAATGTTGGTTTATGTACTTCACTAATAGGTTGGCTATTTAGTTCTTCTTTTGGGGTATATATTTTAATTTGATTATATTTGAACATTTTAATATATGTTTTCTCTATCCACCATGTTAAATTTGGGCAATACACTTCATGTGTTATAGCAATCTGGCTGATGATCAATTATGAGGTATCATGGAGCTTCGACTAATTGACTCTTAATTAACTTCAATATTTGGCTAGAGTTTGATCAACATAGCTTTATGTTTTGCTTGGTTATTAGTTGCATATAATCTTAATTAAGTCTTAGGTTTTATTTGGGACGACTTTCTTATTGCTTCTTAGTTTGAGACGACTTTCTTATTGCTTTTTAAAGTAATTTTTTAGTACAAAATTAAGGTTTCATTTGGGACTATTTTTTTATCGCTTTTTAAATCAGCTTTTTAGTACAAAAGTTTCTTGATCTACAAATTTTTATACTAAGAAGCTTTTTAGAAATCAGTAAGAAAGCCATCCCAATCGTTTTGTTTGGGGTGACTTTTTTACTGTTTCTTAAAAGAACTTTTTAGTAAAAAATTAATTTTTTTTTTACCAAAAAAATTGCTTTAAGAAATAGTTAAAAAGCATTCCCAAATAAAACCTAAGAAGTAGTAAAAAAGCCGTCCCAATAAATCACATAGGAGATGATAACAAGTTTAAGGGTTAAATGAACACTATAGAATTCACTATTACTTTCCATTGAAGTCATATCAATGAAAAATATATCTGATAGAATTTTGGGTGATCTTGACTTTCTTTCTTGAGGTTTGATTCAACAATAAAATCCATCAAGATTTTATGCTTTGAGGCAAATTATATGAGCAGTGCAGCTTCTCAAGATGAATAAAGAATATATTTTTATTCATTTAGAACTAGGACTTAGAAAAAAGCAGCGGCAAACAATCGGAAGCAGGGTTCTTACCAAGGTTTTGAAAATCGGACCGGACAACGGACCGGAAGAAGGAGAGGTTCACGGTTTGACCGGTTGGATCGGTCGAACCGGGGTCGAACCGGATGATGTAATAAATAATAATATTATTAAAACTTATAAATGAAAGAAAATTTTTCCTCTAATACATTCACTAATTACTAATAAAAGTTGAGGGCTTAAATTCCCAAACTTCCACTGAACCCTAATCAAAACATAAAAGATTTTCGTACCCTAATTCCTCGGTGGACGAAATTGAAAATACCAATTCAAACATAAATTTTTTTTCTTAATTACTTTCTAAGAATTAAAGCAAACATTAAAAAAAGGAAATTTTCAAAAAAAAAAAAGCAAGGAGAGAAGAGAGTCAATTTTACCAGCGTTGAATCGATGAAGGAAGAACGCAAATCCGTTGCCAAGAAGCAAGAGAATCTCCTCACCGCCGGCCAGTTCGTCAATGATGCACGCACGGACGAAGGAGGAGCTGCAATGATGAAGGAAGAGAATCGGAGGAGAAGGGCAGCTTCCGGAGTCACGGGAGGGTTACGGGAGCAGTATAAAATAAAATTAGGTTTACACTTTTTCCTGTTTTACACTATTACAGTTTTACATGTTTTACTAATACCTAAAATACCGCATGATCTCAATCAAACGGCTGGAAATTGAGTTTAAGCTTAACTGGCCGGTTCTCACCCGGTTTCTGGTTCGCTGGTTTCACGGTCTGACCGACGGTCCGACCGGTTCAAATTCGATCCTTTGCTTGCCCGGTTCCAGTTGAAAACCGAACCGGCCGGCTGACCTGATACCGGTTCAACCGTCCGGTCCGGTCCGATTTTGAAAACATTGGTTCTTAGCCACTCTCATTATAAATATTTTCACAATAATAATAATAATAATAATTTTTCTTCTCATTCAGCGGGGCACTTCAGAAAGGTTGAAAGCTCGAAGCGGCGAATTTATTCCCCGCATTCTCGCTCTCTTGTTCGCAAACTCATTAGCGGTCAAGGTGCTTCCAAAATCAAATCTTTTTATTTTTCTTTAAAAATATCCTGAAATTTAAATAGCTTTCTGATGTTTACCATGCTGAGTTATCACCAAGTTTTTGTCTGATTTTCGTTGTTTTTTTTTTTCCTTTAATTTTATGAGAGTTTTCTCGTCGTCAATTTGCTAATATCATGCTTTGCTTCAAGATAATCACAGGAGAATCTGGTCACTGTCGTCAATCCAGATTCCGACTGACAAGAATGTGGAATTTAGGGACATTAGGGGACCATAGTAACCCTATTCTTCAGAGTTATCAGCCAATCTCCAGAAAAGGTTCTGCTGTTTCTTTGGACCCGGCGTTTTCTTTCTGCTAGTAGCCGTAAAAGATTTCATAGTATTATTGCTAGGTTCTCATAGTAGACTGTTGAAACTATCTGCTTGAGTAGGAAAACTAATTATTTTCCTTTTCCTTGCATATTTGTTCTTAAATAATTTGAGCTTATCAAGTGTCATTCTTTTTTTGTCTATGTTTATGGTCGTAATGAACTTTTCTTCAATTCATATGGTTCATGCTTTTTTGTGCCACTTTACAATTGTAACCCCTTGTGATCAATTAAATTCACGTTCAGGCTTCACTTGAAAAAGGCTTCCGGTTTGTGGAACATGGTTGCAATTGTAGATGCAAAGAAACATATTTTCTTGAATATATAGCTTCTATCTGGGAGAATCAAGGGTGATTGTGGATTTCCTTTGAATATAGAGGCATAGAATAAATTCTATAGTGATTTCTAGGCACATTTTATTCTTAAAATGAAAAAAGAGAATATACTGCAACTTGGTTGCACATAAGTGGTTGCTATAACTTAGAAAATGTTTTATTTCAACTCGCTTCATTTATGGTTATGAGTGTCTTCAACTGATTGCTCCCCTGTCATTTGCACTCAAACTTTCTTATCTCATCCTGAACCAACAATAGAGCTTTTAATGGGGTGCAGTTGATAGGATTTTATTTTGGTTACATGGTAGTCCTTCAATCCATTTGATTTGTTATTGAACAGTAGCACTTCTCAAGATAGCAACTTGTAATATTCCCAACCCCTCTGAAGCTGGGCAAATTATTGCATCCGGTCACCAGACGCGGAGATAGGTCAGGATATTAATAAAATATTATTTAAGCGCGTCAAAAGCGCAGGTAAAGCGCAGGTCAAAACGCAGTCAAAAGCGCAGGTAAAGCGCAACTAAAGCGCAAGTCAAAAGCGCAGGTGACGTGACAAATTTTTATTGGATGTCCGAACATATTCTCCGTGTCCGGTGACCGGATGCAATAATTTGCCCTGAAGCTGTGAGGTTTAAGCAGTTCTTGCTATACAGAGAGTTTTTGGTAATGATCGAGCAAGTTTTTATTTGTAAATCTCTTGATTGATTGGATCATTATTTATATAATTGTTTGTATGAACTTAGTTATTAGTCTGGGTTTACTTCTCCTCCCATCACCTTAATCAATTGATTCTTCATCCCATTTCTCACTTTTTGTGGAATTATCAATAAGTATCAGGTTTGGAAAACCGTCGCTTCTTTTCTTCAAGGATACCTCATCGTACAGATTTATGCGGTGTAAGTTCAAATAATATTTTTATTCAATTATTCGTTCTAATTCTTTTATTTGCATATCACAGATTTTTAATGTTTAGCAATGGATCAATAGTTCTGCGGGATGTTTGCAAGTTAAATTGTTGAAAATCTTATTTCAATGCAACTTGTCCAACTACATTCTTGTAGGATTCTGGTGCACAGTTGAGAGCTTTTGGGATGTGGAAAGTTGAAAAGATGGTGAGAAGCATTGGGAAAACATCTAAATCCAGGAGTAAGAAATATGCAAATCTCCCCCCAGAAGGATTCGAAAGGTCTAAAGATAATACTCGAGAAGAAAGCGAAGACAGTTGGAGTGCTTTTAGCAAACCTTCTATGGATAATTTGAGCAGTAATTCTTCACAGGCAAGCCCTACAAGAGATGCTGTGCTGAAGGCCTGCACCTTAACATCTGGGTTTTTAGTAGCTCTAGGTTTGCTAATTAGACAAGGTTGGTTGTTAGTTTTTACTTGTTTTGTCGGAACTTTCAAGATGTTTATCTTTTGAAACTTCCTTTCAAGTTACATCTATAATTTTACTGCACAGATACTTTAATGAAATAAATTCACCTGCAGAAACAATTTATTTATTTCTCTTGAATATGCTCTTATCTAGTCATTCTGAAATGAAAAATAATGAGAAGGTCCCACGGTAGCAGTAGGTGGATGTCGTCATTGATGAAATACTTCTGTGCTTGTTAGCTAATTAGGTTCTTGGAACTTCTAAGTAAATAATTTGACTAATCTCATTTCTTGAAGTTGTGTTTATTTAGTCATCAAGCTTTTTATCCCCCCCTAAGCTTAGTTTATTTGGACTAATATTGTTAGAGAAATAGCTGGAGATGGACTTTTAATTGAGTTTCCTTGCATTTTTCTTCCTATAGTTTGTATATCCTATAAACTGGTGGATGATTCATCCTTTAGTTTTATTGCTTCACTTTATTTTGTTTCAGCATTTTCTTCGAATTACTCACACCATTCACATAATAGTAAACATACTCTTTCTTTTACAGCATCCCATGTTGCATCCGTGGAAGGTTGGTCAATCCTTGATGCCTCGGCAGAAGTACCATGTGAGTTCTTAAGTATATATTTTTTGTTACAATTTGTAAGAATTAGCAACATATTTTTTTGGCGCCATGGTGTACCTTCCATTTTTATTTCACAGTAAACAAATATGAACAAGCAGTGCATTTTCTTACTTATTTTTATTAAGATGATCCAACACGGTCTAATGCAAAACAGATGCAAAATTAAGCACGCGAGATCCAGCAGGAATGTACTATCTGTCATAAGAAATTACTAATGATGAAACAAAAAAAAGAGGAAACTACTTAGCATTTCAAAAGTAGTGATGAATATCTTGTAAATACAAAGTTAATCTACATTAAATGATTGTAAAAGCATGAAACTTAAGTAATGATTGAAACACAAATATATGAGAAATCTAAATTGAAGAAAGGGAATGCAAATGTAAAGTAGATGGTATAAGGAAAAAAAAAAATGAATTAAGAATTGAATGACTAGGCTGACGGGATTCCATTGGCCCTTATTGAAGCATTTGGGAACCATACAGACTCTTTATGACTAAAGAAAGCTTTATTTTTACTCAACGATTATCTCATTTGCTTAGATTATAATTTTCTATTTTTATTAGAGAGGCTTTAAAGAAAATGAAGGGTGGAAAAGCTATTGGACCTGATGATATTTCAATAGAGGTATGGAAATGCTTAGGAGATGAAGGAATTTCATGGCTTACTAAACTTTTTAATACTATTTTGAAGACTAAGAAGATGCCAGATGAGTGGAGAATGAGTGTGTTAATTCCTATTTTTAAGAATAAAGGTGATGTACAAGATTGTGCGAATTATAGAGGTATTAAGTTAATGTGTCATACTTTAAAACTATGGGAGCGAGTTTTGGAGCATAGGTTGCGGCGTGATACTAATGTTTCTCAAAATCAATTTGGATTCATGCCGGGTAGGTCGACTATGGAAGCCATACATTTATTAAGAGGTTTGATGGAGAAATATAGAGAAAATAAGGATGATCTACATATGATATTTATTGATTTAGAAAAAGCATATGATAAAGTTCCAAGAGAAGTGCTATGGAGAGTTCTTGAAAAGAAAGGAGTCAATAATGCTTATATTCAAATCATTAAAGATATGTATGCAGGAGCTATTACTTGTGTTCAAACACAAGGTGGATTGACCAAGTATTTCCCTATTTCGGTTGGGTTACATCAAGGATCAGCCTTAAGCCCATATCTCTTTTTGCTTTAGTCATGGATGTTCTCACTAGACATTTGCAAGAGGATGTACCTTGGTGTATGCTTTTTGCTGATGATATTCTTCTTGTTGATAAGACTAGAGAGGGAGTTGAAGGTAAACTTGAATTATGGAGGTCAACTTTAGAGTCTAAAGGTTTTCGCTTGAGTAGATCTAAAACGGAATATATGGAGTGCAATTTTAGTAGTAATAGACCTAGTGAGGGGATTGTAACTTTGGGCGATCAAGTCATTAATAAGAGTACACGTTTTAGATATCTTGGATCTATTGTTCAGAGTGATGGTGAAATAGATGGGGATATTATCAGCAGGATTCAAGTTGGATGGTTGAAGTGGAGGAATGCATCGGGCTTGTTATGTGATAGAAATGTACCCCTCAAACTTAAGGGAAAATTCTATAAGATGGTAGTGAGGCCTTCAATGCTTTATAGTGCCGAATGTTGGCCTTTAAAAGAGAAGCATAATACTAAGTTAAGTGTGGCAGAGATGAGGATGCTCAGGTGGATGAGTGGCTTTACCCTTAGAGATAGGATACGAAATGAGCATATACGTGAAAAGGTTGGAGTAGCTCCGGTAGAAGATAAGATTAGAGAAAGTCGCCTTAGATGGTTTGGTCACATAAAACGGCGGCCTTGCGATGACCCGGTTAGGAGAGTAGAGGTATTAGGTTTGACTTATGTTAAGAAAGGTAGGGGTAGACCTAAAAAGACTTGGTTAGAAAATATTAGGAATGGCCTTTCTTTATTAGATTTAAACGAGAATTTAACTTTTAATAGGACACAATGGAGACAAAGGATTCATGTAGCCGACCCCACGTAGTGGGATAAAGGCTTGATGTTGTTGTTGTTGTTGTATTAGAAAGGCAAGATAAAAAGCTAGGTAGAAGCCACAAAATCTCAAAATATTTTAATCTTTCATCACTTGGAATTAATAAGATTATAAAGGATGCGCGTTGTTATCATCCTGTATATTGGCATCCGTAAGGTATGATAAGAGCATCATTCATTATACAATTGTAACAGATACAAAAATTTATGTGCTTTGTGATAGCATGATTTTTAGCTATGTTGATGGGCACATACCACATGTTCAACTAGGGGACTAAACAAAGACCAACTTTTTTTTTGTCACCATACCGATGTAGGATGCTTAAGGGCCTATTCTTTACTAATGCAATATTGGATGAGATTGTTGACCTCCACATATATGCCAAATTAGTGCGAACGAAGGCGATGATCTACGAGTGAGACTTTTGGCAAGTGCGACACTTCACTTAAATACTCAAATGGCCTCCAATCGCCTAACGGACTGTGACGATGCAATTAGAGCGTAGAATTTACCTAAGGGAGGACCCCTTGCAACCGAATTGAGCGACGATGACCGAAATCAACAGTCTACGGACATAATGATGCGTGACGCTACCCAAATGAGATTCGTTCGCAAAACAAGCTTTACTGTTGCGTTCGGAACGTTGAAAATACATAAGAATGGCTGTAATATTGCTTGTCTTATTTGTGCAAGCGTAAATACGAAATTGGCGTGGATTTCAATGTGACAATGACACGAATTTTGAGGCAACGACACGCAAATAAAGATGCACAAAAATCGAGGAATTTTATTCCTACTCAAATCACTTAATTCCTGCTCAAATCCAGATCAAATTTCTGCTATTTGGCGCTGATGCCATCGCCTCCTGCAATTTCTGTGCAAATCCCGTGAGCTCACTCTGTTTTATGCTATTGTTCTCAATATTAAAATGAGAACAGTGCTTCGATTCATTCTTATGCTTTCCCTCACACTCTCTGCTTGTCGAACCAGCTCCTTTCACTGGACCGATCTCCCATAGCCGAACCTTCATCTTCCTCACAGTAACATGCTGAACCTCATAGCTTCGATCCAGCCCTGATTTACCATAGCTAGCCTACCACACCTATACTCCCTTCCGCCTCTTCACCTTACTACTGCCCAATCCAACGTAGTTTCCCGCCCCACAGCCAAACCTGCCGACCCAACAGTTCGACCCCTTCACTGTGTGGAGCTCCCTCATAACATCGAGCTACGATTCACACCCATTTGAGCAGCTCCCAACCTCCATCTCTTCTCTATGTATCCTCCTCCAAACAGGTTCACACCTCAACCCGATCTCTTCCTCCTCAGCTTCTTCGTGCTACCCACCCACAGCAACTCCACCTTCCTCCACTCATACAATTTCCCAACAACAGCCCTCTTCCACTCTCTGCCTACCCAACCACCTATAGCCCACACCCCTTAGAGTTGAACTTGATGTTATATGATATTTTTATGCAATTCTTATATTTTATATTATTTTGTTCTTGTAATATTTGGATTTCATTTCTATTTCACCAAATTTATTACTTATCATTTTACGTCTTGTGCAATTTTTTGTTTCATATGTATGTCAATTTGTTACCTCACAGTTCAATAGAAAGTTAATGTCATTCTTAAACATATTATTTGGGTATTATATAAAAATCACTTTTAATCTTTATTTTTACTTTATGCAGTTTTTAGATTTTGAGGTTTACGTCTCACCCCACGAATGAAAAAACATCTCAATACCTAATTGCGCAATTTAAAATCTTGATTCTCTTCCTTATGGATCTAAACCTGTGTATCTAAATTCATTTGAAGCTGAACCACGCATATCTTATTATATCTATTTTGTGTTCTTAATCTCTTTTATGTTTGTGCCACATAGACTTCTGTCTAGACTTCTCTCTAGATGATGCTTCCACATTGAAATTTGATGTTCTTGTTACAACAATAACTTTCTTCTTTTTCGTTGAATTGTTAGAGTATCCATGTGTTTAACGTGTCTAGTATTGTGAAATTCAAGAAAATGAGGTTTCTTTTAAAGGAATTGCTTTCAATTTGAAATTTACGATCCATCTAAAACTGACTTTTTTGTCGGGCAAGAAAAAAGATTTAGTCGAGTTTCCTGACACATGGAAGCGTGCTCCAACCACCTAATAAACAATATTCTTAAGTTTAATGGAATAGGAAATGAAAAAAAAAAAAAAAAACAATATTCTTAAGTAGTCTCTGGTTCTCTGAAATGTGTAATCTTGAATTGCTTAATATTGGGTTGATATGGAATTTTTTTTTGTTTTCTCAGTTAATCATCTGTTATACTTCAGTTGGCTTAGAGATGCAGGACGTACCTCTAACAATTGGAACAGTTGCATTGATATCTTCTTGCCGGTATATACTATTGAAGACATGGCCAGAATTTTCTGAATCAAGTGAAGCGGCCAATCAACAAGTATGTTTAACTTCCATTTAAACGTTCCTTAAACTGGAATTTCGGGCTTACATGCTCCATCTGAAATAGATGCATTCTCTAAAATGTTAACTTTTACCCCAGCTTTTGCCATGAATCTTTTGTTATATTCGAAAGCTTTTCCTATACTAGTTAGAATGCAAATGCGTTTTCATGCAAAAGAAAAAAAAGAAGGAAAAATGAATACGCATGCATTAAGTGCATGTAGTTTACTAGTTTGAAACTCGTTATACAGTTTTTAAAATATATACAAGATTTTCACGTGGCATTGTCATTTTTATGTTATATTTAATGGAATTGATAAATTTATTGAAGCATCATATGATGTGAGAAAATTAATTTAATAATAAATTATATAAAAAATAATATTGAGATTTACATCATATAAGCAAGATTGCATCTTTTTACCATTGATCTTTGCCAATATTGAATAACAATTACTAAATTTTCAACTTATGTATATATTTTTCACAGCGCATATGTATGTGAGTAGTGGAATTAGTGGTGAAAGGGGAAGGGGATTTGTTTTTATTAACTTTGAATGACATTGTTTACACTATCATAAAAGTAAAGTAGAATTAGTAAGGGACCCAAGTTTTTTTATATGAAAAATATGAATTGGGAAAAACTGTAGTGTTTTCCTAAGTTGAAATAACTTCCATTAACAATAGATATGAGCTGCAATGAGTTGGTCTTCTTTTAACTTGGAGATAGTGTCAATACAATGCAAGTGAAATTATAATTTTGCTTTGATGTAAGGTGTTGGTAATGAGGTTATGTTAAGGCAGTACTCCTTTGGAAGATGAAGGCATAGACATGAAGGTACTGAACATATCGACATTAAAAGGTCTGGGTTTAGTGTGGATAATCAAGATCATCCTACTTCTATAAGTGGAGATGACATACTTGAAGGTGGCAGTGACAAGTGTAGAAAGGCCATTTTTCAGGCAGCCTAAAATTCTTCTCCACATGGTCTAGAAATTATCACAACTGCCACAAGACTTCGATTCACGAATCGTTTGTGGCACTGGATTGTTCTCGATAATATGAACATTTTGATATAAAGGTTGCAACCTATCGTCATCGATCTTCGCTTGCCCTAATTTGAATTCATGAAGATTCTCTGTATTATTTTGGAATATTCAATTGTTAGAATTTTGATCTATGAACTTCATTGAACCCATGGCACGAGGGCTTGAAAATACGAAATTTTATTCATGAATTAGAGATTTCATTAGCGATGGCTATTGCCTAGCTGCTTGGTATGAATGTGGTTTATTTATTTATTTTTATTTTTCGGTGCGAATGTGACTTGGATGGGTTGATTGGGCCAACTTAAGAATGAGATCATCTAGCCACTTTTTGATCAAGCAATGGTGCAATCTATTACATTCATTGTTTATAAGAGGGAGGAATATTTTGGTTTATATCTAGATAATGGTCATAATAACTCCCTCAAAATTCATAAATAAACTATAGTTATACTAATTGTTTTTTAAGATTTTGAACTTTTGAATTTGGTTTCTGTTACAGATAAGAATGGGGAATATTTTAATATGATTATGGATAAGAGCACAATACCCAATTAGAACCTATAAATAGGCCCTGATTCTACTCACGAGCTATGAACAAATTTTATCGTTGGTCTTCATAGGCCTTAATTGGGATCTTTAAAGGTTATCAAAATTGTTCTGAACAACCTGATTGTTAGAATTTTGATTATAAGAATACTTTAGAGATAGATAACATGATTTATGTATACAACAACAATTACAACAACAACAAACCTTTATTTTACTATGTGAGGTTGGCTATATGAATCTATTTTCTCCATTGTGTCTTATTAGGTCTCAAATTCTCATATAGATTTGATAAAAAAAAGGATTATTTCTAGTACTATCTAACCAAGTCTTTTTAGATCTCTACCTTTCTTAATACATCTACTCTTCTAATAGCATCATAAAAAAAAGGCTGACATTTTATGTGATCAAACTATCTAAGATGACTCTCTAATCTTATATGTTAGTGGAGCTACTCCAACCTTTCACATATACAATTATTTTGCATTCGGTCTTTAAGTGCAAAGCCAGTCATCCACGTGAGCATCCTCATAATTATGTAATGAAATTAAAAAATATATATATAGATTTAAAGAATAATTTATCCCCGAAGGAATGAGATATCATTTATTATCAATTATTCGGATATGATGATAACGATCATCATTGATTTGATTTTTCCAAGGAAGAATTAATTCTATTTTTTTTTTTTAAGTTGATGTGGGTTCTAAATCTCCTACAAATGCAAGTCCTCGTAGTTAATTATACATAGGGAGATTGAATTCCCTATAAAAATTCTCCATTAGAATAACGGCAGAAATTTTATTTTTAATGATTTTCGAGAAGAAATGATTCTACTTTTTAAAATAAAAGGTTGAGATTTTCTTATTAGTGGAATAGCTGGCCTCTTTTTACTAGTAGTTAAGATTTATGATCTGTATGAGCAAATACAAGTTAGTTTTCGGTAGAAAGTTAACAAATAAGGCCTTACATTCATTATGCACATGACTATCCTTAAAATTCTAACTTTTGTAGAGGTCCTAACCAATATATTTTAATTCCTTGATTATAAGGTGCTTGGCTCGCTTCAGGCTTTGGATTATCTCGTGGTGGCATTTTTGCCTGGAATTAGTGAGGCAAGTAACAGTTAATGCTTTGCATATGAAATATGTTCCAGAATGTACGCTTCAATTATTAATTGCAGATTTTTTAGTTCAATTATCATTACTGTTCTTCTGCACCTATATGTTCCGGTGAAGATAAGACCACTTTTTCTTTATGACATATATGAATCTATGAAGCCTGTAATCCACATTGGGTAGTATATGTTCGAATATAGTTTGATACATCACTATACTGCCTATCATGTTCTACTTGAACCCCTTTCGTAATCATTTGTGCCCTCACAGGAGCTTTTATTCCGAGGTGCATTGCTGCCACTTCTTGGCCTTAACTGGAAGAGCGCTATAGTAGTTGGTGCAATCTTTGGTGGACTTCACTTGGGTGGTGGACGAAGATACCCTTTTGCAATCTGGTAATTTTTTCTTTGTAGAAAATTTTTTTTTGGGTCCATTGGATAGTCACCTTAGATGATTTAGGATTTATTTGGGACAACTTTTTTGTTACTTTATAAAACTGCTTTATAGTAAAAAAATTTTAATTCAAGAAATTTTAATACTAGAATGCCATTTTAGAAAGCAACGAAGAAACTGTCCCAAGTGAAGGCTTAGTGACATGAAAAGCCGGCTTTCTGGTGACTCAATTAGGATTGTTGATGTATTATATCTGTTTTATATTAAGAAATGGTAGAGTAGATTTAAAAAGGCTTGATTAGAAAGTATTAGAAATGATCTGTTTTTTATTAGATTTAAATGATAATTTATCTCTTAATAGCACACGATGAAGAAAAATATTCATGTAGCCGATCGATCGTATGTAGTGGGATAAAGACTTGATGTTGTTATTGTTGTAATAGTGAAAGTGATGTTTGTACATCACAAACAAACGGTAGATTTTTTTTCTGTTCAACATTTCACCCATTTATAGAGAGACCTCTTTTGTAGGGCATCATTTGTTGGCTTTACCTATGGCATGGTCACGATAATGTCCTCAAGTGTCATCGTTCCAATGGTTTCCCATTCACTGAGCAACCTTATAGGAGCCATCCATTGGCGATATAAATCTAGCTCGGAGAAGATAATTGGATAATTCTGTCATCTGCTCTTTGTAATTACATTTTTCATCACTGTAGTACTGCTTGCTGTTTGTAATTTTAAATATTCTGCTTATTTTCTTACGCAACATTAAAAGTTGTACAGTAAAGTTTCGACAAACATCTTCAAAATTAGAACAGTGGAAGATATGAAAGAGTGCTTAGATCATGTTGATACTTAAGCTTCGCGTAGGATGGCTTTCTTACTTCTTTTTAAAGCAACTTTTTAATACAAAAATTAAGAAGCAGTATGAAAGCCGTCCCAAACAAAGCCTTAGGGGTTGTTTGGTAGCACCTAGGATTTGATTTAAGTAAGTAGGATTTCATAAATTTGCTAAATTCGGATTTTGGAAATCCTGAGGGGCCTAAATCTTGAAAAATGTTTGGTAATATTCATGATAAATCATATTAAATCTCGTGTGATTGTTTGACTATAGAACGGATTTAATGAGTAGACTCTTCCTCTCAAGCCAACAGATTTCGTAAATTTAGCAAAAAATATAATTTCATAAATCCGGGATTTAGCACGAAAATATAGAATTTTCCGTCTATGGCAGCTTTTATTTGCCGTGAGATTTAGTTTTGTGTTTTAGGCTTTTTAGCTGGATTTCGCTCAAATCCACCTCAAATCCAGCCTAAATCCTGCTACCAAACAGTCCCTTAAGATGCAAAGGAATAGTTATGCAGGAAGGTCAGGATTACAATTAGAATGATGGAATATATATAGATCACATAAAGAAACTTATGATACACATACCACAGGCCACTAAAGTTTTGTTTGAGACACTTTTTTTGTTGCTTCTTAAAGCATCTTTTTATTATAAATATTTTAAAGTAGTAAAAAAGTCATCCCAAAAGATCCAAACAGCCTAAATATTGAAAAACTCGCTTTTTAGGTGTAATACAAAACTTAAGAGCCCAAACTGAATGCCGATGATCAAATAAATTCAAAATGAACCAATGAGAAATTTGAACCACTCGAATCAACAGGCAATTGCAATTTCTTTGAACACAAAAGTCCTGCTAATCTGCCAATTGCTATTGGGTTTCCTGGATTGGTCTTGGTTTTAAGTAAAAAAATAAAAATAATAGTTCATTTACACGTCATCTCAATATTGGCTTCAGCACAGTCAAATCTTAGACGTGATCATTTTCTCGAAGTAAAGAGGTGAGTTCAATTTTGAAATGATTTGTTTTCGAAAATTTTATTATTATTTTTAATTGCTCATTGTTTTTTTGGGACATATATGCCACGTCCCATAATTAAATTTAAAAGAATTATTCCTCTTTTTTTTTTTTTTTTTTGAATCATTTATCAATGCCCAGTGAAAATGACTAAAGCTAAATAAAGTAAAATATTTCAATATATTTATTCCATTATATATATATATATATATATATATATATATATATATATCAAGAGATCAGAATAATTATTATTCTATCAGTGACTTCTAATTATAAAAGAATAAAATAAAATACAGAATAATATTATAGTTTTAACTATCAATATTATTAAAGTATATATGCTTTATTATATGATTCAGAAATATATGACATTTAACTTTAATATGGTGTTTTCATCATCTTTTAATCTTAATTATTACTTCGTTGGTTTAATTATCATTTATCAGTCTGGATCAATGCGAAGAATGTTGAAAGATAGTTATCAACTGAAGGCCACAACAAATTTGTTATTAATGCTTTAGCTTCTTTTAATATATAACAAAGGTACCTAATTTATATGCATTATTAGTTGATGTGCTTTAAAATTACTTGTTCTATTAAGCTCACATTACGATATTTTGAATACCATTAAATAATAGTTTAATTGGACGCTCCTTAGAAAATTTTTGAAAGCTGTTTTTTAAAGCAGCATGAGTTCTTGTTGGAAGCAATAGCGAAAAAAAGAATTGTAGTTGAGATTTGAAAAATATAATAAGAAAATCAGCCTACACTGATTCATTGAAACAGGTAGCCAAAAAACTTACAGGACCTTTCCATTTTCGATCTATCATGAATAAGTTTGGGATCTTATTGCAATTAAATTATATGCAGAAGGTTATCAACTGTCACCAATAATCACCACAAGAACAAAATCCATTCTCAAAGTGGTGAAAACGATTCATATCTCTTATGATAATCGCACGGTCCACTATTTGTGAAATAATCTTGATAGCGTTATGACAATCTCTGCAAACGCGTAGATTCTTCACAATCCGAATTGGAGTTCCAGGATTCATGTTTATCAAGCCAAATGCAATGGCAAGTCTCTCACTATGGTAAGACAGAACCATTTCTTTGTTCTCATCTTCTACATCATGAAGTGAGAATTCCAACAATGGAACATAACCCAATTGCTTCATCAATACAGATAATTTCTCCAAATATGAGTATATCTCTCTTGACTGACTATGGGACCTTTCTCCCATTCCAAATTTGTATATTTGGTGGTTGAACTCAATTAAACTGATTCCCTGTTCCTTCTTCACTCTTCTTCCTGACATCTTCTTCCTTAATTGCTCAACATCAGTCCATCTTAATCTAGCAGCATAAATATTTGACAGAAGGACATAATAACCAGAATTCTGTGGATCCAGCTTCATTATTCTATCTGCAATTTTCTCTCCCAGCTCCAAGTCACCATGAATCTGACATGCTCCAAGTAAAGAACCCCACAAGCTAGAATCAGGCTCCATTGGCATTTGCTCTATAAGCCCTTGAGCTTCCTGCAACTTCCCGGCACGGCCGAAGATGTCAACCATACATGCATAGTGGTTCAACTTTGGTGAAATCCCAAACTCTAATCGCATTGAAGTAAAGCATCTCTTGCCTTCTTCTAACAAACCAGAATGGCTACAAGCAGAGAGAAGGCTAGTGAAAGTGGCATGATTAGGCTTCAAACCAACTTCCACCATTTGATTGAATGTATTAATTGCGTCATTTCCAAGGCCATGATATCCATAGCTAGCAATCATGGCACTCCAACACACAACATCTTTGCAATTTGCAGTATCAAAAATCAACTTTGCCATAACTAAACTCCCACATTTAGCATACATGTCTAGAACTGCAGTTGCCACTAAAATGTCTTCCAGAAACCCAGTTTGAATTGCATAGCTATGGAAGCATTCTCCCTTTCTAAGAGCCCCAAGTCTACCACAAGCAAGAAACACACTCAACAGTCCGACTCGATTGGCTTTCACATCTGAGTTCTGCATGAGGCTAAAGAAATCCAAAGTCTCAATGCTATATCCATTGTGAGCGTACCCAGAGATCATGGAAGTGTAAGAGACAAGATCTCTCTTTGGCATTCGGTCAAACACCTGGCGTGCAGTGTTTACATCGCCGCACTTGCAATACATATCCACCAAAGCAGCATCCACAAAGAGATCTTGGTGACATCCAAAGCAAACGGAGTGTTGGTGAAGCTGTCTTCCCTGCTTGAGATTGTGGAGACCTGCGCAGGACTTGAGAGCAAAAGGGAAGGTGAAGTTGTCAGGAGACAGGCGTGAAGAGAGAAGGTTGGAGTATAGGAGTAGTGAGAGGTGGAACTCGCCATGAGTGGAGGATGACCGGATCATCACATTCCAAAGAAAGGGACATGGATTTGGTATGATGCGGAATAGATAAAGTGCAGAGTTGAGGAAGCTGATAGATATGTAGGATAAGGTGGCGGCCGTTAGGATGGAAGGAGAGCATTTTAGGCCTTCGGTGAAGATCTTGGCATGGAGTTGTTTGAGATGGCTGGGATGAGAGCATGATTGAAGAAGAGCAAGGAAATGGGAGTGGGGAGAGTTGGAGGAGGAGGACACGGATTTGCGGGTAGGAAAGGGCAGAGCTTTAGAGGAGGAGAGGGAAATTAAACGGTAGGGAATCATGCAAGAGCCAGGATGCGAGCAACTAAAATATGAAGTTTTTTTGTGCAAATGATCATTTGATTATGACTATATTTTAGAAAAAAAATTGAGTTGGATATCTGATTATGTTAGGATTGACTTAAAATTATTAAATTTATTTCGAAATGAATAATATATATTTTACTAATTTTTTTTTTAAACCAATAACTTTCATTAATCAAAATAAAACGGTTACATCAACGTAAAAAAGGAACAAATAAGCTAACAAAAATGAGAATCAAAGAAAAATCCAGGCACAAGAATGACTCAGTTAACTGCCGAGGCTTCCAGCGACCCTGAAGCCAAACACGGACCGTCCAATAAAAGGTTGCCACCAGTAAAATGACAGGGCCGCGAGCACCGACCACATCATTGCCCATAGCCAACCGAAACAACGGATCCATCATCAGGTAAAGCAAATAAACCATAAGTAAAACTAGGGAAAAAGCCAAGAAAACATGAAAATTTAACGTCTACGACGGCCTTTACCCCAAAATTTCCTCCGATTAGGACCATTGATAAAAGGTTTACCACGAACCATCGAGAAATCATTGCTAGGGTCCGAATCCCCACTTTTATCCATTCCAGATTTAGAAGAATCCGAATCTGAACCATCCTCTGCTTCACCATATAACCAATTAATTTGATCCCTAACCCCCACAGCCGAACAGTCAGCCAAACATAAATCCATAGCATGTGAATTGACCAACTTCACAGGAACCTCCACAAGCCTGTTAGCAATCGGAGAAACCTCCTCCACACAGACAACCGAAGGAGGCTCCGTCCCAGCAATAACCGGGCCCAAACCAACAGGTAAATTGGCAGCAGTACCATCCACAGAATTAACAAAATTCTCCGTAGAAATAGGCAGCAAGAAAACATTGCTGATATGATTTGAAGCAATAGGAATGAAAGGTGCAGCATTCGGAGATAAAACACCCGAAATAGCCTCAGGATCTCTCGCACCAATCTCCCCCAACTCAGCCAAAGAAGAAACGTGCTCAAAAACAACACCCTGCACCAAAGAGGCCGGACCCGACTCAACAAAAGGAGTAGGCGTTTCTAACGTTAAAGGAACAGCAAAATGAATCAAATCAGCCTTAGAAGTAAGGCAATCCACCACAGCAACCTCTCCAATCACAACCCCATCCAACGGCAAAGAAGAAACAGAGTGAATATTATCTAAAACACCCCCCTTTTCAGCATCAACAACAATTAAATTATCAACACCAGACGGAACCACATTTACATCTTGAGCAGCAGAAACAAGTTCCCCCCCTCCCAAAACCGGCCGGCAAGATCCTTTCTTTCCCGTGCCCGATACATTTGCACACAGAACAAAACTCAGGAAAATCATCTAATAACACATCCTGGGCATAACCCAACGAATCAGAACCAAGCCAAATTTGTTTAGGATAGTCTTTAGTGATATCAAGTTCAACTAAAACACGCGCATTTGACGGACGAGAGCCAACCGACGTAGCTTCGTCAATTTTTAAGGGTTTACCAAAAATTTCAGCCATACCGAAAAGAATACGAGGAGAAAAAAAATGGGGACGAAGACGAGGAAACGAAATCCATATCGGAATAATCGGGGATTCCACTCCAATATCCAGACTAGGAGACCATTTAGTTAATTTCATGAAGCAATTGTAAACCAGGTAGGAACGGTGACAAAATACCCTGCAATAATCTAAGTCGTTGGACAACTTAATAAGAATGTGAGATTGATCAAGCACAGTAACAGAAACTTCCCCAATAAGCTTGAGATTGAAAAAAAATTTTCGTATAGCATCCAAAGGAGGTCTCTTAGAAGGAAAAAATCCTACTAAAGAAAATTGAAATGTAATAGCAAGTTCAGAAATTTCCAAATCTGAGATCCAAAGAGAAGGTAAACCACGGAAAGCAGAGTGTCGAAGATCCGGAAAAACCGGCTTAACGCCATCAAGAGCCTCACGAAAGGAACGAGCATGCGTAACCCCACCAAACAAACCAGGGTCCTTAAGCTTAGAAGGAGCCATGCCGGAACTCCCGGCGAAACCCTAGAAAAACACTCCAGAACAAAAACCGAGAGCAGGAAAATAAAAACACTTCCCTGAACCTCGGCGGACGCCGGCGAGAGCAGCCCCCCCCCCCCCCCCCCCCCCCCCCCCCCCCCCCCCCCCCCCCCCCCACCCCCCCCCCCCAACCCCCCCCCCCGGGGACACCGCGGAGCCAAAACCCCCCAAGATCGCAAACCCTAGCAGAGAGCAAAAAGCAAAGCTAAGGAGTGTTGTTTAGACATGTTGCGTATATTTTACTAATTTAAAAATAAAAGAAGTTTGATTTTCTGATGCATTTTATGTCAGAGCGGATTTTATTATACTAAATAAATGATAATGAAAATGAAACAAAGAGCAAATTATGTTAAAATCAGATTAAATTAGATTCATATATCAGACTATTTCATAAAGAGTCATTAGTGGAGATTAAGGCTTCGTTTGGGACGACTTTATTTTCCTTCTTAAAATATTTTTTTATTATAAAAATTTTATTTTTTGTATTATGAAATAGAAAGTTGCTTTATGTAATAAGAAATTACTTCTTTTAAAAATAACTTTGTAGCAGAAAAATTTTAAATCAAAAATGTCTAGCATAAAAACTCTTTTAACAAATTTTTTTACGAAAAAACTGTTTTAGAAAGCGATAAGAAAACTATCTCAAATGAAACTTAGGTTACACCTTAATGTAACAAATAATTTATCAGGAAAATGAATTAGGTCTACATGCACCAACAACTTGAATGAAATGAAAATAAAAATGACTCCCTATCTCAATTGCGTGACTATGAACTTATTACAATTTTATCTAAAATAGTTCTATCATATATGCTAAATTGTAACTTAAAATCAAAACCAATTTTTTTACTATTAAAAACTACCACCCTAAGGTCAACGGGCAACACTGCGCCAATAAGATAGTTCTCCTATAAGTGTTTTTTGGCCTAGTGCTGTCAAAGGCAATAAATTGCTATTTGGCACAATGATGTTCCAGTCTAAAATAAATATTTAGAGGTGATATATCATCAAAAATTTATCTTGGTCAGTCACAAATCTCGAAGCAAATTTGAGTTGCAATTTTCGAAATTAAATTTGGGACCATTCAAATCCTGCTTTTAGCAAATTTATAGTCGAACTAGGGGTGTAATCGAGCCAAGTCGAGCTCGAGCAGCGCCAGCTCGGCTAGTTTCTCAAAAGAGCAGCTCAAGCTCGTGTCAAGCCCAAAAAAGGAGCTTCAGCTCCACTCGTTCTTTTTCCTCAAGCTCGAGAGCTCGGTTGTTTGTCATTGCTGGAGAAGAAGGAAGATCACCAGTGCTGAAAAAGTAAGGTCGAAAAAAAAAGGAGGAACCATCGTAGAATATGATGTACTATAAGGTCAATATTTTGAAGAAGAATGCCTTACCCTAGCATACACTAAAGAAGGGCTAGTCGGGATGTGTCTTTGCGTGAGGAGAATAGCGAGCGTGATGTGCGAGCGGATGTGATTTTAGGTTCCGACGGTAATGACGGGTGTGCTCCTCCGACAGCAGCTGTGACGCTAGGCAATGGTCTGCTCCACTTGAGAGTCACGGACGTCGCACACAAAAGAAGAGGGGAAGATGGAGACATGAGCTTCAGATTTAGGAATTAGAGATTCTATTTAAGGCGGGGATCAATTAGTGGTTAAAAGAGGTGAAAATTGCACCGGTTAAAACCGGTGCTAATTGCAGGGTTTTGACAACGATTCAAAAACTGCTCGCTCCTAACATCTGCCGCGAAAAATTCAGTTTTTTAATAGTGATTGCATTATAGTATTAGGTTTATAAAGCCTTCCTAGCTATAACTAAGGAGAAAATGCATACAGTATCTTAGGAGGACACCAAGTTTGCTAAGTTGGAAGAACACCAAAGTGCTTACAGGCAAAAGTTTTTTACCATTGTTAATAAATGAAAATATAAGTCAAAATGTTGTATGTTAAGTGTTAGTATATGTGATTATTATTGCCAACAACTTCAAGCTTGATTTTAATTAATTTTCTGTAGGTGATTATATATTAGGCAAACTAATGCACACGGTTGATGAAGATGATATTTTAATTATAATTCTATTGTACGTAAATCTTTTGAGTCTCTCTTAGGTTGAGTTGTAAAGAAAAAGGCGGTCATAGATCCATCAGATTAGAGGCATGAGATGTTAGCCCATCTCTTATTATAGATGTTTTGTTTGCATGTGACTAACATAGTTCATGTTCTTGCCTACGATATCGTTCTGATTTGATTTACTTCATTATTTATAAATCTCATTTTTTTAGCGCAAGGCTTAGTTCCTAGTGTTATATTATTATCGCATCTATCACAAAGCATGAGTTTTGGATTTAGGCTTTATTTGGATTTTTTTTTTTACTATTTTTGGTGTAGTTTTTTTTGTATAATAATTGAAAATATGTATAGGTTATTAGACCTAAAGCAATTGTCTCAATACTAACGAAGGGGGAGGTGAATTGTTTATTTAAAAACTCTTGAAAATATTATACAAAACTGTTTCTATAATTTTAAGCACGATAATAGTTTTAACAAAATAAAACTTTTCAACCACAAAATTAAAATTGCAAAAAATAAAAATGTAGTAAAGTAAAAACACATAAATTTATAGTAGTTCGATCCAACTAGACATATATCCACTTCTTGAAGACTCCCTCTTCAGGTATTGCACTATTATCAAAGTGACTCTCATTTTGCTCTCACAGCAAGACGTATAAGACTTTACAAAACACTTCTCTTCCACCAATCCCCGATGGGGCAGAGTATCGTCATCCTTTCAAACTCTCAAAGTGTCGGCAAAGAAATGTCATATTTTCACACTCTCCAAGTGTCGGCAGAGAACCGGCATCCTGTCACACTCTCCAAGTGTCGGTAGAAAATCCTCATCCTTTCACACTCTCCAAATGTCGGCAGAGAACTCTCATCCTTTCACACCCTTCTGGTGTCGGCAGAGAACTGGATCTTTTTCAAAGATCTTCTCTCTAGCAACTTCAAAGAAGTAAGGAAAAGATTTGACAAGACTTGCAAAGAGATCTTCATCTTTGGGCAACCTTGTGAACTCTTCACAAATTCTACTTGCAATGTCTCTCTCCACACTCTCAAACTCTCTACCAAAGCACTCTCACGCTTGCGCTCAAAGAAAAAACGGAGAAGAATTCGTCCACAATCAGTTTTTAGGACCTTATATATAAAAGACACAAAAAATCGTTCAGAAAATTAAAATTTCAATTTAATCGTCCATGATCGTACAGTACGATTGACGATCGTACGTACAAATAGTTCAAAATTTGCTCGTTCAATCCAGATCCAATACGAACCAATTTCGTACTCTGATTGACCTGTGTATGAACTAACATCGTAAAGTACGATCAGTTCAAAATTGAACAGATTCGTCCAGTACGATTCAGTACGAAATGATTTCATACTATGAAAAACATACTTTACAAAATCCTTATCGTACAGTACGATGTGTTTTAATCAAATCATGTTTTATTTGGTACGGAATTGGACGAGTCCATTTCATACTCTAGAAGTCGTCTATACGATTCCAGGATTGTACAGTACGAACAGTTCAAAAATTTTACCTGTTCGTATGGATGAAAAGATACATAAATATTTCGTACTCTGGACGTCGTTTGTACGAACCTAAGATCGTACAATACGAATACTTCAGAAAAAATTAGAAGTTCGTTAGGATGAACTTGTGCGTATCTATTTCGTACTTTGAAAGTCATATGTATGAAGCTAACTTCGTACAATACGAACAAGACTTAAAAACTTTTCCTGGCATGGTTTGATTAACTGCTTTATGGAGGAACACTCAATCCAAATCATCCCGTACGATCCAAAATTGTACAGTACGATTAGTTTTAAAAATTTATAAATTTTTATACTCCCCCAGTGTGTGTGCATGGTTACCCAATTACAATCACACTCTCTTAAACTCAAGAAAAATATAAAAAGTACATACTTAAAAAATAGTAAACTCTAATCTAATCTGACTTGAAGTTTTCAGAAGTCATTCCTGAAATGTTAGTACACACAAACAACAAAGGAAATATTTCCAATATATGTTAGGAGGAACAATAGTCAATATAATAATATTTTGGAATTATCAAAAACACATATGATATGAAAACATAGTTATGAAAACTAAGTTGCAATAATAATTTCTTGAATCCTTAGATAGTGCAAGATAATTTTAGCTTGGATGTGGTGCATATTGAAGATGAAGCGCTGTCCTCTAGGAATAACTGGAATAAGTGGAAAAAAGGGAACTTAAAATGAAGTAAGTAAAACGAAGTAAGTTTTTTTTTTTGTTTGTTTTTTTCGGCTGGGTGTTCTCTTGGGTCTATTGCTTTGTGGCTTCACTTTGTGTTCATGGTTGGCTGGGTGGTGTTTGGTATATTGGATTATTTTTGTTCTGAGTGGGGGATTAGGTTTTGATTGGTGGGCATGGGTTTTTCGATTGCCTGGTGGGTTTTTGGGATTTCGTTTGTGTGGTAGGATTTCTGTGCAATTATTGGCTAGTTATCTTGTTTAGTGTTTTTCAGGGTCGGACTATGATAAGTCAGGTTTCCTGCATGCTACCTGAATGGCCTTGGCTTATTTTGGCAACCTTGGTAGTTAATTCATCTGCTGGATCATCGTAACCTTGTTTGATTTTGGGGCTTCTTGACTTTGTATCCTTTGCCTCCAATGGATGGTCCAAGCTTGGCCTTTGGGTGGTGATCTGAGTCTGACTGGCTTAAGGGCCTTTATTTTCTCTCATTTTATATTATTTTTCTCTCTTCCGATTGTTTTGCATTATACTGCTTATTGTGATATTTTAAGGTTTGTATTTTGGTTTTTTGGTCTCCTTTGGTCTATGTTGTATGTCATTTCTCATCTTTGGAATAAAATATCATTTTGGTAAAAAAAAAATTTCTTGAACTATAAATTTGTACTAAAAAATCGTTTTAAGAAGCACCAAAAAAAGCTGCCCTAGATGAAGCCTTAGAAGCAACTTTGAATCCTTACCAGAGAAATTTATCACCATTAAAGTGACATTTGTTGACCTTGCAGTCCTTGATTAAGATTGAAGAAGAAGCTTGTTTTACAAAAATTTCTAAATTCCTTAATGTGTTTTTGTTGTTGCGTATCAACGTAAACTACTTCTGTGATTATGCTTTCATAGTACTGCATATAACTATTTCTGTATATATTATCTATATGACTCTAATCTTATAATTAACAGCCCAATTGTTATTCTTATAGTTACAATGATGTGTTATTCATATACGTAAATGTCTGATATGTTAATTGGTTATTTCAAAACATTATAGTAGTAAACTTCTGCCAAGTGTTTTAGGTATTTGTTTTATGTCATGTCACTGTAATTAAAAAAAAAATTTGTGTGATGCACATAATGTAAATTAAGATTTTGTTTGCAGCAATTTAAACCTTTCAATTTTTTATTTTTAAAAACTATTTTTTTCAACAACAATTTCGCTCTTCAAAAATATTTTCTTAAAGGTAAAAATTTGAAAAACAGCTAAAAAAATATCTGCCAAACAGACATTATTTTTCACTGACTATTTATTTTATCACGACAATAGTAGAAAATATCTTCCAAACAAAACCTTTAAGTATTGAGAAATTATTACGTGTGGAGTATGGACCAAGAAAACAGTTCGGTTTCGTGACTATGTACAGTAAAAATGTAGTGGTGAACAATAAAAGTGCAGTGCTGAATAGTAACTGTGCTTTTACCGTTCACAGTCACAAAGCTAAACGGTTCTTTGCGTCCGGACTCCGTATGTAATAATCTCTTGTATTGAGAGATAAGGGGTGTAATTAATATATGATTACAAGAAGTTATTAAACTCTTTTTTTCTTAGTGGCAGCAAGACAACAATATTTTTTTTGATATGAAAGGGATCGAACAGTAGCATTTGTGTAGTATTAGTATGTGTATTATTTTTGAAGAAGATCTTTTGATTGATTCGGCTTTGACTAATACAATAATTGTGCTGGCAATTACAAAACCTGACATTGACATTTTCATATTTATATTAGTATTCACTTCATTGGATGGGTATTTATACAAATAAATATCAAATCTCCAAACCTTATCGGATAAAAATTAATATAAATATAACTATCAGTGGATATTTGTGATAGAAAAGGCATCATCTCTTTTGAGCCAATTAGTAGGACAATTCTTGCGAGATGTCATCATCTTGCTTGCCTTTGTTAACATATAGTATTAAAGAGAAAGTTCTTCAAACAGCTACTTCGCAGCTGGTGGGGGTCGCAGGCGATATGATCTATATACATTTGTTGTAATTAATATTTAATCTCTCTTTATAACAGGTCATTTTCGAGTTAAAAATGAGTTCGTTGGTCAACCCAAATCTCATATGTTTAATAAACGGGTCAAAATTTTAAATTCAAATTCGACCCGTTTATTAAATTGGTCAACCCGTATATGAAATTCTGGTCGGATTATTTATTAACACTGTAATAGACCAATTGGTCTTGACAATAAAATAAAAGGAATGCTCTCCACACGCCCAAGAAATCTACATATGCTTAATAAATCTTATATGATAAATTAATAGTCCTATTATTAGTATAATTTAACGTGAAATTTAACCAAGATAAATATGATTTTATTATGGTATATGAAACCGAGAAAATTGGCTTTTTTAAATATATTTGGAAGCAATTTGGGTCAAATGACAATATAGCATACTGTTTATAGTCATTTTCACCATCTCTTGTGGTGGGGTACAATCAGTTTAATAGAATTGGTCAATTCGATTTGGATTTTTGGATGCTAAGCTTCATTTGGGTTGGCCTTTTTATTACTTCTTAAAATGATTTTATAATATAAACATTTTAATTTTTGTATTAGAAAGCTGCTTAGTAAAAAAGTAGTCACAAATAGGGGTGTCAATTTCGGGTCACGGTTCGGGTTCGGGTCGAACCCGGAACTGACCCGGGTTCAAACGGGTTGACCCTAACCCGACCCGATTTTTGGTTCTGCTGGCGTCGGAACGGCAGCGGGTGGACGGCGGGCAAGGGGGCGGACGCGACATGCGAGGGCGGGGGCCGCAGTGCAGGCAGCGACCCCGGGCGCGCTGCGCGGGGCCCAGGCAACGCGGGCGGGGGCAGCGGGCAGTTCGGGAGAGGCAGCGGGCGGGAATCCAAATTTTTTAAATTAAACGGGTTTTCGGGTTGACCCGGCAACCCGCCGGGTCAACCCGAACCCAACCGGTTTTGAAATCGAGTCGTGTCCAACCCTGATTTTTCGGGTTGGGTCTGGGTCGGGTTTTCGTTTCGTGTCAAATATTTACACCCCTAGTCACAAACGAAGCCTAAGTCTTTTTTACTTCTTTCTAAAATAACTTTTTATTATAAAAATTTCTTGAACATTTTTTGAATTAGAAAGTTATTTTATAAAGCAATAATATAGCTGTCCCAAACAAAACATAAACATGTATATCTCCCGCATAATCACAGGTACAACTCCAGCATTTTAATGATCGTGACTCAAAAGATGCTCATTCAACTTAAATAAAAAAAATATTCATGTAGTTAATTAAAAAATGCCTTGTAGTGATTATCATACATCATGATTATTAACGAATAATTATTAAAATAAATTATAGCAATAATAGAATTTATAATTATCTAATATATTTTATAAGTACTATGAAAAGATTACTCTTGCACACCAAATGTCACTTGAGCCAATCGAGTTAATCACAATACTATTTTAAATTCCATACTTGAATGGACTTGGTAGGTGTTTCAAGGATATTTAATTAAGTGAGAATTCGGATAAAGTTGAATAAGGCTTTATTTAAGAAATTTTTTTACTACTTTGTAAAGCAGTTGTAGACTGTACCTTTTTATTACATGAACGTTTTGAAAGCAACGAAAAAATAGTGACCAATTAGAAATTATGATTACAGTATGAAAAATAAAACAATAATAAAATTGTGCTAAAAAAAGCCTAAATCAACTTAACATAAAGTGAAATAATTTATTTGAGGGTGGACTCAACAAATTAAAGTTGTCAAAGCAACTCATCCATTTAGAATTGATTCGTCATGAATCTTGTTATCAGTGGTTGAGATAGAAAATTTATTGAGAGGGGTTTAAATTGTTTTATTAAAAAATTTCCTCAACTTTTTTTATCCGGGTTTGGGATAGGCATATGCAGTTTTAAAAATTTTTGTTCAATTATTATAAAAAAATGTATAATATTAAATAGAAGATAGTAAACAAGTTACAATTTATAACGTATACTCTTCATATTTTGAAAGAGATGAATGATTACTTTCATTATCAATATAATCTAAAATTTCTTTCTCAATATAAATAATTAATAAATCAATTCATCCATTGATCTCCAATTCTATTTTGTAGTCGATTTTTTATAATATTTATGACAGAAAATACTCTTTTGACGTCTGTTGTAGCAACATGTAATATCAATGACAGTTCCAGTAGTCTA
Organism: Dendrobium officinale; assembly: GCA_019514585.1. NCBI lineage: Eukaryota > Viridiplantae > Streptophyta > Magnoliopsida > Asparagales > Orchidaceae > Dendrobium > Dendrobium officinale. Next base: position 79,910,986 of record CM033682.1, read on the forward strand.
AAAGTAATATTATATATAATATCTTTACTACTTGGGATCATTTTATGAGCAAGGCTTCGGCTTGCAGCGTGATAGGTGAAGTTGCGAATAGAAAAGATAAGACCGAACTGGTAAAACCTAGGGTTTAAATAAAGAAAAGCTTGTTTTTTTTTAAGTTATTTTTTTAGCATCCACACCCCCACCCCCACCCCCACCACCCCCCTTTTAGCAGTCGGGAATAGGAAAAATAAGACTGAATCGGTAAACCTAGGGATTAAATTAAAAAAAAAAGTGTTTTTTTTTTTTTAGCATCCCCCACTATCATGCTTGTTACAGGATCTCCATATAGATTTTTTTAGAGTCATTTAAGACAATTAAGTTAATTCATACACATCGCATATGCAAAACCCGTTATCAAAAAAGGTCAACAAACTTGAGAGTTTCTCAAAGGAAGTAATTCCTTAAATGTTCTAATAGTCATCATTAGATTTTATTGACCGGAAAGATTTAGATATTTTTATATGTTTTCTAGAGAGAATTTGATATTTTATTGACAATTTTTTTTTTACTATTTAATAATTATAGGGCCATCGTGATTAACATCGTGTTAGCACGATTCTCATCCCTTATTAGCACTTATGACATATGCCAAGACTAATTTATTTCCAACTAATCATGCTATTAAAATAAAATTGCATAATTAATGCAAATAAAGAACAATATAAACCATTCCTATACATAATTTATCTCTAAACAAACCTTTTAGAGGTGCAAATAACAATTAAAGAAATTTTCCTTAAAAATGTTAAAATAATTATAAATAATAAATAATTAAATATTCGATCCTGATTTGTAGAGCTTCGATTAAGAGCGGTTATGTCACATTATTTTTATATATTGATATTATGTAATATTAAAAATTATATTTTTATTTATATAATATTGTAACATCTCAATATTATATAGAGATTAAAATAAAATAGATTTTTAAATATTAAATTGTTATATAAAAACTATAAATATTAAATACTAAATAATATAAATACATAAAAAATTTATGATCTGAATGCAAAACTTCTTAAAAGATATATTTATTATTAATTTAAAGTTATTAAATATTAGAGTTGTTTTGTCAGCTTCGACAATAAATATCTTTAGAAATAGAAATAAATAATTATAAAACAATTCATGGTTGGTCTTTATATAAGTTCTTCAAATTTTTTATTCTTAAGTTTTTTTTTTTTGGCATTTTGAATTTATGTTAGAAATATTAAATTTTTAGTTGAAGAACAATATAAAAATTTATACATCTACATAGTTTATTAATCAAGATAATTACCTTTTGAGGCTGTTAATGTGGCTGCTTCGGTTGGGGTTTCTTCTGCTGTTATTTCTCCGGACCTTCATTTAGCTGTTGATCCTAAATGTAATAAGGTAGTTAATTCTTTAGTTGATGTTCCGGTTAATGCGGTTGATTCGCGTTTTGCTGGGAATTTTTTGGGTGATGCTTCGGGATTGGATGTTCGGAACAATTCGAATTGGCTGGAGTCGTCTGAGGGGGAATTGGTTTCAGATTCTGATGATGATTTCATGCCGACGCCGGATTTCTGTGGTGGTTCAGATCCTGGTTGTGATTTTAATCTTGTTAATGTTAGGCCTGGTTCTGTGGTTGGTTTTCGGGGCAGGGCTCGTGGTCGTGGTCGAGGCCGCCGTCACCGTTAGTCTTTTGTTTTAGTTTTCTATGGCTTTAGACTTATTGTGGAGGTTGGTTTATTCAGATGGTTTTGCATCGAATTTGGGCAATGATGGGTTGAGGCACACATCATTGTGCCGTGCTTGTGGCAACCATAGCTGTGGGTTCTTTTCGGGTAGCTTCGAGGTGCTTTTGGACGGTCCTAGTGACGTGTTGTTGGTGTGTTGCCTCAACCGCCTACTGAGCCCGCGCTTTACTGTATTTTCTTTTTCTTCTTTTATTCTTTCCCTCTCTCTCTATTTGTAATGTTTTCTTGGTTATTATTAATATATATTTCTTAAAAAAAATCAAGATAATTAAACATTTTTAAAAATTATGAAAAATATATACCCTATATTATTAATTTGGGTGATTATAAAGATCAGCCTTATTTACGTTTAACTCTATTATCTTATTACTGAAATATATTTTTAACTTATAGAAGATCTTATCTTTAGAATTGACACATCATTGTGCCGTGCTTGTGGCAACCATAGCTGTGGGTTCTTTTCGGGTAGCTTCGAGGTGCTTTTGGACGGTCCTAGTGACGTGTTGTTGGTGTGTTGCCTCAACCGCCTACTGAGCCCGCGCTTTACTGTATTTTCTTTTTCTTCTTTTATTCTTTCCCTCTCTCTCTATTTGTAATGTTTTCTTGGTTATTATTAATATATATTTCTTAAAAAAAATCAAGATAATTAAACATTTTTAAAAATTATGAAAAATATATACCCTATATTATTAATTTGGGTGATTATAAAGATCAGCCTTATTTACGTTTAACTCTATTATCTTATTACTGGAATATATTTTTAACTTATAGAAGATCTTATCTTTAGAATTGAGTTTTTTATAGCCAGATATTGAGTTTTGCCTCTCAAGTAGACATTAGAGAGGGCTTCTAATTAATTAAAGGATTAAAAATTATAGTTAGGCAACAATAGCTTCATTATCATTAGCATGTTGTAGTGATCATCTCATTTTGATGATTGCAAATATATGTTGGAGTTACAAACATTTTATTTAAATATTTACATGACGGAGTAGTAGCATGAATCTAAGTATATGCTTCAACATATTTTTTTTAATATATGATCTACCAACTTGATGGCATGAGAGTCTCTGTAACCTATTTTTTAATATATGTTCTAGCAACTTGATGGCATTAGAATACTTACTTGGACAGGGCCTTTACAGGTGATCAAGAATGCCTGTGGTCTAGACTAGAGACCTTCAGTGCATTTTGAGGGGGCGCTGGTTTACCAAATGACCAACTGGTAGAATGGATGTCATAATTTGTAGTAGTGGGGTTCGTGTCCGTGCAGCCACTATCTAAAACTATTATAGTTAGGAAAAAAAAAACTTGATGGCATGAGAGCCTACTAAAAATCACATGTAAAAGAATTAATAAAGTTGTAGATACACAAGTTTGAAGAATCTATCTTTGACATGTCCACTCAATTTTATGAATTTTATTAATGCATTGCATCCTCTTGATGATTATGTTAAAGTTACCAAATTGGTTTTTCTTAATGATGCAATTAAGCTAAAGCCTCTTACCTTAATCTTATTGAACTTTGAAATTTAATTTTAAAATTATGTTTTGATAGAGTTGAAAGAGGTTTGAAAATAGTCATATAAATAACTTTGAATTTCAAAAGACAAAAATTAAAAGGTTTTTCAAAATTTGACTCCGCACATGGTCAAAGTTTGTAATTAAATTAAAAAAATTATTGAAAATGATATGCCATTATATATATATATATATATATATATATATATATATATATATATATATATATATATATATATATATATATATATATATATATAATCATATCTCATTATTGCATTAATTAGCAAAAAAATTTATTCAACAATTTGCAATTAAGTCCTTTGAAACGTTTTATTTTAAAATACTTAAAACATTGATCACTTTACAATTAATTCTTTTGGAAACATTTGATTTAAAACATTGTAAATATTTATCGATTTGTAATTAATTCATTTAAAACATTTCAAATATTTATCAAATTGTAATTAATTCATTTGAAACGTTTCAAAAATATTCATCAATTTGCAATTATTTCATTTGAAACATCTCAAATATTCATTCAAACATTTCCCAACCATTTTAATTCATTCATTTAATGGGCTTTAGTTAATGGGCTCATGGATTTTCATGATTAATTATATACTAATGCCTATAGTTATAAATGAATAATAATTTTATTTCTTAATGCCGATTTTCTTAAACTGCTGCTTTTTTATGTCAAGCATGTAAATAATTACCATTTTTGTTATATTTTATCTGCTTAAAAATATCATTATTGTTAATTTTTTAATATATTTTATTCTTTTTCCTTTAATGTTTCTTCTATATATATCAATCTAAATAATATTCTAGTGCTTAATAATACTAATTTTAAGAAATAAGACATATCATCTTTATTTTTTAGGTATATGGATTTAGACTATGCTATCAGGATTGAATGCCCTCCTATCCTTGCTACAAAATACATTGTTGAACAAATGGCTAACTTTAAGTGGGAGTGCCAAAATGACATGAGTTTTATGATATCATGAATCATTCTTTTTTTTGGGACATTTAGGCCAATTAAGTCAGACTCACACACACATTGCATATGCAAGACTCGAACTCAAGACCTCTTGGTTAGTAGCCTAAGCTTCCAACCAATAGACCAAGGTAAATTGTGTATCATGAATCATTATGTTACAAAAATTATTAGTGGGGCGATGTTTGAAGAGGAATGTATCAAAAAATTCTTAAGCCAAATAGCAAACTGTTCGTTGATTCTAAAAAGGTCAAAATAAGCACCACTCTAAATAAGGCAAATGCAATATAAAGAAGTACATTATTGATACGTACTCCAAAAATTAGCTTGATCGGGCACGAATCTTGAAGCAAAAGCTAGTTGAAAACTTCAAAAATTAATTCAGAGAGCACCCTAACTCCGATTTCAGCGAGCTTACAGTCAAACTGAGCGTCTCGGAAATACCAACCCAACGACACCAAGATCAACCCAATCCGAGCTTAAATGAGTCCGAATCAAGGGCTCAAAGCACTGTTGGAAGGTTCAAACTGCAATTTGAGTTACCAAGAGGACTCTGATTTTGACGAGCTTCTACTCGAATCGAAGGGCTCGACGAGACAAATCCAACGAGCCCAAGATCACAGAATTCCGACATCACTAAGGCCTTCAAATGTCCAATGAACGGTGCATGATCGTAGGATTCAATATCGGCCGTCCATTGGACCACTCCCTATTCGCCCCTGATCTCATGCCTTTTTACGGGCCATGCCACTCCAGAAAATCTATAAATAGAGCCCTCATTTCTCATGAGGGGGGATCCAAGCAAGAGAGAGAAGAAGAGAAGAGAAGGAAGGAGTTCCTCATCGACAGCCGCCGGACCACCGCCGGACCACCGCAGAACCTCGCCGGACCACCGCCGGACCATCGCAGGAATCTCGTCGTACCACCGTCGGACCACCGCAGGAACCTCGCCGGACCACCACAAAACCTCGCTGGACCACCACCTTAAGGCCCGACGTTCATCCCCGACGTCCTGCCAAAGACCCGACGTCTTGTTCAAGGCCCGACACTCAGTCCCTACATCCTGCCAAAGACCCGACGTCTTGTTCAAGGCCTGACACTCAGTCCCTACTTCCTGCCAAAGACCTGACGTCTTGTTCAAGGCCCGAAGTTAAGTCCCGACGTCCTGCTGAAGACCCGACGTCCTGCTGAAGACCTGACGTCCTGCTTAAGACCCGACGTCCTACTCAAGGCCAGACCATCAACATCCGATCTTCCAAGTGACACTGGGACTAACACCTGACTCCTTATCTCCTACCGCCTACAGTCTTTCTGACCACTGTCGCCTAATACGGTCCGTCCGACCTCCATCACCAGACAACGGTCTCCGGCCGACTACGGTCTCCTGCCGACTACGGTCTCCTGCCGACTACGGTCTCCGGCCGACTACGGTCTCCGGCCGACTACGGTCTCCTGCCGACTACGCTCTCCGGCCGACTATGGTCTCCGGCCGACTACGGTCTCCTGCCGACTACAGTCTCCGGCCGACTACGGTCTTCTGCCGACTACGGTCTCCTGCCGACTACAGTTCTTCAGGCCTTTGTCGCCTACTATGGTCCTTCCGACCTCCATCAACAGACAACGGTCTTTCTGACCCAGGTCTCCTGCCGACTCCGGTCTCCTGCCGACCACGGTCCTTCAGGCCAAACAAACTTGTATATGTAACTCTTACCATGTAATGCAATCTATATGATGTACATTTGCTACATCAATCCAAGGCCTTCTCCTAAGGAAGGGCCTCATTTGTAATCGACTACAAATACTAGTGGATTCATTCAAACCGGGCCAGGCCCCGTGGTTTTTCCCCCTTTTTCAGGGGTTTTCCACGTAAAAACTTTGGTGTCTCTTATGAACGCTACACCCTCTCACTTATCTGATTGTGTGCTGGATCTTCGTACAACGCTAAGACGTTAAACTATATATTTCTCTACCGCCGCGAATATTCCAGGACGCAACAGTTTGGCGCCGTCTGTGGGAACGTGATTCCCGACTGGGGGGCAATTATTGCTCTAATCTCAAAAGATCACACATAGCATCAATATCATAAGAAGCAAAAGCAGACTGGGGGGCAACTTTGACTCAAACCATGGTCAAATAGATCCTCCAATACCTTCAACATCAAGTTGATATTTCAGGAAAATCCAAGCAAATGCAATGATACTTTCTATCACTTATAAATTTCATACAGTCCCCTACAGGACTCATACTCCTTGGGCAAGGTCTTGATTTCGACCTCAAAAAGGTAGTAACGGTCTAAAGATAGACCCTTCATTATCTTTGATTCAGGATACACGTGACATTCGCCCCCTCCCAATCAAGGCAAAATCGATCCCAGGGGGATCCGATTTGACCTCTTTCACACAGGTTAACGTCGTCGAGCAAAGGCTCCGACATACAACCTCGGAAAGGTCCTACATCCTTGATGGATTCTCCCGACCTCTTCCACACAGGTTAATGTCGTCGAGCAAATGCTCCGACATACAACCTTAGAAAGGTCATACATCCTTAGTGGATTCTCCCGGCCTCTTCCACACAGGTTAACGTCGTCGAGCAAAGGCTCCGACATACAACCTCGGAAAGGTCCTACATCCTTGGTGGATTCTCCCGCCTCTTCCACACAGGTTAACGTCGTCGAGCAGGGCTCCGGCATACAACCTTGGAAAGGTCTCACATCCTTAGTGGATTCTCCCGGCCTCTTCCACACAGGTTAACGTCGTCGAGCAGGGCTCTGACATACAACCTCGGAAAGGTCTCACATCCTTGGTGGATTCTCCCGACCTCTTCCACACAGGTTAACGTCGTCGAGCAGGGCTCCGGCATACAACCTCGGAAATGTCTCACATCCTTAGTGAATTCTCCCGGCCTCTTCCATACAGGTTAACGTCGTCGAGCAAAGGCTCCGACATACAACCTCGGAAAGGTCCTACATCCTTGGTGGATTCTCCCGCCTCTTCCACACAGGTTAACGTCGTCGAGCAGGGCTCTGGTATACAACCTCGGAAAGGTCTCACATCCTTAGTGGATTCTCCCGGCCTCTTCCACACAGGTTAACATCATCGAGCAGGGCTCTAACATACAACCTCAAAAAGGTCTCACATCCTTGGTGGATTCTCCCGACCTCTTCCACACAGGTTAACGTCATCGAGCAGGGCTCCGCAACCTCGGAAAGGTCTCACATCCTTAGTGGATTCTCCCGACCTCTTCCACACAGGTTAACGTCGTCGAGCAAAGGCTCCGACATACAACCTCGGAAAGGTCCTACATCCTTGGTGGATTCTCCCGGCCTCTTCCACACAGGTTAACGTCGTCGAGCAGGGCTCCGGCATACAACCTCGGAAAGGTATCACATTTTTAGTGGATTCTTCCGGCCTCTTCCACACAGGTTAACTTCGTCGAGCAGGGCTCTGACATACAACCTCGGAAAGGTCTCACATCCTTGGTGGATTCTCCCGACCTCTTCCACACAGGTTAACGTCGTCGAGCAGGGCTCCGGCATACAACCTCGGAAAGGTCTCACATCCTTAGTGGATTCTCCCGACCTCTTCCACACAGGTTAACGTCGTCGAGTAGGGCTCCGACTTACAACCTCGGAAAGGTCTCACGTCCTTGGTTAACGTCGCTAGAATGTCGTCAATAGACTTCTATCTGACTTCTCTATAATGTTAAAATTCTTCCCGATTTTGAATTTCCTCCTGCGCAAAACTTTTGCCTTGCAGGACTTTCGACGAACTAATACACGACGCCGAAATTCTTCCTGTCATCGGACTAATACCCGTCGTCGGACTTCTGCCCGTCGACGAATCTTTGTCGGTCTTCTACTTGACACTGCATCTCTACCCGACTACGGACTTCTGCCTGTCGTTGGACTTCTACCCGACATCGGACTTCTCCATGTCGTCAGACTTCTGCTCGTTAGCGGACTTCTACTCGTCGACAAACTTTCATCGGACTTCTTCCCGAGGCCGTACTTCTACACGACGTCGGACTTCACCTTGTCGTCGAACTTCTGCTCGTTAGCGTAATTCTGCTCGTCGTCAGACTTCTGCCCGTCGATGAACTTTCATCGGACTTCTACCCGAGGCCATACTTCTACACGACGTCGGACTTCTCCTTGTCGTCGAACTTCTGCTCATCAGCGGACTTCTACTCGTCGTCGGACTTCTGCCCGTCGACAAACTTTCATCGGTCTTCTGCCCGAGACCGAACTTCTACATTATGTCGGACTTCTCCCTGTCGTCGGAATTCTACCAGTTAATAGACTTTCGTCGGTCTTCTACCCGACGCTGTATGACTACCCGATGTTGAATTCATGCCTGTCATCATACTTCTCCCCGATGCTGGAAGTTTTCCCGTCATTCCAACCTCTCTGAGCTCTCTCCTTATAAGGGTCTATCCGACCTCCATTGCCAACCACCAAACATCGGAACTCCACAAGATCTCTCAAAGAAAAGAGGGATAAGGGGAAATCTCCGGACTTCCTTGCCAAGACAGGGGCCTCGAAAAATCGAGGGAATGCCTCAATAGAAAGGACAGAGGGAGAAGAGAAGAAGGGGAAATCTCTGGACTTCCTTGCCAAGAGAGGGGCCTCGAAAAATCGAGGGAAGGCCTCAATAGTAAGGACAGTGGGAGAAGAGAAGGAGGGGAAATCTCCCGACCTCTTCCACACAGGTTAACGTCGTCGAGCAAAGGCTCCGACATACAACCTCGGAAAGGTCCTACATCCTTGGTGGATTCTCCCGGCCTCTTCCACACAGGTTAACGTCGTCGAGCAGGGCTCCGGCATACAACCTCGGAAAGGTATCACATTTTTAGTGGATTCTTCAGGCCTCTTCCACACAGGTTAACTTCGTCGAGCAGGGCTCTGACATACAACCTCGGAAAGGTCTCACATCCTTGGTGGATTCTCCCGACCTCTTCCACACAGGTTAACGTCGTCGAGCAGGGCTCCGGCATACAACATCGGAAAGGTCTCACATCCTTAGTGGATTCTCCCGACCTCTTCCACACAGGTTAACGTCGTCGAGTAGGGCTCCGACTTACAACCTCGGAAAGGTCTCACGTCCTTGGTTAACGTCGCTAGAATGTCGTCAATAGACTTCTATCTGACTTCTCTATAATGTTAAAATTCTTCCCGATTTTGAATTTCCTCCTGCGCTAAACTTTTGCCTTGCAGGACTTTCGACGAACTAATACACGACGCCGAAATTCTTCCTTCATCGGACTAATACCCGTCGTCGGACTTCTGCCCGTCGACGAATCTTTGTCGGTCTTCTACTTGACACTGCATCTCTACCCGACTTCATACTTCTGCCTGTCGTTGGACTTCTACCCGACATCGGACTTCTCCATGTCGTCAGACTTCTGCTCATTAGCGGACTTCTACTCGTCGACGAACTTTCATCGGACTTCTTCCCGAGGCCGTACTTCTACACGACGTCGGACTTCACCTTTTCGTCGAACTTCTGCTCGTCAGCGGACTTCTACTCGTCGTCAGACTTCTGCCAGTCGATGAACTTTCATCGGACTTCTACCCGTGGCCATACTTCTACACGACGTCGGACTTCTCCTTGTCGTCGAACTTCTGCTCATCAGCGAACTTCTACTCGTCGTCGGACTTCTGCCCGTCGACAAACTTTCATCGGTCTTCTGCCCGAGACCGAACTTCTACATTATGTCGGACTTCTCTCTGTCGTCGGAATTCTACCAGTTAATAGACTTTCGTCGGTCTTCTACCCGACGCTGTATGACTACCCGATGTTGAATTCATGCCTGTCATCATACTTCTCCCCGATGCTGGAAGTTTGCCCGTCATTCCAACCTCTCTGAGCTCTCTCCTTATAAGGGTCTATCCGACCTCCATTGCCAACCACCAAACATCGGAACTCCACAAGATCTCTCGAAGAAAAGAGGGATAAGGGGAAATCTACGGACTTCCTTGCCAAGAGAGGGGCCTCGAAAAATCGAGGGAATGCCTCAATAGAAAGGACAGAGGGAGAAGAGAAGAAGGGGAAATCTCTGGACTTCCTTGCCAAGAGAGGGGCCTCGAAAAATCGAGGGAAGGCCTCAATAGTAAGGACAGTGGGAGAAGAGAAGGAGGGGAAATCTCTGGACTTCCTTGCCAAGAGAGGGGCCTCGAAAAATTGAGGGAAGGCCTCAATAGAAAGGACAGAGGGAGAAGAAAAGAAGGGAAAATCTTCGGACTTCCTTGCCAAGAGAGGGGCCTCGAAAAATCGAGGGAAGGCCTCAATAGAAAGGACAGAGGGAGAAGAGAAGGAGGGGAAATCTCCGGACTTCCTTGCCAAGAGAGGGGCCTCGAAAAATCGAGGGAAGACCTCAATAGAAAGGACAGAGGGAGAAGAGAAGGAGGGGAAATCTCCGGACTTCCTTGCCAAGAGAGGGGCCTCGAAAAATCGAGGGAAGGCCTAAATAGAAAGGACAGAGGGAGAAGTGAAGGAGGGGAAATCTCCGGACTTCCTTGCCAAGAGAGGGGTCTCGAAAAATCGAGGGAAGACCTCAATAGAAAGGACAGAGGGAGAAGAGAAGAAAGGAGAGAAGAAGAGGAGAAAAGAGGAGAAGAAAAGGAGAAAGACAACTTTTCTAAAGGATTCAGGGGCCTATTTATAGGTTTTTGGAGAGAAGGGGGGAAGTTTCTAGAGTTTTCTAGAAGTTTCAAAAAATTTGAATTTTTCTGAATTTTTTTGGATTTTTCTGGAATTTTTTTGGATTTTTTTGGATTTTTTTTAATAAACATGGGGCCCACAAAAAAAAAAAAGATTTTTACTCTAACCGCACGGCTAACCGCGCGGTACAGCGCGCGGTCGAGCCGTTTCACGCGCGGCGCGCGCGGGCCGCCCGCCGGCGAGCGGCGGCAGACGGTGGCCCGGCCGGTGTTCGGCCGCCTACACGAATCCAGGCCCAATCTTCGGCCCGGACGGTCCGATTCGGACTTTTTTGGGGTCCCCGGACACGTTTTTCGACATTCCAGACACGATTTTGACACTTTCGGAGCTCAACGAGGCCTCTACGATCAAGTTTGAGCAAGCATTTAACTTTTGAAACACAATTTTTAGCGATTCGGCCAATGTAAAATTTTGGAACAATTATTTTCGGACTTCTGGAGCTTCGACGTCCGAAAATAGGGGGGCAACTGATACGTACTCCAAAAATTAGCTTGATCGGGCACGAATCTCGAAGCAAAAGCTAGTTGAAAACTTCAAAAATTAATTCAGAGAGCACCCGAACTCCGATTTCAGCGAGCTTACAGTCAAACTGAGCGTCTCGTAAATACCAACCCAACGACACCAAGATCAACCCAATCCGAGCTTAAATGAGTCCGAATCAAGGGCTCAAAGCATTGTTGGAAGGTTCAAACTGCAATTTGAGTTACCAAGAGGACTCTGATTTTGACGAGCTTCTACTCGAATCGAAGGGCTCGACGAGATGAATCCAACGAGCCCAAGATCACAGAATTCCGACATCACTAAGGCCTTCAAATGTCCAATGAACGGTGCATGATCGTAGGATTCAATATCGGCCGTCCATTGGACCACTCCCTATTCGCCCCTGATCTCATGCCTTTTTACGGGCCATGCCACTCCAGAAAATCTATAAATAGAGCCCTCATTTCTCATGAGGGGGGATCCATGCAAGAGAGAGAAGAAGAGAAGAGAATGAAGGAGTTCCTCCTCGACAGCCGCCGGACCACCGCCGGACCACCGCAGAACCTCGCCGGACCACCGCCGGACCACCGCAGGAATCTCGTCAGACCACCGCCGGACCACCACAAAACCTCGCTGGACCACCACCTTAAGGCCCGACGTTCATCCCCGACGTCCTGCCAAAGACCCGACGTCTTGTTCAAGGCCCGACACTCAGTCCCTACATCCTGCCAAAGACCCGACGTCTTGTTCAAGGCCTGACACTCAGTCCCTACTTCCTGCCAAAGACTCGACGTCTTGTTCAAGGCCCGAAGTTAAGTCCCGACGTCCTGCTGAAGACCCGACGTCCTGCTGAAGACCTGACATCCTGCTTAAGACCCGACGTCCTACTCAAGGCCAGACCATCAACATCCGATCTTCCAAGTGACAATGGGACTAACACCTGACTCCTTATCTCCTACCGCCTACGGTCTTTCTGACCACTGTCGCCTAATACGGTCCGTCCGACCTCCATCACCAGACAACGGTCTCCTGCCGACTACGGTCTCCTGCCGACTACGGTCTCCGGCCGACTACGGTCTCCGGCCGACTACGGTCTCCTGCCGACTACGGTCTCCGGCCGACTATGGTCTCCGGCCGACTACGGTCTCCTGCCGACTACGGTCTCCTGCCGACTACGGTCTCCTGCCAACTACAGTTCTTCAGGCCTTTGTCGCCTACTATGGTCCTTCCGACCTCCATCAACAGACAACGGTCTTTCTGACCCAGGTCTCCTGCCGACTCCGGTCTCCTGCCGACTCCGGTCTCCTGCCGACCACGATCCTTCAGGCCAAACAAACCTGTATATGTAACTCTTACCATGTAATGCAATCTATATGATGTACATTTGCTACATCAATCCAAGGCCTTCTCCTATGGAAGGGCCTCATTTGTAATCGACTACAAATACTAGTGGATTCATTCAAACCGGGCCAGGCCCCGTGGTTTTTCCCCCTTTTTCAGGGGTTTTCCACGTAAAAACTTTGGTGTCTCTTATGAACGCTACACCCTCTCACTTATCTGATTGTGTGCTGGATCTTCGTACAACGCTAAGACGTTAAACTATATATTTCTCTACCGCCGCGAATATTCCAGGATGCAACAATTATAGAAATGTCTGATTTTGTTACTAGACCGAGACCACTAAAGTTAGAGTTATTTCATGATATTCTGGTGCACTTAGTCTTAATATCTCTTTTTGTACATTAGTCATTTTAAGATAAGTTATAATACTTAAAAAAAATGAATGCTTAGTACTTTTATTGCTCAATATGTGCAAGAAGAACAAAAGTTGAAATAAGAAAAGATTGAGAGTGCTCACTTTGCTACTTCCTCTCATAACATTGTTGCCAAGAGAAAAAGGAACTAAAATGAAAGATTCATATGTGGAAAATATATATATTATATCTTGAATTTGGTTGTATTTCACATTTATATGAGAATTTTTATGTATTGTCATATAGAAGAAATTTAATTTCTATTTTATGTTTGAACATTTATGGATACACTTGCTCATTTGAAAATGGAAAGTTTAATCTCTTTTAGTACTAAAAAATTATTGTAACTGATTCTCTACTTAATAATCTATATAAATTAGATATTTATGTATTACAAATTAATAAAATTATGCATACAAATAATTTTGGTACAAAGCAAAATTTAATAAATGAAAATTTTTTTATGTTATTACATAAACATTTATGACGTGTTTTTAAATAAAGAATTGAAAGACTTGTATTAGATAGAATTTTTATTCTCTTAATTTTCAGTTTTAAAAACATGTATTGAATCTATTAAGGGGAAATAAGCAAATGTCAAGAAAGTTGGTGCTAATAGTTGTTTGAACATCTTGAAATTAACTTATACTGATATTTATGGTCCATTTCATAAAGCTTCGTGGAGTGACCAATAATATTTATTATATTTATAGATAATTATTCCTATTATATGTACTTATACTTAATATATGAGAAGTTACAATCACTAGATGTACTTAATATCTTTAAAGCTAAAATTAAAAATCAACTTGGAAAGAAAATTAAAGTTATGCAATCATGGTGTTGAATACTATGACATATATGATGAATTAGGTGAACAACGTTCATGCTCGTTTGTCAAATATTTAACATACTATAGCATTGTTCCTCAATACACTTTATTAGGGACTCCAAGTCAAAATGGTGTAGCATAGATGTGAAATTGATTCTTATAAGATCATGCTTGAAGTATGATATGTTATACTTCTTTATGAGAATCATTTTGGTGAGAAACCTTAAAGACTGACATTCTTATTCTTAATAGAGTTATAAGCAAAGAAATAGCTAAAATCCATGAGTTATGGACTAGAAATAAATCTAATATTAGACATCTCCATACCTAAGAATGTCTAGCTGAGATTAGGCCATATAAGCATAATGAAAGAAAATTAGACTTAAGAATTATAACCTTCTACACTTTGCTAGGTACTCAAAAAGGTTGAGAGGTTTCAAGTTTTATGATTTATTGACTAGATCTTTTTTGTGACTAGCAATACTAATTTTATTAAGAATATTGAATATGATGTAATATATAAACCTAGGATTTTTATCTTTTAGGAGAAATATATCATTATTATTTTAGTTATGGCTAAAGATGATCATATAATTATATATAATATTATTTAGATTACAAATTCAAGTAATCAATACATTCTTGAGTTATCTCCTACTCATATTGAGCATGTGGAATCACAACAACCTTAATATGAAGTGCCAAATAAAATATCCACTAGGGAGTGAAGAACATTAATTCTAAATGAGTATGTTATGTATCTTCAAAAACTTAAATTTGATATGAGAATTGAAAATGATCCAATCACTTTTAGTTAAGTCAAACAAAGTGAACTCTCAAAATTGGATGAATATTGTTATGGAGGATGAGATGAATTCAATAAAAAGATAATGATGCTCGAGATATTGTCAAATAACCTAAAACAATAAAATCAATTGAGTGTAAACATGTTTTTAAGACCAAACCAAACGAGATTCAAAAAGTAATGTTAAAAGATATAATACATTAAGAAAAGAATTTATTATAAAGAGATTTTATTTTCAATTTCATCAAAAGACTCTTTTAGAATTATTATGACACAATTAGTTTATTATGATTTGGACTTACATCAAATGAATGAAAAAACTATGTTTCTCAATAATGACATTGAATAGATTATATACATGATGAAACCATTTTTTTATTTTTTTTTTGAAAAATTAGATTCAAAACATTTCATTTGCAAATCAAGGAATTTCATGTATGATTTAAAATAAGTAATCCATTTATGATATAAAAAAGCTTGATCAAGTAATTACTTCCTTTAATTTTAAGGAAACTTTGTTGATCAATGTATTTATCATAAGTTGAGTGAGAGTAAATTTAGTACCATAGTGCTATATGTTGATTCTATTTTACTAACAAGCAATGAGATAGGCTTATAGCATGAAACTAAGAGGTCCATGAATATAGTTGGGAATGCATCCTTTGTATGGGGTATATAAATTTATTGAGATTCTTCATGTGATCTATGATGCTCTAAGATCTAATTTTAAAGAACTATCTCTATAAATATTTTAATTATCTACTAGTGCCACTAATAGCTATCCTTATATAAAATAATTGAATATAATGGAAGCAACCCTACACTTATCATCAAAACATACATACATTTACATTTTATATTCCCACAAGAATTATACACGATATCCATGAATATAGTTTCTCGTATTAGTCTATTCTTATTCATTCATGACTATAAATTTAATAACATAAAATAAAATATCTATAATTTTCAATCTTAAACAACCCAACTCCATTAAGTCAATACCTAAAATCATATAAACCACATATAATGAGTACAAAGCTCAATAGGTTACCAAAACATATAATAGTTATCAATGCACAATAATAGAAACAATATGTATGAAATCAATAATATCATATCATTATGAACATGTAGTAGTCAGTATGAATAGTATTGATTTATATGAGGAATAACAATCAATGCAACCAATATAAATTAATAAATAAAGTAAATCAATGACTGGCTTTATAGATTCTTTAATTCATGTTATATCATATATTATAAATTCATGTTATATTATATATTATTAAAAAATAAGATAAAAATTAAAATATATTATTTTTTAATATTATTTCATTAAATAAAATAAAATAATAATAGATAAAAAATTTAATTTATTTGCATCATTAAATTTTAATTAAATAAATGTATAAATATATAGTATTTGTTTAGTGAACTTGAGAACTTTACCTTGATTTTTCAGTCACATTATATGTTGGGCAATGTGATAAAGAAAAGTTAATAAATCATTATTGATGCTTATTTAACTAAACAATATTTAATTTAATTTATTAATTAAATATGAGCCGAATTGATTTTTGAAAATCGGCACCGATTTGCCTGTTAACCGGTTGAACTACTGGTTGAAGGCGGATTAAATCGGTTCAAGGCTAAAGTTGTTTTGATAATATTTCAGACTGGCAAGTGGATCATTAGGATTAGCTGGTTTGGTCCTATTTTTAAAACAGTGGGTATGACTATATTAAAATTTTTTCTAACTTATGATTTTATAATTACTAACATTTTTTTTTAAAGAAAAGGGATAAGCCTCTCATTAATTTGAAGAATAGATATAGTAAAACTTAGATTGATTATTTTCTTATAAAAAAATAGATCGTTTATATTGCAAAGATTATAATATTATTTATAGTGAAAGTTTATGTACCCATAGTCACTTATTACTTTTGAACTTTAAGATGAAGGGCGGAATATAAAAATAAAGAAAAATATTATCCTAAGATTAGATGAGGATATTTAAATAACATTAATAAAAATATTTTTTAGAGCAAGATTATAGATCTTAATTTTTTGATTGTGTATAAAGAAGCAAATATTATGTGAAAAAAAGGGATTAATATTCAAATTATTGCAAATGATGTGCTTGGAGTACCAAAAGAAGAAGTTTTAAATAGTAAAAATAGTTGGAGGTGGAATTAAAATGTGCAAGAAAAAAATAAAAAATAAGAAATTTTGTTATAAAAATTGATTTATATGTAAAAATTTAAAAAATTGAGAAATGTATAAAGATGTCCGTAAGAAGTCTAAGAAAACAATTTGCACTACAAAAAATATGATTTTTAATGATTTATATAATATTGTTGCGGGCTAGAATATATGCGGCAATAAGTTAGAAAATTTTCGTCTTAGCGTTGTACGGATATCCAGCACACAAATAGAAAAAATTGCAACACCATAATTTTTACGTGGAAATCATGGAAAAAGGAAAAATCACAAGGCCATGCCAAGTTGGAAGGATTCCACTAGTATTTACTTAGATTATAAGTGGCTTATTCGTCCTTGAAATTGAGGATGATCAGATTATAATAATCAACTCCCTGATTGAAATTTAGCTACAAACATAGATAAAACATCCAAAAGAATTTGATGGTCGGGTAAAAATCCTACTTCTATTGACTGTTTGGAAGAAATCCAGCATTAATCGGCTATCGGGCAGAACTCCAACGTCAGTCGATTGTCGGGTAGAACTCCGACGTTAGTTGTCAGTCCGGCGGAACTCTGATATCAGTCGGTGATCAGACAGAACTCGGGTGTTAGTTGGAAGTCCGACAAAATTCTAGCATCGGTCGGCTGCCGGGTGGAAGCCTAACGGTGGTCGAGTAGGAGTCTGGTGGCAAGGGAGCTCTCTTCATTCTCTTCATTTTCTTACTTCTCTTATTATTATTATTTTTTGGAAATTTAGGCCATTTAAGGAAAACTCACACACACAACGCATACACAAAGACTCGAACCCTAGACTTCTTAGTTGGAAGCCTAAGCTCTCAACCAACAGGCTAAGGTGAGCTATCTACTTCTCTTATTATTTCATTCCATACTTTTTTTGATTGGGTCCCCTCTCATGAGAAATGAGGGGTCTATTTATAATTTTTTGAGAGTGACATTACCACTAAATAGGAGAAAGATCAAGGGTTAATTGTGAGTGATTTGAATAGAAAGCTGATGTTGAATCCCTTGATCGTGGACTATTTATTGGCATTTGAAGGCCCTAATGATATCAAAATTCAACGATCTTGGATTCTTCTTGTAGAGCCGCTCAATTCGACTATAAGCATGTCAAGTTTGGAAACCGTTTGGTAATCCAAATTATAGTTTGAACCCTCCAAATGCTCTTCGGGGTCTTTGATTTGGACTCATTTGGGCTCGGATTGAGTTCCATTTGGTGTCGTTGGGTTCGTATATCCGAGACGTTCAATTCTACTATAAGTTTGGTGAAATCGGAGTTCATATAATTTTCAATTTAATTTTGAAATTTCCAACTTGATTTCGCCTCGAGATTTGTGACCGATCAAAATTATTTTTTGATGATATATCATTATATCCAATATATTATATATTAAAGAGGCAAACAAATGTATGCATAAGTTAACCAAGCAAAGAGATATGAGAATTAAAAATTTAGTTCAAGTGAAGAGCATTAAGGATGAAGAAAAATAAAATTATTAGAAGAGGACTTTCAACAAAAATTGATGAGATATTTTGATAAGCTTTTCAATGAAAATTGTAAAAATATGATTGACTTTAGTGACTTTAGCACCACAAATAAAAATAAAGATTTTTATTTTTATCATTATATTAGTAACATCAAAGTCATAGAGACTTAAAAAAATGAGTGTAGAAAGCTTTTGGAAATGATGATATTCTAATAAAAGTGTGAAATTGCATATGAGATGGAGTTTCTTGGCTTACGAAACATTTCAATTTTATTTTGAAAACTAAAAGGATGCCAGATGAGTGGAGTATGTTGATTTCTATTTTTAAGAATAGAAGATGCATAAGAGTGTGAATTATTGAGGAATTAAATTAATATGTAATACTTTAAAACTTTGGAAGAGAGCTATTGAGCATAGGTTATGAGTGATACTAATATATCTCAAAATCAATTTGGATTCATGTTGGGTAGGTCTACTACGGAAATTATATATTTATTGAGATGTTTGATGGAGAAATATAGAGAGAATATATAAGGAGGATCTACATATGATATTTATTGATTTAGAGAAAGCTTATGATAAAGTTTCAAGAGCAGTGCTATGGGGAGTTTTTGAAAAGAAAGGGACTAATAATATTTATATTCAAGTCATTAAGGATAGGTATGCAAGAGATGTTACTTTGTTCAAACACAAGGAGGTTGGACCAAGTATTTTCCTATTTCAATTGGATTATATCAAGGATATCGATCAACTTTAAACCCATATCTTTTTTGCTTTAGTCATGGATGTTCTTATTAGACATTTGCAGGAAGATGTACTATGGTGTATGTTTTTTGCTGATGATATTCTTCTTGTTGATAAGACTAGAGAGAGTTGAAGGTAAACTTGAATTATGAAGGTCAACCTTAGAGTCTAAATAATTTTGTTTGAGTAGATCTAAAACCGAATACATTGAGTATAATTTTAGTAGTAATAAATCTAATGAGGGAGATTGTAATTTTGAGCGATCAAGTCATTAATAAGAGTATTGGTTTTATATATCTCGGGTCTATTGTCCATAGTGATGGTGAAATAGATGGATATACTATTAGTAGTATTCAAGTTGGATGATTGAAATGGAGAAATGTATCATAACTAATATATGATAAAAAAGTACCCCTCAAACTTAAGGTAAAATTTTATAAGATGGTGGTGAGATCTGTAAAATTTTATGTCATAGAATGTTGGTCATTAAAAGAGAATCATACAATTAAGCTAAATGTTGCAGATACGAGGATGTTCAGGTGGATGGGTAGCTTTACTCTTAGAGATAGAATGCAAAATGAGCATATACGTGAAAAGGTTGGAGCTCTACTGACATACATATAAGATTAGAGAGAGTCATTTTAGATGGTTTGGTCACATAAAATGTTGGCCTTCTGATGACTCAATTATAAACATAAATGTACTAGATTTGATCTATGTTAAGAGAGACAGTGATAGACTTAAAAAGATTTAATTAAAAAATATTAGAAATAATTTTTTATTAGATTTAAATAATAGAGAAAAATAATTCATGTGGCCGACGCCAATCCATATAGTGGGATAAAGACTTGATGTGGTTGAATATTATATTATTAAAACAATTTACATAATGTACTATAAAATATATAACCTAAATTTATAATTTAAAAAAACTATCTAATTCCACTACACGCACACCTATACTTCCAGGCACACTCATGGATAAGGATGAAGGGCAGTTACGTCATTTCTCCCAGCGTTTAGTAAGGCGAAAACCCTAACTGCAACGCCACTCCCAGTGGCGGCGGCGCGCCCGCCGCGGCTACATCTTAAGTGCCACGTGTGCAGCGGATGAGATCCTCATCCCGGACTGACGTGTTCCGAAACTGCATCCGGGCTATAAATACTACGCTTCACCAAGGCTTTCATTTCTTCCCGACCTGGCGGAGAGCAAAGGGAATTCGGAGACGAGAGCGTGGCGAGGAGGCTTCTCAGGGAGAGAAAAAAACTAGGGAGGAGACGGAGATCGCGTTTAGGGTTTCTTGGAGCTTCTCCGTTTGGGGCAACGTGTTCCCTGTCTTGGCTCGAGATTCCCGAGCCAAGACGAATAACTCACATGATCAATTAGTCCTGAAGGCAGCGATCAAAAATTTTTCCAGGGGTTCTGCACTTCACTGCTGCTCTCGAAGAGGTAATTAACGATTGTAAGTGGTGTTCGGGAGTTTGATCTGGTGATTTTTGCCTGTGATGTTTTGTTGATACGTGTGTGCTGATGTTGGTTCTTGGGTTCTTGGTTTGCAGAGGAGGGCGATGTCGTCGCCTAAGGAGGGTTTCTTGACCGATGAGCAGAGAGAGGTGCTGAAGATTGCCGCGCAGAATGTGGAGGTTCTTTCGTCGTCTCCGAGATCTCCGACTGGGCTGGCCTTGCTTCTACCGGAGCATAATAACAATAAAGGTGGAAGGCCGACCGCTGGGGGAAGCTTGGTAAGGCATGTGCGCCGCTCGCACTCTGGGAAGGTCGTGAGAGTGAAAAAGGGTGAGTTCGCTTTTCCAAATTTTCCAACTCTCTTGTGCTGATGAGTTGACCGGAGCTGTTTTGTTTGTTTAGGGTTTAGGGTGCGGTATTTATTAATGTGACATACTTTTTGCTGAAGATTTATTATCTTTTTAGCTAGAATTCCATATGGATGGTTTTTGAATCCCATCATATAGGCTAATGGATGATTTGTTTGCAAATTTCCATACATACAAAATTACGCCAAGGCTGTATAAAAATTGAAACAAAAATTTCCATTGATTGATTTCTAAGTTGAATTAATTATGCTCATATTCAGATCGATCATTTGGTAAACAAGTAGATCAAATCGAACTTGAGATGAGTTATAGAAGTATATCGAATCTTGCTATGACATGATTGTTTCCAAAAAAATTTTAAGCTAACTTTGTTTCAGTTAGATTTGAAAACCTTTCACTAAAGGTAGTGAAGAAGGAAAAAACATCTTGCCAGGATATCTTGATGTAGATTATGTCAATATGGACTCCTACAAGCTGGATTTGGATTGAGATTAGTGCTAGCGGTTGATATTATTTGTTGCACTAATCTCAGTGAATTCAACTATGTGAAGCACATCCGAATGTTCTTTTTTTTTTGGTGAAACACCTTTTACAATTTATACACATTAGAGTTTCGCATAAGAAAAAAAGAAACAAAAAATGTAGGTAGGATTGAAAAAATGATTTACTAAATATGGTGAAAAACCCTTTATAACTTGTGCACATTAAACTTTCACATAAGGCCAAAAGATACACTTGAAGAGATTCTATTGATGTGACATGCTATTGTAAGAATGGATTCACCTTAAAACTGTTTTGGAATGTAAGCAGCAACATAGGGAATTTGACAACTTCCAGTACATGTTAATTTTTTTTTTTTCAATAATTTCATTTTTTTGGGAATATCAACATGAACTTTGATGCTCTATCTCTTGAATCAGAAGGTGCAATCCAAGAATCAAATGTTAATATTCTCTCTCATATATCAGCCTGAAAGATTTGTATATTGACTTGGAATTTGGTTTGAACCATGTTGTTGATGTTTTGCAATATTTGACCTACTCCTGCCTTTTTTTTTTATAAAAATATACATGTAAGTCTAGTGTGATCATCACTAAAGGTAACAAATCATCTAGAACATGTAATATTATTGATTATTGATGGTCGTTAACTATCATGGTGTACGATTAAAAGGTTGAGATGGTTTTTACCATTGATTTGGTTAGGTATCACGAACATGCTTGGATATTTAATAAATCTTGCACTTTAATGGTTTTGAGTATCTTTGAATAATGAAGGAAATGATTTTTCAAGATACATGAAATTTGAGTGATAATGCCTCAACATGATATCACCATCTTTATTACTATTAGGGGAGAGTTCAATTTAATTGGTCTTTTTGTGATTTTCTTTCATGATTGTCAACTATAAGAAGATAAAGACCCGCATAGATTTAAGATTGTCAAACTTCTTTCTTGAATCAAAGTTTTGAAATTCAGGACTTTTGTAATACAATAATTATCTCTTATAAGTTTTCTTTTGGATAGCAAATTTTAATATAAATTTAGAACCAAGAGAACATAATCAAGGTTTTACTTTTTGAAATGATAATAAAATTTATACTAATCACTTTTGAGAATGGTCCATGAATAATTTAGATACTGTCATGACATGTTATATATTTAATATATATAGAAGCATCTCCGATCATATGATTTGATGCACTTGAGCCCATAATTGGACTTGAAGTTTGCTCTTAAGGCACTTACAAATTTATCTCTTATACTATGGTACAAACATTGCTTGAAGAATTAGCGTTAGCATTCTTTTGTGATTGTTAGAACTTTTTCAGTAAGAGTTCCAATTGGTCCTTGTTATATGCTTTAGCTTGATGAATTATGGGTTTTGAAAGTGACTCCAAGTCAACTAGTTTTCCATTAATTTTTTCACAAGTCTCCTTTGGTATTCAGATTTTAATCAGTGCTTAGACCATGTTCTTTCTTTCTTTTATCAATTATCATTAATAAATTGTGATCCTCAGAAGACTATGTTGGAGTTCAATATTTTGAGTGATATTTTGAGATCCCCGCAATACATTTCTTCTCTTTTATTCTCTTTGAAATTCAAAAAGGTTTCTCGCAGGCTAGACAATGGCTTACTACTTAGAATTCTTCATCGAACTTGTAAATCTAGTCTTTTTTAACAACTTGTATTGTTAATTTCTCTCAGGCCACCTTCACTCCAATTCTTTGAGTATATCAGCTGCCAATTTTAAACCAAGATTTTAAAATATTTGATTACAAAAATTCTGTCTTAGATTGTGGAGTATTATTTTGATCATAAAGATTTTTTGAGAGGAATTGCTTTCATTGGATTACGTTTCCTTTATTACAATGGTGCATTGAACACAAAAATCATCGCCTACTTGACGTGGAAAGTGCATTGATGCTTCACATGAATGCTTCTCGTCAGTTCTATGATGATATTTCCTTCTCCAAATATTTTCCTATTAATCAAATCTCATCAAAACTACTACTAGATCACGGCTCACTCATCTTCACTCTTTATTCGGTTATGTTTTTTTTTTTTTAACTCTTATACTACAGTTCTTTAAATTTATCTTATGTGTTTTGCTCACCAAACAAAGTCTCCACCCATGTTATTGGCCTTTACTATAAATGGATGTAAGTCATGTCTTCTTTCATAGTGACATGCAAGAAGTAGTTAAGATTGGAGCAATCTCCTTTGTATGTTGCTCAAAGGGAAAATTATATATGTATACTCAATATGCTATCTATTGCTTTAAAAATTCTACAAGCTTGGTTTGACAAAATTTGTAAAGCCTTGATTGAGATTTGTCTTCACAACAACATTATAAATTACTATATTTAGCAAGCATATCTCTGCAGGTTACGACTCCAATCTTATTAGTTATTTATATTGATGAGATATTACTCGTGGAAAGTGGCCATGATGCAAGACTACAATGCTTTTGAATGTATGCGAGAAGAACTTGCATGATTTTGATAAGAACAATTGCGATTAAGACTATTAGCAATCAAAACGATGAAAGAAAACGTAAGAGGGGTAGCTATGCTTAGGCCAAATCACATGCTAAGCATTTGGATTATCAAAATAACTTAGAATTTCAACAACATGTGAATTAAGTTGTTTTCAACAAAATTCCTAATATAACAATAAGATAGCAACATAGAAAACACACTCAATCCTACGTTTACTAAGCAGAGGTAGAAGGCGAAGCACGGCTCCTTGTGACTTGATCACCACCTACAAGATTAGTGGATTAGGAAATTAAATGAGAAGGGGAAGAAGTTCACCCTTGGGATGGTCTGGAAATGATTTGCCACTGGACATTGACAAGTTGCTCGTCAATGGCCTCCGAAAGCGTGAAGATGATGCAGTCCACGTACTCTTCAATGGAACAATCAACTTCCGTGTTGAAATCGAAGGTGGAGTGGAGGATGTTGGCGTTGCTTTGTTTGTCGTAAGAGAATCCGTAGTCAAGCTCCGGATCGTCCATTCATTGGCTTGAAAGAATGATGCGTAGATGGAGATCATTGGTCATTCCCTTGGAGACTTCTCTAAGGAAAAAGAAGTTTCTCTCTAGTCTTTCTTTGGAGGATGCGGGAAGGGTGGGCGACCTATAAAGGAGGGTACGTGGGATTAAATTTGGCGGTGGGCAAGAGAGAGGGGCAATGTTTTAATTTAATTCCAATAGGAGAGATTATCTTTTGGAAAGAAATTAAAAGGTGGAGCATAGGTAGATTTCGGCCAAGAGAGGTGGGGAAAATAGGAATTATTTTCAATAGAGAGCTTAGTGGGTTTGGAAATAAATCCCAAGGGATTCAATAGGGGGGCCGGCGGCTTCAATGGGTTAGGAGGAGATTGTGGGGAGATATTTGGGTTTCTTATTTTGGGATTTAGGGATTAGAAAAGATTTAATTAAATCCAATCTAATTTGAAATTCAAATAGGATTTAATTTAGTAACTTTCCTAAAATAGATTTTCTTAATTAGAAAAGAATTTTTCAAATTCAAATTATTTTGAAATTTGAAATTAGACCTTCCTAAATTAAGAGGGGTCACTTATAGAAGGTATTCAAGGGATTTGAATTGTGGAGGGAAGATGGGAGAGGTATGGCCGGCGGCTAGGTTGGGGGCTTGTGGGAATTTCGGTGGGGGAAAGGGAGAAGGAAAGGTGGCTTCGTGGAGTGGGGGAGTTAATCGACGGTGGCATGTGGCTAAGGTGGCCGGTGACTTAGGGGTGGTGTGGGGGGAACCTTAGGCCGGCAGTTAGGGGATGAAGGGAAGAGGAAAAGAGTTAGTGAAGAAGAACCATGAACCCGGCCATCTCCAAGGTTGGTGGGTGATCCGATTTCCATCTCCTAGCGATTTCTCTCCCAAGCATTCTCAAGATCTCACAAAGAACTCAAGCAATGAAAAAATTTTATCATTCATTCATTAAACATGAAAAAAAGAACATAAGGGCTATATATAGCCTTGTACAAAGGACTCAAAATAAAAGATGACAATGCATTTTGGGTTTACACACGACCTCCCTTGGGTAAGGGGTAAAAGCAGAAAAAAAATAATAAAACAAATACAACATAACATAATAAAAGATAAATGCATAATATGACTCAAAAATACATCGACTCAATCGTGGCCGTAGATCGATGGCCACATCTCTGATAGACTTTCCAAGCTCCGATGTCCCCATCAGGCCATCATGCCATCTCTAAGGTAAAATAGTACTAGCAAAAGTACTTTGTAACCAAAGATCTAAAATGGCCCAACTACTTCCTTGGTATTAAATTTTCCTATGGTAAAGAGAGAGTATTCCGCCCTAACAAGAATTATGCTTTTGATTTTCTAAAAGAAACAGACTTTTTTTATTATAAACTCTTTTATAGTCCTAAGGAGACTCAGAGCACAAATGATGAACCCCTTATTGATCCATATCAATATCGAGTGTTAGTTGGTAAGCTAATTTATTTGACAATTATGAGGCTTGACATCTTATTCGACATTGGAGTGGCAAGCTAGTACATGCAAAATTTGAAAAAGACGCATTGGGGTTATTAGAAGTTTCTAGGAAAATGATTGTCTGAGCATTAAAATATTAAAGCATTCTTTAATTTTGATTATACTATCAACATCTGGATATTATATCTTTGTTGGGGGAAATATTATCATCTTGAAAATCATGGAATAGGTTAATGTTGCCATATTGAGCGTTGAAGCTATAACCACAAAACTCTGGCTCATTCTGCAAAGAAATGATGTGTTTAAAAGTCTTTTATGAGATTTTAGCTTCTCTGTTATTAAGCTTATGACTTTTTTTATCACAATTGTATTGTCTTCTATATTACTAGCAATCGTATGTTCGATGAACAAACAAATCAGTTGAAGTAGAATGTTTCCTAGAAATATGTTAGACCGGTCCAGGAGGTCCCATAGGGACCAGTTCACACGAACAGAGGCGGAGAAATCCCGCCTCTCTCATATGCCGTCTAAACCGCAGATTCCGACAAAACTTTTTGGGAAAGAATTTTGAGGGATTTGGGAGGGAAATTTGAATGTAGGGACTATTTAGAGATTTCCTTTTGAATTGTATGCATGAAATAATTTGTTTTCCTAGGGTTAGAGCATCTTGAATTTGGCTGAAATTTGAAATATCTTAGTTTAGGTTTTCTTTGGGCTTTAGTGGTGTCTAGAGATTTTGGAGAGATAGATCCTCCTCTGGAATAGAGGATCAATTGTATATTGCTGTTTTTCTTCTTCTACTAGTTAATTTCAAGTGTTTTTCCTCAGATTTTCCAATAAAATTACTGTTTTTGCTGTTTTCCATTGGAGTTGTGGACTATTATTGCTGTTTTTACCAATTGTGTTAGGTTTTATTTGAAATATTCAAGTACTTCCTATCAAATTGGTATCAGAGCAAGTCTTAGGACCATTAGTGGCTGAGTTCCTGAAATTTCAGCGGCAATTTTTCATCCGAAGAAAGGAACGTTTGCTGATTTTTGGAGCGAAACCAGATATTTTTGACGGTAACCAAGAAGGTAGACGCATTGGAGGAACGTTTGGAAGGGGAGATGAATCAGATAAAGACGATGGTGGAGGACAAAATTTCCTACATGGAAGGACAAGTAGCTGATTTACGGGATATGATGAAGAAGATGTTGGAAATCCACAACCAATCGATGGCTTCATGGGCGAAAGGGAAAGAAGAAAGAATATGAATTCTGAAATTCATAAGAATGAAGACGAGGTGAAAATTGTAGAGGGAGAAGGGAGAAGGTCCCATCTGGAGCCTTTCTAGAGGGAGGACAGAGGATAGGTTTGGGGAAAGGCATGCATATGAAGGGCAGGAGAGGGGTGCTGATTGGGAATATAGGGAAAGAAATTATGGCCGCCGAGTTGCTGATTTTGAAGGGAGGAGAGGGGAATTCGAATGAGGGTATGAGAATGAAAGAGGAAGGGAATCGGGAGACTTGGGGAGGGTCAAGCACTTGGGAAAGAGGAAACTATGAAGGAATAAGGGGAAACATGAGAGATCAAAAGGTGAGAAAGTTGAAGATGCCAATTTTTTAAGGGGACAATGCTTATGGGTGAATCTATAAGGTGGAGATGTATTTTGTCGTTAATAGGTTGACAGATGAGGAGAAATTAATATCATTAAACCTATGTCTAGAGGGGAAGGCATTATCATGGTACCGATGGCGGGACCAGAGGAGGCCTATAAGGAGCTGGAGAGCATTCAAGGACTGTTTATTAGAATGTTTTCAATCTGATTGGGGAGAAGACTTCTATGAGCAGTTTTTCACACTGGTGTAGGATGGATCAATGGCAGACTATCGGGAGTGGTTCGAGCATCTGACCAGTTGGGTGGAGCGATTAACAGAGTCTGCTTTAGAGGGGAACTTCATGAAGGGGCTTAAGACAGAAATCAGAGCGGCAGTGGAAGCCATGATGCCTTGTGACTTGGGAGAGGCCATGAAATTAGCCCAACTGGTGGAAAATCAAAAGAATCTAGAGAGGGGAGCTAAGAGTAGTAGCTCAGGAGGCACTTACAGGATGATGACTACTCATTTAACACCCAAGGGTCCGGCATCAGGAGGATTTCATGAGATCACTAGGGAGAAGCCAGTAGAAGGATGGAGTGGGGAGAATTTCAAGAGTCTGGCGAAGAAAGAGATGTAGGAGAAGATGACAAAGGATGTTTTCGATGTGATGAGAAGTATATTCTAGGACACAAGTGTAGGGATCAAACTCTTCAGGTTCTCACTGTTTGTGATGACGAGGAAATTGAGGAGGGAGGTGAGAGAGAGATGGATGACAAGTTGCATCTAGATGTGGCAGAGGTCTCCTTAAATTCAGTAGTAGGATTCACTTTGAATCATATGATGAAGGTGAAGGGGGAAATAGCAGGTGTGGAGGTGGTAGTATTGATTGATTGTGGGGCTATCAATAAATTCGTTTCCATTCAGGTCATCAACCAACTGGGAGTGAAATTGGTTGACACTGATTATTTTGGGGTGATGATTGGTACATGGTAGGTGGAGAAAGGTCAGGGGATCTGTAGATGATTGGTGTTGACCATCCAGGGGATTCATGTACGGGAGGATTTTCTCCCACTAGGGATGAAGTGGTTGCAAACCTTAGGGGAAACTAAGGACGATTGAGGAGCACTCACAATGGAATTAATGATGAATGAGAGAAATGTGATTATAAGGGGAGATGCAGGGCTATCCAAAATTATGATATCACTTAAGACCATGTTTAGGAGCATACAAGAGTTGGGAGAAGATTATCTGGTGGGACTACACAGGTTGGAGGTGATCAGATTGGAGGAGGGGGGATGTTTCTCTTTCAGTGCAACCCTTGATTCAGCAATTTGGTAAGTTTTTTCAGCCACCTCAAGGATGACCACCCCCATGGGAACACGAGCATATTTCCACCTTGCAGACAAGGTGGATTTTTAGGAGGTTAGTATTGTTAGACCGGTCCAGCCGGTCCCATACGGACCGGTTCACACAGACAGAGGCGAAGAAATCCCGCCTCTCCCGTATGTCATCTAAATCGCAGAAGCCGACAAAACTTTTTGGGAAAAAATTTGAGGGATTTGGGAGGGATATTTGAATGTAGGGACTGTTTATAGATTTCCTTTTGAATTGTATGCATTAAATAGTTCGTTTTCCTAGGATTAGGGCATCTTGAATTTGGTTGAAATTTGAGATATCTTAGATTTAGGTTTTCTTTTGGCTCTAGCGGCGTTTAGAGATTTGGGAGAGATAGATCTCTCGAATAGAGGATCAATTGTATTTTGTTGTTTTTCTTATTCTACTAGTTAATTTCAAATGTTTTCCCTCAGATTTTCCAATAAAATTTTTTTAGTTGTTTTCCATTGGAGTTGTGGACTATTTTTGCTGTTTTTATCAATAGTGTTAGGATTTACATGAAATATTCAAGCACTTCCTATCAAAATCTTTACTTGTATTTTATCCAATTTGGAACAAGTGGTGCATATCTTTGTCAAAGCTCTAGGACACCTATCTTTTTTTTGCCTATTTAACTTAAGGGCGAGTTTTGGTATGTTTTTTGTTGGCTTATTAAGTATAATTCCAAATATTGGATAGTGATTATATCGAAAAGATGTATTTTATTGTACTCATAATTTGTGGTTATATTCTTTGTTATTTGTTTTCTTATTGTATTATCCTTATATTTATTAATTGTCTCTATCACATAAATCCTCTTTTCTCTCAACAATTTCTTCTATAATTGTCTTAATAGAATTTCTTCCATAGCTAATCTTTCAGACTTGAAACCATATTAGTTCTCCAAAGTTGGCATAATTTTCTTGAGTTCATGTTCCATTAATCTCTTTCTTACCTTTTTTTTTGTATGACATATAACTCTTATATTTTAATAGCTAACAGAATCTCAAAGTTTTCTTTTGTTCTTTAAATATTTGTATTAAAATTATTTCTAATCATTTATTTTCCACTTAGTCCTTTAAATTCATTAAAAAAATTTGTTAACATTTCCATATCTCTTTGAATCTTGATAGCTATCTCATATAGATTTAAAGCTTTATCTTTATTTTTCTTCTTAAGAATTAAGTTTACTTCATTATTTGGGGCAATCTTTAATATTCCTAATTATATTCACCCTTAATACCCTCCTAAAATAATTTTATTATCTAAACTTTCTTTTAATAAATTTTCAAAGTATCATTTTCATATTTTCTTGACATTTTCATATTTTCTTTACATTTTTATTATTGAGTAAGATTTTTTAAATGCATCTAACTTAATAAAATCTCTAGGTCTTTTATCTCATATTAGATGTTTTATATATCTCTTTTTCTTCTTTGTTAGTACCAAGTCTATTATATAAATCAATAAGTTTTGGTTTTTATTTTGTTCATTATACTCTTTAATGGATTTAGCTTTTTGATAATTAGTGCATGCCATAGTTTAATTCAACTTTTACCCTCTTTGAAAGCACAATCATTCTCCTAAATATAATTTCTTACCTCATCCTATCATCAAATCTCCTTATAAGTGTATGATCTTATTTTAAATTATCTTAAAATTTCTATGACAATCTTCTAACTGAAATTAGCCGTCTAAAAATTCTAATTAGTTTCTCTTAGTAAACCTTTTTTTAATGATTAACAATTTGTGAATTTTCAAATTCAATTACTTTACTTAAGGGTGATTATTTCCTTTGATTGTTTTATGTATACATTTAAAATATACATCAATAATTACTGCTTTATGTTATTTGATTGAAAATCTTTTATAGCCACCTAATAATCTTTGCAATATGATTTTTCTTTCTTTTGAAGAAAAAATATTAGTGATTTGGTCACCTTTGTATGCAGTTGGGTATTTTTGTCACCTTTGTATGCAGTTAGGTATTTTTGTCATGCCATTGGCCACTATGACATTAAGATAGGTTCTAAATTGTATTTCTATTTTCTATTTGATACCCTTATCAAATCCTCTTACAGCTCATTCTACTATAACCTAAATACCCATTTGAATCACCTTAATAAATATCATTTATTCCTTTTTTTTTTTTTTGAAAAGAAACATATATTAATAATAATAAAAAACGGTTACAATAAGAAAGAGCACGAAAATAAAAAGAAAATTACAAAGAAACCGCGGGCTCAGTTAGTGGTTGAGGCTTCCAGCACCACCACACTCCACCAGGACCGTCCAAAAGGTGGAGAATAAAAGCCGACCCGAAGCAACCCGAAACTTCCACAGCAATGGTTGCCACCAGCGAAATACAATGGTGCGAGCACCAACCCATCATTGCCCATTCTACGACATAACAACAAAACCATACGACAAAAAAAGAACAAAACCAAGACAGAGGATTAGCAGAAATCAATATCGCCTACGGCGACCCCTGCCTCTACCACGAGATCTACCCCGAGTTCCAACATAAGAAGTGGGTCTAACATTAACAAGAGTGAAATCACAACTCGGGTCAGACCCACCACAGAAATTTGGCGACGCCAAGTCAGCTCCATCAGAGAATTCGGAGTCAGGTTCACCCTCGGATGAATCCAACCAATTCAAATGATTCCTAATATCCAGTCCAGAGGAGTCGCCTAAAGAAGTGCCCACAAATCACGTATCAACCAAATTAACGGGAACCTCAATGACATTATTAGAAATCATAGAGCGTTTTTGAAGCACACCCGAACAATTAACCGGAGGAAGATCCCTAGTTACAGGCTCACCCACAGAATTTTCCGGCAATACCTCAACACAATCAGACGGTAATATAGGAAGAAAAAACGGCACAGCATTAGGAGATAAGGTAGAATTAATACCAAAATCCTTCTCCAGCCTTTCACCAACACCAGTAACACTCGCAGTCCAAGCAACTCCTTCCCGCACAGCATCGACAGAAGAAGGGTGTAAAACATTAGCATTATTAAGATCCACACCAGCACAATTTGAAACATCAGCAATAGTAGAAACACCGCCCACAACCAAATCAGACAGCACACCCGCACCAGGAGAAACAACCCGACAATCAACATCAGGCAAAACCACACCCTCCACATCAGCAGACTGGCAATTAACAAGATTTTCACATTCTAAAGCATTTCGCTCGATTACAACATTACATAAATTGGTAGAATTATCAAAAACAGGAGCAGTAATCGGGTCTTCATTAGAAACAGGGATTGGAGGAATATCCACGGGGGCAGAGAAACCAACCGGGGTAGTTTTGGACGAAATTTTTGGACATTCTAATTTTTTATGACCTAAAGCTTTGCAGAAAGAACAAAAATTAGGCATGCCCTCAAAAATGACTTTCTGGGCATACCCAAACTTCTCCGGACCCAACCAAACAGTATCAGAAAAGGATTTGGATATATCTATTTCAACAAGCACACGTGCAACTGATGGACGGGAACCAGTAGCCGTAGCAGAATCAGTATGAATCGGCCTTCCAAAGACCGAACCCAACCCAAAAAGAATACGGGAGGAGAAAAGATGGGGACGTAATCCCGGAAAAGAAAGCCAAACAGGGACAATCGGAGATTCTTCCGACAAATCTAGAACCGGAGACCACTTTATCACTTTCATAAAACAGCCATAAACCAAGTAAGACCTGTGAGCAAAAACCCTAGCATAATCCATATCATTGGCAAGCTTGATTAAAACATTAGCTTGATCCAACAAAGTCACCGAAAATTCCCCAGATAACTTTAAAATCACGAAAAACCTACGGATTGTATCTAAAGAAGGACGCTTAAGGGGAAATCTCCCAACCAACGCAAATTTGAAGGGCTTAGCTAGATGCAAAAAAATTCCTCTTCCGAAAACCACAGAGACGGCATTCCCCGATTCGAAGAAATGCGAAATTCCGGAAAAACATTCGAATCGACGGAACCAGAAAGAGCATCCCTTAAAGGATTTAGGTTGCTTACCCGAAAGGAAACTAGGATCAAGCAATTTTTTCGCCATTAAAAAGCTTACCGCCGGCAAGAATGGCGGCGCAAGGGCAGAAGCCCTAAAAGGGCGAAACCCTAGCAGACGGAGAGACGGAGGAGAAATTTTTTTTTGTTCATGTGACATAAGCGAAAATCTTATTTTATATCATTTATTCCTTAGTTATATGTCGTAATAATTTATTCATCTCTTCTAAAAATTAAAATTTTTAAACTATCTTCTAATGCAACTTGAGAATCAGAAATATTCGCTACATTCATAATATTTCCAGCTATAAGTATTTTAATAACAATCTCTTTATTACTAATAATACTTACGTGAAAAGTTTAATCTTTTAATATGTTTATTATCATCCCAATCCTATTGTTGTATAATTGATTTCATTGAGAATAAGTGTCTAAACAACTAACTCTATTCGATTCAACAATTATTTATAACCAGTTTTTTTTTTTTTTTTTTTTTTTTTTTTTTTTTTTTTTTACAATTATTTATAACCAGTGGATTTACTTGAGAACCAAATTTGGTTCAAACCATACTTTTCAGTTAGGTTTTAGTTTCTAGTCTACTTAGCACTCATTTGCTTAATATTATTCTACATGAGATTCTCCAATGAAGAAGAGTGCTTCAGCCTTCATTTACTTTACACCCTCATTAAAGATTCAATCATGTTTTAAAATTGCGCAATGTGAGGCTCGCTTTTGCACAATTCCAGTAAAAAATGCCTCGATGCTTACACCTCGAGTTTTTTTTTATGAGGCTTACGCCTCAACATGGTTGAGGCCCGCCTCGCCTCACTGGCATGAGGCTTACGCCTCACGCTATATATATTAAAACTTACATAAATCTTGAAAGAAAATGCTTGGCATTGGACTCTATAGGAGAGGAGGAAGGGGGAGAGAGAGAAGCAGTTCATCATAATGATGATTCAAATGAAGAACCCTTAGTGATGACAGTGCTGATGACTTATGAGTTCTTATGTGATATGTCATTGCTATTTATTTTTGGAAATTGGAATTATATGTTAATGAAAAGAATACTGGGATTTGGGAAAGAATTTTGAGTTGAACTGTATTTCATGTTATTTTATTATTGGGATATTTTGATTTCACTTCATATCTTATGCTTCTTTATGTTTTATATTATTCACTCATTAGTATATAAAAAATTTATAATTTTATGTTTACACAATCTTTTGATTTTGAGGCTTACGCCTCGCCTCACGAATGAAAAACGCCTCAATACCCGAATACACAATTTTAAACATTGGATTCAATAATTCTATTTCATCAACAATGTGGCAATCAAAACTAAATTGAACAAAATTAGTATTTCTTTTAATCAATTTTGCCTGCAACCATGTAAAATAATGTTCAAGTGTCAATTTAAAATAACGAAACTTATGTATTTACGACAAGTTTATGAAGGATATATTTGAATATTTGAATCCTCCATTGAAGCTTTTGAAATAGGATTTTTATGAACTTTTAGGTTTTGGATTAGGTCAATTTTGAGTTACATTATTAGTAGAATTGAGAATTGACCATTATCTCAATTATGTGTATTTTAAGAATCATATCCAATCTATAAAATGCGAGGACCGAGCCCAATTAGTCAGTTGATTTGAGATAGGTTTTTTATTTTTTTTTTCTCTTCAGGTCATTGGGCATTGTTGCATACCCCTATAGTTAACTTTCCAACATAAATGATTAGTTTAATAAGTTATGAGATACTGGAAGGTTTATTTTGGTTTACTTTTATGACTAGGGTTGCTATTTTCCTTCTTTTTTAGGTTTCCCATTTCATTCTTGTTCATCCTTCCATTTCTTGTAAGCCAGGTCTTATCATCTTTAAAAGGGCTGCATCTTTCAATTCGAAACTAAAAAAGGGAAAGAATAACAAGTGGGATTTGATGCGGACACCTTTAAGCCCTCTCGCCATGTATGCTACTAGCAGATTTCCATTATGTTTGTTCTGACCTCAGCTAGACCAATATATGTTGAGTCATTTGAAATAAAAGAGCAAAAAGGATTGTTAATGTGATCTAGTGTCTGATAGCTTTTTGTCTTCATGCCAGGTCCTATGTATATGGAAACCATCACATATGCATTGCACTCTCCTGTCATACTTTGCCGGTGATCGTTATTTAATTGCTATAAATAATTAATTGCCATAATATGGTTCAAGCATTTTTGCTTTGCGCTATTAGGCTTGTTGTGTGATAGAAAAATACCCCTCAAACTTAAGGAAAAGTTCTATTAGATAGTTGTGAGACCTACAATGATTTATGGTGTAGAATTTTGGCTATTAAAAGAGAAGCATAAAATTAAATTAAGTGTTGCAAAGATGAGGATGCTCAGGTGGATGAGTTGTTTTACTCTTAGAGATAGATTACAAAACAAATATTTACATGAAACTGTTGGAGTAGCTCCAGTGGCAGATATGATTAGAGAGAGTCTTAGATGGTTTGATCACATAAAATATCAGCCTTCCAATGACCTGATTTAGAGAGTAGATGTTTTAGATCTGGTCTATATTAAGAAAGATAGAGGCATACTTAAAAAAAATTGGTTGATATGATTAGAAAGAACCTCCCTAGATGGTTTGGTCACAGAAATCATCGGTCTTCCGATGACCCGGTTAGGAGAGTAGATATATGAGGTAGACCTAAAAAAAATTGGTTAGAAAACTATTAGAAATGACCTTTTTTTTATTAGATTTAAATGAGTGTTTGATTATTAATAGGATACAATGGAGAAAAATGATTCATGTAGGTGACCCTATGTAGTAGGAATATGACTTGATGATGATGTTGTTGTTTTCCAAGCATGATGTTTTGAGAACCCAGTCGCTGCAAGAGCATTTGAAATTATTTTGGTTTCCTCAATTTGCTTTTGCTAATACTTCTTCTGAGGTCTGGAGTGATTGTATATGGAGGATTATACAATTGATACCATAAGACAGTACGCTGAGATTTTACAATTTTGGTTTTTAATAATTCAAGATAGTGTGCACTCAGATTTGCATGCAGTGAAGGAATTTATTGAATCTGTAGCTTTTCTTATTCTGTTGTGAGCTATAATTTCTTATTTGTGGAATCTGAACTGTTTGTTTAGTTTTTCTTTGATGGTAAAACAGGTTTGAACTGGACTATCTATATATCCCTAGTGGGCCTCTTTACTGTCTTAGTTTTCAATATATATGGCATTTGGCTGTATTGTGCATTGGAGATGAACGGTGTCTGATGTTGTCTAATGGTGAAAGTAGGGAAGTGTTTGTCACTTAAGAAGTTCCTTGTTTTTAAAAATATGGATAAAGATAGATAGTACTTGTATCACCATCAATTTGTATTATGCATTGGAGATGAGGCCGGGAGTCTGATGATTGTCTAATGGTGAAATGGAGTGGTCCCCACATATGCAGTTTTTTGTTTTTAAAATTAAGAGATGGATAAAAAACAAAGTAATTGGCTTCACTATCAATTTGTAACCAGTAATTAGCAATCATTGATGTTGATTTTTTCAAGATATGTAGATTGGTCCTGTTGTATTGGCCCAGTGGGGCTTTTTTAGTCTATAAATTAATTGTTTAGCTGCCTGTCTAAAATACTGCATTACTGGTGTGTACATTTCAGGGTTTCTTCTATTTTATGCCATGTGATGAAGTTTAATTTCTCTATAATATTTTGTAGTCGATCAGTTTATTAAATTTAAGTGTTTTTTTTTCCTCCCTTTCTGTTCCTACAGATGGTGCTGGCGGTAAAGGAACATGGGGTAAGCTCCTTGATACTGGCTCGGCTGCACCCCTTGATCGTAATGATCCAAATTATGACAGTGGTGAGGTACTATGTTCTACCTGTCCCTAGACCTTTTGAATCTATTATTTGTGCTTTTTTTTTTACTTGTGCATTTCTTGCCATAGTATTCGGCAATTGAACAATTGCTCAATCCAAGGCCCACTGTTAATGATGGGTTAATAAAAAATACTGCCGGATATTATTTTGTATACCTACCTCGAATTGGCTGTAAATTTTTTTTAGGGTATTTTTTTTTGGAAGTTCAATATTCCTTTTATGCAGAAAATGGTTGCATGTCAAGGAT
The DNA here is from genome assembly GCA_019514585.1 of Dendrobium officinale. NCBI lineage: Eukaryota > Viridiplantae > Streptophyta > Magnoliopsida > Asparagales > Orchidaceae > Dendrobium > Dendrobium officinale. The sequence goes on from CM033682.1 coordinate 79,948,233, forward strand.
TAAAAAACTATGGCATATATATTATACTAAAAAAAGCTACTCAAAATTGTGCACAAGCCTGTTGAACTTTGGTTGCAGTCGTATTATGTTATTGTCAAATCCTAGGATTACTTCTCTCTGGTGACAAAGAGGAAATGTTTAGTGGCCCGGGTTTGGCTATGGCCCACTTGGTCTGTTTGGTTCCTCATCAGAGTGGCCAACATGAATATCCTTTTATAAAATGCTGGAGATCCAATGATATGACCCACCCAGCCTAGAGTTTGTCACCAGGTCAGGCTTGGTTATAATACCATGGTTTTTGTTGTTTTGTGGCTCGTGGATATAATATAATTGATTAGTAAATGCTACTACCGGTACAAATGAACTTCAAACCTTCTAATGTTGCTCATGGCTATAGAGATGATATGGTGGAGTTCTAAGGTGTCCCTTAAATTATTTTATTTGGTAGTCCCAGGCTCAACCAGAATTTAGAGGTTGTGTCTTAGGTGTTTACGTTTTTCTTTTATTAATTGATATTTGAACATCATTATCATTGTTATCGTCATTAGCTTTATCCCAACTCCTTGACGTTGTATGCTACAGGAGCCTTATCAATTAATGGGTGCAACTGTGTCGTCTCCAATTGATGATTATAAAAAGGCTGTGGCACCTATCATCGAGGAGTATTTCACCACAGGAGACGTGGAGCTGGCAGCTTCTGATCTCAGAGATCTTGACTTGGATGATTATCATCATTATTTTATTAAGAAACTGATTTCTATGGCAATGGATAGGCATGCGAAGGAGAAGGAAATGGCATCAGTTTTGCTTTCAGCTTTATATGCTGATGTTATTAGTGCAAGCCAGATTAGCCATGGTTTTATCATACTTCTGGAGTCGGCAGAGGATTTGGCAGTCGACATACTTGATGCAGTTGAAGTCTTGGCTCTTTTTGTTGCCCGAGCTGTTGTTGATGATATTATACCTCCTGCATTTCTCAATAGAGCGAAAAAAATGCTTCCTGAAAATTCTAAGGGGCTTCAGGTTATTGAGACTGCTGAAAAGAGCTATCTTTCAGCTCCTCATCATGCAGAGTTAGTGGAGCGCAAATGGGGAGGTAGCACCCACCTCACTGTTGACGAGGTGAAAAAGAAAATATCATATCTATTGAGAGAATACATTGAAAGTGGAGATACAGCAGAGGCCTGCCGGTGCATCAGGGAATTAGGTGTCTCATTCTTCCACCATGAGGTTGTTAAACGGGCTGTTACCCTTGCCATGGAGACACCAGCATCTCAACCTCTTATCTTCAAACTTTTGGAAGAAGCTGCTGAAGAAGGTCTAATAAGCTCTAGTCAGATGATTAAAGGATTCTATCGTCTTGCTGAGAGCCTTGATGACTTGACTCTTGATATTCCTTCTGCCCAAGCTATTTTCCAGCAACTTGTACCAAAAGCAATTTCTCAAGGTTGGCTTGACCCTTCCTTTAAGTTCCCCGACGCTGATAAGGACTCCAGTGATGTAGAAGATGAGAAGATAAAACGATTTAAGGAAGAATCTGTAACCATTATTCATGAGTATTTCCTATCAGATGATATACCAGAACTTATTAGAAGCCTTGAAGATCTTGCTGCTCCACAGTACTATCCTATTTTCATCAAGAAACTGATCACAATTGCATTGGACAGGAAGAACAGGGAGAAGGAGATGGCATCTGTTCTACTATCAGCCCTAGCGATGGAGATTCTTTCTACAGCCGACATTGTGGATGGTTTCGTAATGCTCCTTGAGTCAGCAGAAGATACAGCACTTGATATTTTGGATGCCTCAGATGAACTAGCTCTTTTTCTTGCTAGGGCCGTCATTGATGATGTCTTGGCTCCACTAAACCTGGAGGAGATAAAGAGCAAACTTCTACCAAACTGTAGTGGCAGCGAAACTGTTCACAGTGCCCGTTCTCTTGCTTCAGCCCGTCATGCTGGTGAAAGACTACTGAGGTGCTGGGGTGGTGGTACTGGATGGGCGGTAGAGGATGCAAAAGACAAGATCACAAAACTTCTGGAGGAGTTTGAGAGCGGAGGTGATATGGGAGAGGCTTGCCAATGTATCCGCGAACTTGGGATGCCATTCTTCAATCATGAAGTGGTGAAAAAAGCATTGGTTATGGCAATGGAGAAGAAAAATGACAGGCTCTTGGATCTACTTCAGGAATGCTTTGGAGAAGGCTTGATCACTATCAATCAGATGTCCAAGGGCTTCTCTAGGGTCAAGGATGGTCTTGATGATCTAGCTCTTGATATCCCGAATGCCATGGAGAAGTACATATCTTACCAGGATTATGCAAAAAAGAATGGCTGGCTGTCATCATCCTTCGACCAGCTTCCCCCATTCGATGCTTCTACAACACTGTAGAAGCTAGAATATCAAACAAATAGCAATGCCCTCAAGCAGATTATTTCTGCGCTGTTTGTTTCTATCAATGGGCACATTGCTATTCCTTTACTGTGAGAGGCTGCAGTTGGCATCCGCAGGAGTAAAAAATATAGCTGTTTTTGAGCTTTGGCTTTGGGAAAAGCTTTGGATTTGTTTTCAGGGGAAGTGAATCTTTGTTCGAGCTTCCGCTTTGAGTTTGTTATGTTTACTTGCATGAAACATAGTTCAGACATTTTAGTTTTGCTTTTTTTTTTTTTTTTCTCAATTCCCAGATGTTTTCGGTTCTTCGTTTTTAGGCAATGAAACTTAACTGGCATAATCTGTGCAGGCATGGTGGGCCTTTTATGTTTTAGTCACTGATCAATGCATCGTAACATCTGTTACTTTAGGGGACGATGGTGGATTGGTCACAAAACATCCCCTGTAGTTCAGCTTCTTCTCACATTAACTTTGATGCTTCTTGTCTTTTGGCTGTTAAACTCGTGTCATGGTTAATCATAACCAGTTAATGGCTTTCGGATACACTATTGTTAGATTTTCTTCTCAGATTTGCGTCGTTTTTGTTCCATTATACAGCTTTCATGATATTGTTAGGATGGGGGTTTTAAAATTAGGTGGTTGACCCTCGACCATAAATTTAAACTTTTTTAGTTGAAAGTTAATTTAATCACCATCGTAGTTTACCTGATTTTGATTTTCTTGTGATTTATATATTTTGTCACTAATTCATATGATTGAGGTTTTGTTTGGAATGGCTTTCTTATTATTTTTTAAAGTAATTTTTTAGTATAAAAAATTAAATTTTTTTATAAGAATGTTTCTTTAAAAAGTAGTAAGAAAAGTTGTGCCAAATAAAGCTGGAGTGAATTTTGGTTTTTATTTTTGATAATTTTAAAAATATTTATTTGAAGAAGGGTGATTATTATTAGCATAGAGTTCTTTTATGTGAAAATTATTTAGATATATGTGTGTTTAGTTTAGCTTCAGATTAAATGATTGCAAAATATATTGATGTCTAAATAGAAGCTTCCTTTTTTTTTTTGGGTAGGAAATGGCTTTCACATTGGTTTGGATAACACCTTTCATAAAAAGGTTTAGCTTGAATAGTTTAGTTGGTCTTAAGATTTAAATTTGATTTTAATTTTTTGCTTTTTTTATCATAATAATTAGGATCTGATATAAAGAGGAATTGAGGTTTAAAACGTGAAATGTAGTGGGGACTAAATAATAAATTCTAATATAAATTTGGCCTCTGGCTGAGAGTTTAATGGAAGTTTACTTGAACATTTAGTAGCTTTAGGTGAAATTTCCGGATGTCATGCAAATGCAAAACCTTATCATGATGAGATTGGGTGTATTTTGGTTCCCTAACATCATCTTGTACCCTCTTTTATTTGTTGAACTTCATATGTTTAAAGTGTTTTCTTACTATTCTTAAAGCATTTGTTATTATTTTGAGAATTGGTTTTATTTATTTCACTTTTACAATTATTTTTTTCTCTAATATTTGATATCATAGCCTAATAAAATATGATTGTAATCAAGCATGAGATTGAGAAATTTGATGCCTCAAAGAGCTTGGGATGTCTAGTTCTATTCAGTCAAAACGTTTATCATGAGTGCATGAGGAGTATTATCATCTCCAATAGGGTTGAAATGAATCCAACATGGGTATGTCAATTTCGAGATGATGATGAGAGTTCAACTTCTAAGGGGGTCATAATATTTATTAAAATTTTATCTAAGTTCTTCTAAGGGGTAAAAATTATATATATATATTTATGTTTATTATTAAAGTTAATAAGAAAACGACTATAACTTTTTCACTTGGTCGGGGTGATTGTTGAGATTGGAATGACCTACTCGAGGCGAGTTCTCTTGTAGTTTTATGAGATTTTTTAGATGAGACGTAGCAGATTGAGTTAATTTTGCCAAAGCCATGCCAACTTACATGAATTTGGATGACTTGACTTGTTTCTTGCTATTTGGATGCACATTTTTTTCCATTTTTCTTATATTTTTTGAAATATGGTTCTCTAAACTGAATATCTACTTGATGAAGTCATCCACCAAACTTATTAGAAGTCAATAGCTTGACATGTAGTGATGGTCAAGTTGCATTTTCCCTTATACATGAAGTCGTCATCTTGAGCTCTTATTAGGGTCGACTTCATGGATCATACTCACCTAGCTGGGATGAGTGCTGAGATTGGAGTTGTTTGCTTGAGGCGAGTTCTCTTGTAGACTGACGTGTTTCTTTTGAGCTAAGACCTGATAGGCTAAGTTAACTTGGTTTGAAGTATATCGATCAATTTAACTTGAACTCAGATAACTTGACTTGAACCCAGCTTTCTGGACCACAATATAAGTTATTCAGCTTTTTGACCATAATGAATGTCGAGCCAGGGACTTCTAAGGATCTTTCTCTGAAGACTTCATCAAGTCAGACATTTTGATTTGACAATAAAATTCGGAAGATGTAAAAGTTTCGATAAGCTAATGCATATCCAAATATCAAGAAAATTGAGTTCAAGTAAAATTGGCTCAATTCAAGTTACGTTGACACAATTGAACCTAAGTTGATCTCAACTCAAAAGAAACTTGTCACACAACAAGAGGACCAACCTAAAAGTTGTTAAATACAATCTCAAAACTCACCTCGAGAAAATTAGTATGATCTATGAAGTTTTTCCTAATGACTATTGAATGGGATGACTATCTTTACAAAGAAATTATTGATTAACTATTTGACTATTTTACCATCAAAATATACGCCAAGTTAGAATTTCCTAGGAACTTGATACACAACATCATTAACTCAAATATGTTTCTCCTTTTTTGTATAACCATGTATGTAACCAATTTTTGAATGGTCAAACTTCAACCCAATTCTATAAATAGAGTCTATTGATGATCACAATTTACACAAATTTTTATAATTAAACATATTTTATAAAAATATCATATCTTACTCTTGACCATTTTTTCTCGCTCTATTTTTCTGTTCGCTTTTTCTAGTATGATTGGACGTAATTCGAGGATAGTTTTTTGATTTGCAAATTGCTTATGAAAATTCACTGCAAAATAAATTAGTAGTCAAAATTCTCAAAATAAATATTTAATCTCAAGCTTCTTGATTGATAGCTAAAAAATTTAACCAACAGATTAAATTCTCATTTTAGGCTTCGTTTGGGACGGCTTTTTTATTGCTTCTGAAAACGGAGTTTTAGTACAAAAATTAAAAAATTTGTACTAAAACTCCGTTTTAAAAAGCAATAAAAAAGACGTCCCAAACAAAGCCTAAATGAGCTAAGTAGTCTTAAGAAACTGATAATCCTTCATTTCAAATAGTTAAAAAAGGATTTTACAAAAAAAAAAAAAAAACAAATAAGTATGTTTTTTAGCTAATGTAAAGCCAAATTTATCTTCTAATATGTGTTGCCGACCGACCGGCCTGAATCCAAAGACGCCGTAGGACACATGCATGCCGACCACTGCGGAGCAGTTGCTGGGTGCTGCACTATGGCTATGCCGCTCCCTAAGCTCGTAGAACTCCCCCTCGCTTTCAAAATCCTTCCTTTTCGTTCCTCACCTCCTCCCATTCCTCGTCTCCCCACCCTTTCTTCTCTCCGGTTTCTCCTTCGCCGCTCCAAAACCCTAACTCTTCCCCTTTTCTCTGCCGCCCAAGACGCCATTTCCGTTCCACAGGATCCGATCTTCCTACGTCACCTGCAACGTATAGACGAAGATCAACTTGAGGACAAGAACTACGATGAGGATTTCGAAGAAGGCCTAGTGGACGAGGATGATTTGGATTTGGATCCTATTCGCAGTTTCTTCAAATCCCGCAAGCCAGTCCCAGACCCTAAGCACGAAGGAGGCAGGGCCTGGCACATAGCGGACATAGATCCTGCCGAAGCTAGTCTTCTCGACGAGGAAGAGCAAACCATTGAATTGGAGTCTGCGGCTCCACTTGGCCTTGCTGAGGATGGCGTAGTAGGAGATATCCTTCGAATTGCGCGGAACCTCCCCGAGAATTCTGCATTGGGAGATTTCTTGGATTCGTTTGTCGGGAAGATTGGGGAGAGTGAATGTATAGAGCTTTTGGCGAGGATGGGGGAGGATGGCCTTGCTTGGAGCTGCTTGTACCTGTTCGAATGGATGCGGTTGCAGGAGCCGTCCCTAGTGACCTCAAGGGCATGCTCTGTTGTCTTTCCAGTTTTGGGAAAGGCCGGAATGGGGGAGAAGCTGATGATTCTCTTTGAGAATTTGCCACGGGCAAAGCAGTTTAGAGATGTTAGGCTATATAATGCTGCAATTTCTGGTCTGTCATGCTGCGGCAGGTAAGATACAGCTTTAAAATAGCTGCACTTTCTTCTGCATTGCATCTGCCTGTTTGAGAATCTTTGGAAATAATAATAAAATCAAGCAAGCACGGTTTTTAGAACTTCGTTATTGTTGTCATGTGAATCATGCTTCTGTTCTACTAAGTTGCATATGGGCTATAGTGTTAAGGTTTCAAGCTGTTCACTAGCTGAATTTAAAGTTGGGCCTGAAATAAATTATGTATTTAAGGATAAACATGACGATATTTGTATCAAAAAATTGAAGGAAAACCTTAGCTCCTGAAGACTAGATAGCGAGGCACATTGATGAAAAACTCTACTCATAGTCAAAAGTCATCGGAAGATTCTGAGTGGTACGGCACGCCGATTACTTTGAGTTTTAAATTTCAATCAGTTTTTGGAGTCAATTGGAGTGTATAGTTATATGCCTACGATGTTATCCTACTCAAACTGTTTTTATCCTATCCTATTGATTGGTTGAGGTTGCTCTGTATTTACTCTATTGATTGTTGTATCCTGTCCTATTTCTGCCTGTTCATTGTGACTCTAGATTAGATATATGGGACCTATAATCCACGAAATTGGGACTGGTCAATGATAGATAGGATACTTTGACATTAATTCCGAGGAATGGAAACTTAAGGAATTGCCCTATGAAAGAGACCACGCTTATATTTTCCCTAGAAACTAAAAATAATTTGCTTGGATTGGTGATGGGGCCTTATACTAGGTGAAATCCTCATTGAATGCCTAATCGCGGGAAGGATTTCTTGAAGGTTGATGATAGGAATTTTACCCATTAGATGGATGGATGCCTTCAAACTCCTTATCTTATTTAAACACATGACTTTTAGTCTCAATGTCGTGCAATATAGGCTGGTAGATAGGAAGCTAAAGATGCACATGAGTTTCGATAATGTAATGAAAATAATGCAATTATGGTAATTTGTAAGTCTACATGCTGATCCAACTTAAGTCATGCATTGTCTATGCATCAATAAGGTTTGGTTGACTAAGTTCAAGTCATATGACGTGAAGGTGTCACATAAGTTCATATAAGTGTGTCACACATCTATGTTCAAGCTATAGCATAACCATGTTTATTTTTATATATATATATTTTTCTTAAGTAGAAAAGGTGGCTACTGGTCAAATGAATAAACAAGTTTAAATTGATTTTAAAATTTAAAATATTCTTAGGATGCCTAGGCATAATGTCCATAAGGAGAAAAAGTGCACACAAGCAAGTAGTAATAATAAGTTTTTATAAATATCAAGTTAGGTATAAAAATGCAAAAAATAAAGGGCATGTGAGACAAGAAGATGTTAGGAAATGCTTTTATAAATTTAATACTTCTTGGCTGAAATTAAATTTCAGCAGCCTAAACACAATCTACAAGAAGAATTACAAGGAATAACTAGAGCAAAACTTTTTAATTGATCAAATAAGTAAAACAAACAAATAAGATACAATGGATCTTCTATTGGAGAGGAAGATCCTACTCTCCCAAATACCTATCCGCGGGCTAGTGCCCAAACACCCTAAGAGCAATATAATTTTAGCAAAACATACATAAAAAAATCTAACCCTAGGGTAAACAATATAATTAAAGTATACAAAATGTAATCAAGGCCAAAATATCCCTCCCCTTTTTCTTCTCTCCTAATCGACCCCCACCCTTTTGAATTTTCCTACCAAAACAGGCGGACGCTTGTTCCACTCAATTAGGTGGAATTTTGTTCTGTCTCAAACAGGCGGAAGCCTATCCATGAGGACCGGCTAAGCTGGGCCCTCCTGGACCGGTTTAATAATACCCCCGCCTTATATGCAAGGTGGACATGTGGCTCCCTCCTTAACTTCCTCGTCATCACAAACGATGAGAAACTGAAGGGTTCGATCCTTGCACTTGTGGTTCGGTGTATACCTATTCTTACATTTGAAACACAACCCTTTCAGCCTCTTCTCATATAACTCTATTTCTATGAGCTTCTTGAAGTTTTTTTTCCAAGCCTCCCTCCTATAGTCTTCTTCTTCAAGGTTTCCATAAGAATATCCATTGTTGGATCCTTGGGTGTCAAAAGGGTGGTGGCTATCCTGTACGAACCTCCTGAGCTGCTGCCTCCAGTCCCTTTCTTCAGGTGCCTCTGATCCTCCACTAACTGAACTAGCTCCCAAATCATGAGACCTCATCACTCTAACTGTATCCCCAATCTCTAGTTTGAGCCCTTCCATAGTTCCCCTCCAATACAGTCTTCGGAAGCTAGCCCAGTCGGCTTACCTGGTGTTCAAACTGCTTACGGTACTCCACCACTATCCCCTTCTGCGTCAGAGCAAAGAACTGCTCATGGGAGTCCCCTCCCTTGCTGGTTTGAAAACGTTCTGACAAGTAATCCTTAAACTCCCTCTAGGTCCGTATGGACTGCCTTGTACCCCTCCACTAGTAGCATGCTAAAGCTTTCCCCTCCAAGCACATCCCGACCGCCATCAGTCGCTCCTCATTTGTCAACCTATTGATTGTAAAGTACCTTTCCACCATGTAGATATACTCACGTGCATTCTCTCTCTCAAAAATATGTATCTTAAACTTCCTCACCCTCGGATCTCTTCCGCCCTCTATTTCCTCTGTAATTTCCATTCTCCAAGGGGGTGATTCTTCCCAAGTGTGCCAATCATCTCTTCTGTGCTCGTACTCAAACCTTTCGTCAAAATCCCACCTTCCTTCAAATACAACACTCCTTCGATCATAGTTAGCCCTTTTCCTTTCAAATTCAGCTCCTCTCCTTTCAAACTCTACATCTTTTTTTTCAAATTCCGCCCCTCCCCTTTCAAATTCAGCGCTCCTTTGATCATAATCAACCCCCTTCTTTTCATATTCAATGTCCCTTTGCTCATGCCCCACCCCCTAACGCCTCTCTCCATATCTTCTACCCGACTCCTCCTAGGAATAGTCTCTAGGGGAAGCATTCTCTCTTCTCCTTCCAAAATCTCACCCTCCTGATCTTCCCTTCACTTTATCAGATTAGGTTTTTCCCCACTTACTTGGTGGTCGGCGGCTTCCCTCGCCTCTGCCGACGCCGTTTTGGTTTGACCCTCGAGAAGCTTCTTTAACATCTCCTTTAGGATGAAAAATTTCTCCTCAATCTACTCGTGGACGGCTGAATTTTGACTTTTAAAATCTGAAACTTGAGCTTGAAGATTTGAAATTTTTGATTTCAATCGTTTGATCTTCCCCTCTAACACTTCTACCTTTTTTTCCTAACATAGGTAGCAGGATCTAGGCTCCAAACTGCAAAAACGGCAAAAAACACAGGAAAAATCAGCAAGATCAAAAAGGGAAACACAACAGAAATTAGCAAGGAAGTTCTATATTTCAGACAAGGGCACCTCTCTGATACCAATTTGTTATGAAGTGCTCGTAGAAATTCAGTACTTCTTGGCTGAAATTAAATTTCAGCATCCCAAACACAATCCACAAGAAGAATCATAAGGAATAACTAGAGCAAAACTTTTTAAATTGATGAAATAGGGAAGAAAATGAACAAGATACAATTGATCTTCTACTGGAGAGGAAGATCTGACCCTCCCAAAAACCTTAGCCGCCGGCTAGAGCCCAAACACCCTAAGAGCAATCTAATTTCAACAAAACATACATAAAAAAATCAAGCCCAAGGGTAAACAATCTATTTAAAGCATACAAAATGTATTACCCAATTCTCAAACACCCAAAATAGGAAGTTATTCTCAAACCTTAGCCGTTCGGCTTATGTGTGCGGGGGGGGGGGGGGGGGGGGGGGGGGGGGGGGCGCATTTGTTGAAAAAATCTACCCAAATTCTGCTCAAATCCTTTGCCTGCTATGCATTGTTGGAAATCCTACAAATGACGCCGAATTCATATGCTCATCCGGGGGGGAGGGGGTGCACATTTGTTGAAAAATCTGCCCAAATTTTGCTCAAATCCTATACATGCTATGCATTGTTGGAAATCCTGCAAACGACGCCGAATTCAGATGCTCATCCCCGCGTGTGCAAATCCACCGTGATCCTTACTCTTGTTTGAATCGTTAAAACAAAGGAGAAAACAAGACATTTCATTTTTTTGTTCTCCCGCTCACAAGCTACCAACCTCACGGCCTCCTCCTACAGTTCGATCCTGCAAGCATTTGATCCTTCTTGCACCTGCGACTGAACCTCTACCCAAGACGGAGCCTTCCTCACACAAAAATGCTCCCGCTCTCGTTTCTTCCCTATTCGAACCACACTTCCTGCGAAAGCACTCAACCAAGCCTCCCGCCGATCTCTTTTGATCCTCCCTACCACACGCGAGCAGTTGCTGTGTCGACCCTCCGTCTGTGAGCCGAATTCGGCATCGACACTCGACCGAGCCGTATCCCACAAGCTTCCCTCTACCCAATCCACCTATGATCGGACTAACCCCACTGCCCTCCTCCCTCTGTCTCTGTCCGAACCTAACATAAGCCGAACCAGGTGCGAACATCAATCGACTGAACCCGTCGACTGCCGAACGCCATAGCCCGATGCCAGCTCCTGCTCGATCGGACCCCCATTCGAATCTCCCCAACCCCAACTCAGCCTGTTTACACCTTCTGATTCCCTCTTCTTGTTCATGACCGAACCATCTTTTGTGACATATCCCAACCTTCCGATCTCCACTCAGGTTCCTTCTTGCACTCGACCAGATCCTCTCAGCTCTCTTCCATAGCCATTCGACCTTTGTCTATGTCCGAGCCTAGTAGAAGCCGAACTAGGCGCGAACATCAATTGACTGACCTTGTCTATTCGCTTCTTCTAGTTTCATTCGATTCTAAACCTTCTACTGCCGAACGCCAACTCTTGCTCGATCTCCCCCCCCCTCCCATTTGAATCTCCCCAGCCATAACTCAGCCTGTTTACACCTTCTGATTCCCTCTTCCTATTCACAATCGAACCATCTTCTGCAACAGATCCCAACCTTCCGATCTCCACTCCCGTTCCTTCTCGCACCCAAATCCTCTCAGCTTTCTTCCACAACCATCCGACCTCTCAGCTCGTTCGATCCCACTAACTTTTTCCCCAATACTCCTCACCCACTACCTCTCACACTACAACAATCATAAACCCAAACAACCCACATAAACTTGCAATCCAAACAGTTCCTTTACTCCAAACCAATCCCTGCTCACTATGTCGAGCTCCCCTCCAACCTCCAGTAGTTGAACTGAGCTTCACTCACAAAGCCACACACTCAATTGCTACTGTTATCATCTATTCATCTCTGTTCTCCCACTGAGGACATCACTCACACCACCAATCAGCCCACTGCCCTCTGATGCAACCTAAGTTTTTAAAAATTTTAGGAAGAACACTTAGGAAATCAAATAGGAAAAACTTTCTTTCAATAACTCATAAACATCCACAAAACAAAACTTAAAGAAGAAACAAGTCTTTTAGAAAACTTTTATGAAATCCGAAGGGAAAACAAATAAGAAAAGGTAATATAAAGCTACCCTTAGAGCAACCAACAAGTGGTCACCTCACCTGCAAAGTCTTATTAAATTTAGGATAGGTGCTCAAAGAAAGATCTAACCCGGAATCCAGCACTAAATCGATCCAGCACAAGTCCACCCTCCGACAAATACCAACCAATACATGTCAGCAGACACCACCAAGCTCACAAGAGAAAAAGGATACAGTTGGACTGTTATCGTGGAAATAGAAGAAGAGGAAGAAGACCAAGACGAAGTATAAGAGGAGGCGAATAGGAGATTAGCTTGCAAGCTAAAAACCCGCAGGTTTATATGTAAACACTTCATCCAAAATTTTTCTACATTAGCAGCAAACAACTCCCATATATAGGTAAAAAATGAGTCCAATAGCGCCAACATTTCATAGGAAATAGCAAAGGGAGGGGAATAGACAGCATGGAGAACCAAACAGCCAGAAAAGTAAAAAGATTACCAAATTCTTCCTAGGAAACCAACATAAAACCAACATTCACTAACCAAAATCTTCATATGAAATCAATAGAAAACCAACAACCACCAAATCATGAAAGGGTGGGAAATAGACAGCAAGATAGGAGAAAACTGAAGCAACACACAACAGGGAATGCCGTGCAAAAAAATGGGGAACGGACAACAACCGAAGCAACACACAACAATGAAAAGATTAAGCCGATCAAGTATTAAATTGTCTGGTTAAAGCATTTTGCTTATTTATGGTGATGATTCTTGGGAATTAATGTCAATCGTAGAAATAATTTGATCATCCAACTGGTCTATCTTGTCAATGCCTTGTAAGGGATAAAACTTATTAGGGCAATGGTGTTGAGGTCCAAAATTGTCATTACAGTTAAAACAAAGTTCTTTATCATGACGAAATTGAATTTCCGTATGTGAGAGTGTTAGATAGGGAGGGAAAGAGGTCTAAATGGTTGAGCCAACAATGGTGGAATGTGAGGAGGGGTTTGGCTGAGAGGTGATTGAGTGGTGGGATGTGGGTTTGTTGGCGATAAGGTTTCAAAATATTTTTCGCCAATGCGAGGAAGGAAATGCAAAGAAATGTTGAAATTTGGATTCGTGATGGCAAGCTAATTCCATGGCATTTAAGAGAGTAATAGATTTGTTTGAAAAGTTCTCTACGTAATTCTTGTTTGAGACAAAAAAATAAAATAACTAATAAGAGTATATTTAGATAGATTAGGAACCTTGAAAGCAAGCTTTTCAAAAGTTGTTTGCTATTCAAGAATAAAAGGTTATTAGGAAAAATTAGAGATATTGCCCTATAAATCTTCGTTAGAAGAGATATCAAAGCATTTTTATAATGATAGCTTGACTTTGGTCCAAGAGGGGTTTTGGCCTTTCATTCGAAGCCATTAATACCATGTAGCCAAGGGCCTTAAAGATGAGAAGATGTAATTCTTACACGAGGTCAGTACAAAGTATTATGAAAATTGAAATACTCATGGGCATTAAAGATCCATGTTTTTGCATTGAATCCATTAGAGGGAGGGAGTTTAATTTTCATGGTTTCAAGGAAAGGGAAATCAGAAGTGGACATCGACTATTGTTGGGAGGGGAAATGGGCGGCTGATCCTAGGATGCCAATGGAAGGAGGCGGTTTTTGATGTATTGGATGTGACAACCGGTCAATGCAAAGGCTATCGAGGGGCTTGTCCACAAAGCCTTTGAGGACATGTAATTGTTGTAAGGTTGTGCCAATGGAAGCGAATTGAACATCAGTTTGGTAAACAGATTTCTGAATTTTAGAAAACTGAGATTCTTGATGGGTTTGAAAAGATCGGAAAGCTCGGCCAAATTTGCATTCATCATCTTGCTCTCAACAAGAGTACCAATTGTTATACTTGACGAATTAAGAAGGATAAGATACTTTTTGAGTAGGTGTGGACTCCTAGAGATAGACATTAGATAAGTGAGAATCAGAGTTTTATTTCCTCAGATAAAAATTATAGTAGCGGAGTATATAAAGACTTGGCCGAACTGGTTTTCGACCTAATGTCTGAACCTTTTTTTGTATAAACTTATACAAAAGATAGAGTTTATTTCAAATAATAAAACCGAATGCTACTGAACTGATTTGGGATTCAGCTGTCAAGAGGTTCCCTGTGGCTGGGCGGTGGTTCCATTGGATTGCAGTTGTGTGGCAGTGGCTGCTGCAGTGGCTCAGTTGGGCTGCAGATGGGATGAAGTGCCTATTGTGGTGCACCGCTTTTTGCTCGTCTTCTTCAATGATATACACGAGTGTATGTATTGCTATTTATCAGGTTTTGGAGCCAATTTTCTCAATTGTTCTTGATTATTGTGGGGTTTAACTGAATAAGCCGTTGCGCAACACTCGCCTTGAGGCAACTTTAACGCCTATCTAAATAAAGATTGATTTACATCATGTTGGTTTTCAACGAGATGACACGTTAGTTAGCTTTTGTACCAAACTGAGAATTATAATAGGACATATTATTAGTAAAAATAAAGCACCATCTCATAAGAAAGTAATAAAGTTATTATACTTTTTTTTTCTTTCTAATTTTAGACCTTTTTCTTTATTCATTCTGAAGTTCTTGACATTAAGATTTATTTGAAATTAACAATAAGTATCAACTATTTTGATTTTGAAAGGATATACATCTGTGTGAAAGAAGCTTCTTTAGTTTTCGTTTTCAAGTTTGTTGTTTTGTTAGTGTAGTTTGCATTTGTTACTAAAAATCTATATGCATTGTAAGCATATATCTGAATTTTGTTTTCTTATTATAGCTAAACG
The DNA here is from genome assembly GCA_019514585.1 of Dendrobium officinale. NCBI lineage: Eukaryota > Viridiplantae > Streptophyta > Magnoliopsida > Asparagales > Orchidaceae > Dendrobium > Dendrobium officinale. The sequence continues at coordinate 79,963,266 of CM033682.1, forward strand.
CCCTTTTGCTAGGCATCCCCACTGTCAAATATTTTTAATCGGGTTTCTATTTTTTCAAGATTTCTAAGATGTTTTAATATTTTTTTTTTGTGATATTATGCTAAAAATGTAACAAGATATAATAGACCCTTTCCCAACATATTGTCAGCCAGTCCTTAACCCCAAACTATAGCCATTATTATGTCAGTTAAAATTCCTTTTTTTTTCTTTTTGCAAGCCTATTAGATTGTGGTGCATATGGTGCAATATTCTTATGAATTATTACATTTCCTTCACGAAAGTATATGTTCTTTTCCTCGGTCAGATCTCCGAAATATAATTTTTTTAAGTAGTTTTCTTCTTCATTTTCTTACAGTTATAAAAACTTGCTCAACGTACATTTTTTTACTAAATAAGCATAGCAAAATTTAATGCCTACATCAATAAATGCAATGAAATTTCAATTATCTCTTAGTAAAATGCCGTTCATTTCACATGGATTAGAATGAATTAATTCTAATTTCTCTCTAGAATGAATTAATTCTAATATCTCTTAATCTCTTTATATGGACTTGAATGATTTTCTAGGTTGTTTAGCTTGATCAGATATTTAAGATTCACATGCAGTATACTATGATGCCATAAGTCATAGCATTCAATAGATAACGTAAGACCACACACAGATGAATTTGAATGAAAAACAGAGAAATATCTTCCATCACATTTAATTTATATGGTTCATCAGCCCCATAACATTTTCCTATAACTTCACCCTTAGGTGGAGATACCTTTTTGGAGTAAACACAATCTAGAAATTTCTACGCGGGAATTACCATTTCCTCTTCTGAAAATGTAACTGCTAGCAGATATGATGATGCTTGGGGAGTATTTGAAGCAATGGAAACCAATAATATTCAACCGGATCATGTGACCTGCTCCATTCTGGTTACGACCATGAGAAAAAGCGGTCGATGTGCAAAAGATGTTTGGGATTTCTTTGAACGCTTGAATAGAAAAGGTGTCAAATGGAGTCCAGAAGTTTCTGGTGCATTGATAAAAACCTTTTGTGACGAGGGACTAAAGAAGGAAGCCCTCATCATTCAGTCTGAGATGGAGAAGAATGGGATCACATCAAACGTCATAATATACAACACATTGATGGATGCTTATGGTAAATCTAACCAGATAGAAGAAGTTGAAGGCCTTTTGAATGAGATGAAGATGAAAGGACTAAAACCAAACCACCTCGACCTATAACATCTTGATGGATGCATACAGTAGGAGAATGCAACCTGAGATAGTTGAAGATCTTCTTTTGGAAATGCAAACTTTAGGTCTGAAACCCGAATGTGAAATCATATACTTGTCTCATAAGCGCTTATGGGAGGCAGAAAAAAAATGAGTGAGAAAGCTGCAGATTCCTTCCTGAGGATGAAAGCTGCGGGAATCAATCCGACTTCTCATTCATATACTGCTCTTATACATGCATTTTCTGTCAGTGGTTGGCATGAAAAGGCATATAGTGCATATCAAAGGATGGAGAGAGAAGGAATTACACCTTCCATAGAGACTTACACAGCTCTGCTTGATGCATTTAGGCGTGCCGGTGAAACCAAAATGTTGATGGAAATCTGGAAAACGATGATCTTGAAAAAAGTTGAAGGAACTAAAGTCACTTTTAATATTCTTTTGGATGGATTTGCCAAGCATGGTCTCTATGTCCAAGCAAGAGATGTGATCTCTGAGTTTGGAAAGTTTGGTATCCAACCAACTGTAATGACCTATAATATTTTGATGAATGCATATGCAAGGGGTGGACAACATTACAGGTTGCCGCAGCTGCTTAAAGAGATGGCTGCTCTAGAATTGAAGCCTGATTCTGTTACTTATTCAACCATGATATATGCATATCTACGTGTTCGCGATTTCACCCGTGCATTCTATTATCACAAACAAATGATTAGAAGTGGGAAAGTACCTGAAGCCAGCTCTTACCATAAACTGCGGGCTATTTTAGATGCGAAAGCAGCTACAAAGAACATAAGGGATAGAAGTGCCATTCTTGGAATAGTCAACAGTAAAATGGGTTTGAAGCCAAAAAAGGGTAAGAAAGATGAGTTCTGGAAGAACAAAAAGAAGCGGTCCATCATGAAAAATTTATCAGCCAATGATCGGTACTAACTAGCTTATTCTAGTGTCTTTGATGCACTGAAAAGATAATTGATATAGAGGATTTTGCTTTTCAAAAATTATTTTTTTATTGGTTAGCGTATGTGAAGAAAAGCTTTTATCGTCGGCTTAGCAGTTAGCCAAGTAAAGGGTATCAAGAAGGCTGTAATTTTTAGATTTTAATTATTGAAATCCTTTCAGCTCGGCCACAGTAGTGGCTCATGTACATCGTGTGGCTTGCATGTGTACAATATGCATTGTTGGCAATTTCTGAGAGGTAATATTTCATGTATAGATCATGTATGTAATATCCATTTATTTATTAAATTAGTAGATTTAGTCTTTCTTGATAAAAGCTTTATGATATTGTCTATTTTAATCTTTTGTTAAACAGCCCAGGCAATTTCTGAGAGGTTGAATCCTGCCAAGGGGGCGCTGCCCCCTTGCACCCTCGATAGTTATTTATAAGTTTGCCCCCCCCCCCCCCCCACCCTCGAAAATTAAGGCTGGTTCCGCCCCTGTGTTCCAGGTACGTGGCTACTAGATCCATACCGAATTGTTGATGGGCTTTAGAAATTTGATAGAGACGATCATATATATATATATATATATATATATATATATGGGACATTTAAGCCATTTAAGACAAACTCATACAATGCATACACAGAGACTCGAACCCAAGACCTTTGAGTTGGAAGCCTAAGCTCTTAACCAATAGGCCAAGGTGAGCTGTGTGTGATGATCATATCACATCTATGAATTCCCGTTGACATTTCATTCAATCTCACTGATGTGATATGAGAATCAGCATCGTTTGTGAATTTCACGAAGAAATTTCACCCTTAAAATTCCTGTGAACAAGTTCTTTTGATCTTCTGAAGATGTGTAGCCAAATCTTGATCCATATGATTTGATTGATTATTTACTATGCCGGATATCTAAATCATCGGGTCCTTCATTTAGATCTCACTCATTTGAAATTAGAACTTCATATGATGGAAAGCTGCTTGACCAACTTTTCTGATGTACCATCTGTCTTTGCTTGATAATTTGCTTTTCTCGTCGACATGAAATGTCTCCTCTGACCCATAATCTGGTAGAGTTAGTCCTCGTTCCATTGGCCTTTGTGGCAGGTGCTCTAAATGTGCTTCATATAGCACCTTTGTTGAGGGATGCTCAATAAAGTGAATTGAATGTAGTAAGATTGTCATCGCAAGTTTTGGGATACTTCTTGCTTGTACCCTCTTAGTAAATGTATCATGGTCTTGTTCAGAACTTTCTTTTGGTTATCAGTTTGTGGATGAAATGTGTTGCTCTTTTGTAGTTTAGTTTTTATGAAGGCTCATAAGGCCTCTTGGAATTTACTCGGGAATATACTATTCGACCAAACTTAATGGAATCAGATGATCTAAATTATATCCATACATGTTAGAAGAAGAATATGCTTCTTTCGTTGCCTAGTAAAAGCCTCCTCCACTATCACACCAACTGTGTAGGAGTACGAGGAGCAGACACAATAGCATCACAACCAATGGATTATAACAACCTCAAGCAATCATAGCCTTACACATGTAAAGCATACATCTCACTCCTGTATAAATACATATTCACAGTTATAGTAAAACGTGTAATTTGAAAATGTGAAATGCTAGAAATGAATTCATGCTATTTTGCTTTCTTCCCTGATCTCGACCTGTACCTAGCTGCTATCGCCTCATCTTTACATGGCATCAGAGCCTCTTGGCTTGCAGCCAGTAATCATAAATGGAATCCTCTCCTTCTCAAGTAGGCGAGGACTTCTTGAACAGCACTCCCATCCCCTCCCTGAAATTTCTCTATCTCCAACATCAAGATAATTGTTCCCAACACGCTCTCAAGCGACAATTACCCCTCTTGGAGATCTCAGATCCTTAAGTTGTTCTGAGCTAACAGCTACACCTCTTTCTTTGATCATTCAACCGCAATACCCCATAGCTTGGTCGTTTAGCAAGACGTCATCTCCCGCCCCAACAAACAATTTGCTCAGTGTACATTCATCAACCAAAATATCACGACAGCAATCTGTTTCACCCTATCCCTGTCCATTCATCCATAAGTGCTCAACCTAGACTCATGCGTCGACATTTGGAGACCACAAGAATGCAAGCATCGTCACATTCTCGAGACCACAAGAACTTTACTGCACACCGCTCATCTCCCCTATCATATGTGGCTCGACACCCTACTCGTAGCAGTCTATCGCATCAACCTGATGCCATCCCCAACAACCTCCAACAAAACCCCATATTAACTTCTATACCACAAGCCACCGCAATACAATCACCTCAAAATATACGACTGTGCTTGTTATCCACTCATGCCAACTCCTGCTAGACACAAATTCTTTCTCTAATCCCCTCAATGTGTATTCATCGATTATGTCCAATCCTACAAATGACATAAATGCCTCGAACCCAACACAGGCAAATCTACATATCACGATACATTTGATGAATCCACATTTTCCTATTCCAACAACATCTCAACCACTTCCACACCGACCACCCCCACCACACAAAACCCACATCTCCTGATCCCTACATCTCTCAACACACACCCCTCTCACTCCTCAATATCCTCCACTCATTCCTTCCCACCTTCAACACCTCCACCATCTATACAACCCAACCCGACCCCATCAGAATCGTTCTCATCCCCACCTCAACACATGCCCCACAATAACCATCAACAATCCAGTCACCCAATGATCACTTGTCTCCAAATCGGATCACTTAAACCTTGTAAAATCCTGGACCTCCATTCCTCCCTCAGTTCCACTCCTCTTTATCCCACAACCTATGTTGAAGCCTCCAAATATCTACATCGGCGAGATGCCATGGCATCAAAATTACTAGCACACCAACAACAAGGTACTTGGCTTCTTATTCCTCCCCCTCAAACATGCCTATTCTTGGTTGTCGTTGGACATACAAAATGAAATGTTATGCAGATGGCTTTATCTCTAAATGTAAGGCTCACAAACGCTTACAGCATGTTGTGCTAGCAAAAGCATAGTTCGAGCTCTCCCTCCTTCCTTCCACGCTCGTGTTCACACCTGGATTGCGCCCATGATTACGTTCGCATCCACACCAGGACCCTTACCAGCTCCTGCAATCTCAACCTAGCCCAATCTCGCGCCTGGCATGCCGCGCTTGCATCCGTTCCCCCTTCGGACTAGCATCCATGCCCGAACTGCTATTATTTTTCGGGTTAGTAAGTCGGGTTGGCTGTGTCAACCCAGTAACCCTGATGGGTCGAGTCCAAGTCAGAAATTTTAACTTGTTTGTAAAATTGGTTTGGGTTCAGGTCAATTTAATTAAGCTCGGGTCAATTCGAGATTCAACATGAACTGACCCGTCTAGCCATTTTGACACCCCTAATGGCACTACTTGACATAGTTTGATACTGCTGATTCACTATATTGATATTGAATATACTAAGCATGTGACATATTGGATAACATGTGTATGCAGTTATAGGATTTTATTGTATTTATATGAGTTCGATATTCTTTACAAATGCTTTAGTGTTTACTGCTTTATATGATTGTTTTACTGATTGATAGTACTGATACAATTACTATTTGATTCGACAACCGTAACCAATTTATTGATTTACCCACTATACTGATTTATTTGTTTTTGTATTGTACTTTTGTATTATTTACATATTCTTCTACTACTGCATGTGTGAGTTTTATTGTTTCTGCATTGATTCTTGATTATATGATTTTTCTTGTTATGAATTGATTGACAACATACATATTGCTTCTTTTACGATGCTTTGAATATGACTATAAGATTTTAGTGTGACATATTGGTCTGTTTAGCTCATTATATATGGTTTAAATAACATCTTGTCAGTACAAAGATTCAGGAGTGTGAGATCAATCAAGATTACTCAAGTTCCATTTCTTTTATTTTAATTATTCTTTTATACTCAATATTTGGATAGATATGATATGATTATATGATTTTTGAGTATTGTATATAATTTTTGGAGTAATGAATACTTATATAGATTGGTATTTTGAATTATGTAATTTGTTTCTACTTTATATGATTGTTTTACTGATTGATAGTACTAATATGGTGATTGCTTGATTCGACAATCGTACCAATTTATTGATTTACCCATTGTCTTGATTTATTGGCTTTTGTATTGTACTATTTTATCATTTACATGTTCTTCTACTACTACATATGAGTTTTAATGTTTCTGGGCTTATTCTTGATTATATGATTATGACTGTTATGAATTGACTGATGACTTGCATTTTGCTTTTTTACCGTGCTTTGAATACAATTATAGGATTTTAGTGTGACATGCGGGTCTGTTTAACTCATTATATATGGTTTAAATAACTTAAGTCTGTGAAGAGATTCAGGAGTGTATGGTCGATCAGGATTACTCAAGTTCCATTTCTTTTATTTTAATTATTCTTTTATACTCAGGATTTGGATAGATATTATATGATTATATGATTTTTAAGTATTGTATATAATTTTTGTAGTAATGAATACATAAATATATTGACGTTTTGAATTATATAATTTGTTTTCACTATTTATTACTGACTGATAAATGATATTATATATCTTTGGTTGTTGTATAATAAAAGATAAAAGAAAGAATTCTTCCCAATTAGATTATGTGGCGTTATTGATTCAACTGTGAATTAATCCTATGGTCAGTTCGGTCCTTATAAAAAAAATTGTCAAGCATCAAACCGGTGAGAGCCGGTTTGAATCGTCAGTTCAACTAACCACCCATTGAATTGGTACCAATTTTTAAATACGAGCTCAATTCATAATATATTTAAATAATTTAATTTAATATACAATATTTTATTAAATGTTAAATTAATTTAAATATAACATATTTTATTTAATAATATATATCCTAAAATTTAAAGTGTTATGTATTAAGCACTAGCAAATCATACTCACATGATTTCATCACCCCATATAAGCTCTTAACTCATGGATACAAGAAAAGTTATATAAACAACACAATACATCTCTCAAGTAATGTGAGACTAAACAACAAGTAGATATTTCTACAATGTGTACATGGTTGATTATTTTCATGAGAATTTTTTGAAAAGATTGTATATAATATTCAAATAAAAAATATTATAATAATTTTTGAAGTTTTTAAAATTATAATTATTTGTGAATTTATAATTTTTTAAATAAAATTTATTATTTATATTTTTAAAATTTTTAAAACTCCTCTCCAAATATAAAGTTAAAGGATAATAAGAAAAATTAAAAATCTAAAATCAATAATATAGTATGATTTTATAAAATTAATTTTATAATTTGAATTTAATATATAATTTATAGGTGCAAATAATACTCAAATATATAACATAAATTAGTAATTATTTATATTGAGTTTATATATTTTTATTTAAATTAAATTTCTATTAAATATGTATTAAAATCAAAGATTGGATATATTTACATTTAAATTTAAAATTAGTAATTATTCATATTTAAATATATATAATATAAATTAATGATTATTTATATTTAACTTTAAATTATGGAATATGTTATACATGTATGCAATTTATTTATTTTTTAATCCTAAAATTATATTATTTAATAATTATAATAAAGTTATCTTATTATTTAAAATCATATTAATATTTTTAATATTTATTACGTCATCCAGTTCGACATTTGTTCGACTCCGATCGAATAATTGAATCTTGAACCTCTCATTTCCGATTTTATCACCAGTCCGACTTTTACAATCTTGTTCATGAACAACTCATGCTGCTCTTTGCACATGCTCCTTCGCATGCATCACTTGAACACTTACTTACCCTTAGCTTTGTGAGTACCAAACCCTTTGCCCTTAAAACCCAAAATCTCCATAATGATGCCCTCTTTGTTCATGCGATCACTATCCCTATACCTCTGCTCAACAATCATGCCCTTCTTAATGTGCACAGCCTTGTTTATTGCATTTGGTGCATTTGTGCTTATACATGAAAGAAAATATTAGGAACTAATTGAGAGTTCTCACATATTTATTTGTGATTAATCATACAGTTACTCTAATGAGAAAGCTTAATCCCAAAATAAAATGAACTTTGCTTAGATTTGTCATTATTCCAAAAAAAAAAAAAGTTCAATTAAGGGTTCCTTTGGGACAATTTTTTCATTGCTTTCTAAAATAATATTTTAGTTAAATTTTTTCTTGAATTAGAAATTTTTGTACTAAAAAGCTATTTTAGAAAGCAATGAGAAAACTACCCTAAACGAAGCCTAAGTCGCCTTTTTTTTTGCTTAACATGTTGGGCTTAGAATGTCGGTGTTGAGCAGAAGAAAGACGACTTAGGCTTCGTTTAGGACAGTTTTCTCATTACAAACCCTTACGTTAAAAGGGCTTAGAACGTCATAACATTTAACATAAGGGTTATATATATATATATATATATATATATATATATATATATATATATATATATATATATATATATATATATATATATATATATATATAGATAAAGTTTACATTTGATATATATTATTACTCTAATATTTATGGTTTAAAAATTTATATCAATATAACTTCATCAAATTTTTAGTAAGAATGAACTTCAAAATCATCTGATTTTATTATAAATAATTATATTCATCTCAAAACAAATTAAAAAATATTAATATTTATTTGATTTTTTTAATATATTTAATTATCTATCTTGTTGTATGACATTTCAATAGAATTCATATATATATATATATATATATATATATATATATATATATATATATATCAAAGATTTTTTTGGATATTTAGATAAATTCATTCATATATCATATACTGAAGGCTCAAACGCAATGATTTTTAATTGATAGCTAAAGCTCCTAACTAATAGACTAAAATAAGATACATTTTATGAAAGAATTTCAAAAGAAGCAATTGCCTCATTCAAACTCATATGATCTCTATAGCTGGCGCCCACATTCTTAACAATTAAAAAGAAAAAAACCGTCACTTTTTGGCTGATAGATACTGTCTTTAGCATCCATTATGGGCTCTTACTTTATTACTGTAGAGCATGTGATTAGGCTTTCATTTGCATGGCAGCATATGCGACTAAGGAGGCCATGATGTGAACCTCTGCCTAGTGGTGGATGAGGCATCACCCTCTTATCTACATCATCTTAGAATCATCCATCCACATACACCGAATGCAAATATGAAATCTTACAACGATCACCATGCAATTATAACCGGATAATAGTGAAATAAAATAATTTAGTTTATTTGCACATTTGTTCATCTCATCACTCATTTGTAAAAAGAAAAAAGTATAGATGCAAAAAAAAAGTTACACATTGCTTTATTAAGTATGTTTTGTTGTTTGATTTGATTATATGAGTAGGTGTGAAGCTCACATCAATATTGATTTTTTTATAATTTTTTTTAATGGCTTACAACAATGAGTATTAATTGGCATTGCTTAAAGCTAATTAGTTAATGATTAGAAGTGATAAGTTAGAATAATATTAATATAGAATTAGTTTAGGAAGCCTAGGTCTAAAAACATAATATTGAATGGGTGTTATTGAGCAAGTAAAGTCGAAGAGAATTGGGTGAGCTCAACCGGATCTTTAGAGTGACATGTGGCATTCGATTTAATGTGTGACCTTTTAGTTTATTTGAAAAATATGTCATCATGATATTTTTATTGAAATTTTGATGAGAATGAATCATAAAATTATGTATATATATATATATATATATATATATATATATCTCTCTCTCTCTCTCTCTCTGTGTGTGTGTGTAAATAATTACGATCAAATCTCCTCCAAAGTTCATCTTATTTCAATAACAATACTTTCCAACAAGCTCAACTCAACCCAGCTCTTAATATTTGAAAATGAAATCGAAGGGGATCATGAAGGTTTATAGTTAAGGTCATTAGAGATTTAGTAATGGAACTTATAATATTACCGAAATATTATATGACACATGTTATTATAAAAAATAAAGAATATAACAATTCTGTTATGAGGAGTTAAGCCTGATAAAGATATATAAGGATTGAATTGTGATTGATTTTGCGGTTGATGGAGTTGAAAAGAGTTGAGTTCGTAAAATTAAGCATTCAACTATCAAGGATGAATGTGAGGAAGAGTAATCATTTAAATTATGCTTCAATTCTAAATAAATCATCTCATAATCATGTACTTAAAATTGACCATATGCTAAAAAAGCATTGACATGCAGAATTTTCAATCATGATATAATCATATATTTTAAATAGGTATTACACATATGTTAAATACAACAAATTTTTATGTTTATTATACAATGAAAAGGTGGATAAAATAAAATATTATGGACAAACATAATTCTAAAAGGGCTATTAAATTATTATAATCAAGATATATGATCTATTTGAAATAACTTTCTTGTTGTTCATTTTTCAGACAACAATCACAATTTTGCTTACTATTTTTTTACTATTTTTAAAAATTTCTTGATGAAAAACTATTTTTTATAAATATTTAACTAAATGATTTTCTCCCAAAAATTCATAATTAAAATTATAAAAATTTACAAGAGTCTCAAAATGATCAAATAGTTATATCAAAAAAGCTCTAATTCAAAAAATATAGGGTTCATTTGTTTGGATGAACTAACTAAAATAAAAAGAATGTCATGTATTTATGTTTGAAAAAAAATTATTTATAATTTTTTTAAGACTATCGTACCCATTATTAGTAGAAAAGCAAGCACCTCCGGCTGGGGACAACATAATCCGCCTTAAATGAAGCTGGAAAGATGGACGGTTGGATCCCTCCAATCTTCAAATGAACGGTAATCAAGCGACAAATGGTAGATTCTGGTGGGCCCTTAAAAACTGGAACTTTTATTCTATTCAGTGAACGTACGCAGAGGAAGGTTCGATTTTAGGCAAAAAAGCGTCTGTACCGTGTTTTTTTTTCAGTGTACCGAGTTTTTTTAAAAAACTCGATGCAGACGCTTTTTTACTTAAAATCGAACCTTCCTCTGCGTACGTTCACTGGATAGACTGACCATCGAGACCAAGCCTCACATGGGAGAAGGTGCACTACGGCCATGTCAGCCTACCGACGAATCTTTTGACTAACAATGACGTGGCAATCCGGTTCGGTGGTCCACGTCAGCTTCCACTAGGGAGGGAAAGCCGCTGGTCCGTACGATAACTGAAGAAGCGCCAAACTTGGCGGACCAATTAGAGGGCGTGTTAGTAATTTCAGACGGCTTATCGTGGAGTACGGGTGGAAAGAAAGTCAAACGAGCAGACAAGTTAATATTTATTTATTTATTTATTATTATGCTGGTTTATGACAATAAAATTTATTTAAATATTTTGTGTAAATAAATAGATAAATATGTTAAATATAAGAATATAATTTATACAAAAATGGTGAGAATGATTAAATTTCAACATGATTCACTATCAACTTAGATTTTATTCGAGATAATTTTTTATTGCTTTTGAAAGAAAATTCCCAGCACAAAAACTTTTAAAAATTATGGCTGAAAGCTGCCCACGATGAAGCCTAATCGTTTGGGATGACTTTTTTATTGTTTCTTAAAATGGCATTTTATTACAAAATTTTTAATTTTGCTCTAAAACTTCATTTTAAGAATCAATAAAAAAGCTTGATTTCAAACTGGATGCCTTAAATTAGGATCGAAGTTGGCTCATGGACGAATGAATTTGTTTTCTAGTTGGTTTGATTCAAATTAGCTTGATTTCAACCTGGCTTGAAATCACTTTTTTTCTTTTAATTTTTTTTTAAATTCATACACATATATTAGCATTTATAATATACAAATACTTATATAAATATATCTACTTATTAAATTAAAAAATATTACTTATATTTTAACTCAATTTAGAGACAACTTAATTCCAGCAGATCTAATTTGAAATTTGCTCAAAAATAAGGTTGAGACAAAAATTTAGTTCATGACTCAGCTAGTTTATCTCAACCAAATTTAAAATTCAATTCAACCCTTATATATATGAGCTACTATTGAATAAAATATTATTAAATAAATTTATTATGCATTTGATTGTTAAATGGAAGAGCTTATAAAATTGAGTAATTATGTAGAACATGATTGTGGGAGGATCCTAATCTCATGTTTGAAGGAGAAACCTTTTTTTAGCTCCAATTAGGAGAATGTATTTTTGTTAGATATTTGATGAGCACTCAATTGTGAGATCTCCCATTATTATTATTTTTTTTTCTTTTCAGATTATTCTATTTTGATCCAGTTTTAGGATTAGTGTTGTTCCGCAAGAAAATTGTGAGATCTCCCTTATATATATAATATTAGAAAAAACCAAAATTTTCATGTTAACACATTCAGAAAAAAAAAAATTAATGAACATATTAATATGCTAGAAAAAACTACATAAGAATTAGGCTTCATTTGTGACAATTTTCTTACTATTTTTTAAAACAGCTTTTCAGTACAAAAATTTTTAATTTAAAAACTTTTTTAACTAAAAAATTGCATTAAGAAATAGTAAGAAAGCCGTCCCAAATAAAACCTTAATTGTATTTTTATGCTTATCACCTTGTCTCTAAAATATTAAGTTGTATGAAAGTGCAACATCAAAATTAATGCCATACAGATGGATTGAATATCGCACTCAGTAAGCTAATTTCAACTTAGATCTTCACTTTGCCTCAATTTAGTTAAAATGAATATCTTGTGCTTGTCTTCAATTGACCAAAGCTCCAAATAGCTTAGCGGAATACTCTTCATCTTCATTGTTATCATAAAATGATTAGTCTGAAGAAAAAAGTTAGCAAAGTACTATTAGATATCATCAAATCAATTGCGAGTCACATATATATTTATTGCACATGCTTATGGGGTTAACACCATCCAACCAACCTTAGTTTTGTTGCCTATGGCTCTATCCCTTTCAAGCCAATAAGATCATACAAGACCTCCCAATAAAAATTGCCCTAGCATTTATGTTTGAAATAATTCTTCTATTCATATTGGGCCGCTCTTCTCAGTTCTCAACAATAATAGATTCAATCTTTTGGCTTTATAACATGTCTATAAATTATCACCGCCCGATCTATCCACTTTAGTTATGCCATATAATGACTTTTGTTACTAAAAAATTGCTCCTCAAGAAATAATGTCCCTATATCATGTCTTCGTGTCACTCTCAACTCTCGAATATTTTCTCAACTCTCAAATAAAAATCCATTCTTCCCCACCTTGCATCCAATTCAAGTAGGTGATTTTAGGGCTGTTAAAATCGGATATCGGGTTGGTTCGGGTCCAACCTAGAACTGATCTGACCCATTTTTGCAAACGGGTTACTTTTTCAGACTTGAACCCGACCCGCTTCGGACCCAGGTCAACCCGACGACTCGCCAACCCGGGTCAGCGACGACAACAGCTATAGCTAGCTAGCGATGTCAACCTCTGATTAACGGAGTTAGATTTTGAACTACGTCAACCTCCGGCTACAACAGTGTCAACCTACAGCGACGGTGCTATCGATCTTCCGGCTGCCGTCAACCTTCGTCGTCGGGGTCAAATTTTCAACCATATTTGTTTGATTTTGGTGGGGGTGGCGGTAAAGGCTGCGGTGTTTGCTCACAAGGGTGGTGACAGAGGCTGCTGTGTTGATGTCATCAGCAGTAGCAGGGGCGGCAATGACTTTTGATCCCAAGGGTAATGACGTTCGGACAGAGGCTGCCAGTTTTGGTCTCGAGTGCGGCGACAAGGGTGCCGCATTGGTCATGAGCATTGTTGCCTGCTGCATTTCAGCGTTTGGTCCCGATAACTCTTTAAAAAAAAATTGTAAATGAATTAGTACATGTATATTTTGTGTTTGCATGTTGACATGCACTCGACCCATTTTTTCAAACGGGTCGATTTTTGGAACCCGAACCCGACTCGTTTGCAAAACTGATTGACCCTAACTCAAAATTTTCGGTTCGAATTCGTGACTTTTTTTTGGGCCGTGTCAAATAATGACACCCTAGGTTCTTCAAATGGCAACTTATTTTCTGTTTCTCTATCAATATAATTCTCTTTACATCCCATTAGATATTTGATAATCTTTATCTGATTATTAGCTAGTTAGATTTTGGACATAGTATTGCTGACAAAAATTGACTTCTCGAATGAAGAAAGATTTTTTTGGGGAATAAAGATTTTTTTTGGGGGTGGGGGAAGAGAGAGAGAGAGAGAAACATCGGTTTGTTCTCCTTATATTTTACTTCGTCCAATAGTTCACAGTAGGAGCGCATTGCTTTGGATATTTAGGTTTTGTTTGGGACAGCTTTTTTTGTGCTTCTTAAAGCAGCTTTTTAGTTCAATAATTAAAATTTTTGACTAAAAATCTGCTTTAAGAAGCAACAAAAAAACCGTCCCAAACAAAGCCTTAATTTCATCTCTTCAACTTTGCTTGCAGATGATAAAGGTTCACGCCCAATAGAAAAAAAAGTCCATATCAGAACACTATGTGGCTGTATTTGTAAGGTTTAATGGGATTCACAATAATTAGAAGCCTTTAAATATTAGTTCTTCAGACGCTTTACCCCATAATCACTTCAACTGCTCCATTTCCCTGTTAGCAGTAAATTTCCAAAAGATTTGAAGGAATACTTATTGGTTGCTACTACAAAAGTCCCAAACAAAGGTGATCTTCCAGTGCTAGATAATAATCTGCACTCCAACTGCCACAATAGATCAATGGGATGAATAAATGAACAATAGCCAAGCAAAACATCATTAATGGCCATCAATGGCCACCAATGCATCAAAGAATATGACAAAATCTAAGAAGAAAACAGGCAGCTTTCTTCTCAACAGTATACAATTATCATGTTGAGGACTTCCAAGTAGCAGCAGATCTGACCCCATGCAGGCGCCCATCAATCAACACACCAAAGCCTCTTTAGGTAGCAGTGGTTGATCATTAATTGCACGCTGCCATTGTTGGTTTTTTCTACTCCATATCTAACTGCAGCCATGTGAGCCATATTCAAGGACTGAATGCCCCTTCTATCCTCCCACTGCTTTAACAAAGATCATTGCATGCATAAGTTCCATGCCTTGTAAGTTTCCTCACTAATTTGCTAGTCTTATAAGGTGAAAATAGTCACTTTGAGTAACTCTGTTAAGTTCAACTGAATCATGATTGTTTAATAAAGTATTAAAATGCTTTGCAGAACAACTTTCCCTTGCTCTGTTTTCTTTTCCGAACCGAACAACAGCAATAATTTGATAATGCCGGAAGATGGATAATAAAAGATATGAGACAAATCTTCTTTTCCTATTCGATCTCCGGGCCAGGGGTTTTTAGGTAAGGAGCCCCATCGACACCTTGAATTTGGCAATATGGGGCTTTTAACTCTTTCCTTCCCTGACTTAACGGCATCAACCACCTCATGTGATCTTGCCGAAGTTTTCAATTCACGCCACTACACGGGATGACCATCTTGCGGAGAAGATTAATAGGGAGAAAATATTGTATTAAGACGTCTTAAGATAAAATTTTCATTTTACAATATGAATGTTTTTTTCTGCAAAATTCTTTGATAGGGCAATAAGAAGCTAATTTTTTTTTGCGAGTTAACAATCAAAGCAATTGTAAATAATTATATTTTTAGGATAAAAATGAGTGTTTGGTAATAAAAGAGAATTCTCTTACGGTTAAAACAGATGTTGTATATTTTGAGCAAAACCTAGCTTGATGTATCTTGAATTATCTTTTTCGGGAACTGCGGGTTAACATGGCGACCCTACGGCCTTTTGAGCAGTTTCTTTTTGTTTTCTCTTTTTTTTTTTGGAAAAATTTGGGCTTAGCCCGTATATTTAATGGTAAAGAGGAGGAAATTACAAGTAAGTAAAAGCACAAAATTCAGCTCCAGATAAAAAGGAGCTAGCTCATCATGGAGCCAAAAGCAAAAATAAACCTGCAAGAAAATAAAAGCAAAGCAGGGCAGGAAAACAGACAAAAATACAAACTGGGCTCCCACAGCTAGATAAGCCTGGACTCAGGATATACAATAGTTGCAATCATAGAAATGATCAAACCCCTAGTTGCCCGTAGACCATCCTAGGAGTGCCTGCACTTGGAGCATCATCATTGTCCAAGGCTTTGTTGAAGAAACCAGCAGGCAATTCCCAAAAGCATCGCAACCAGAAATGAGAAGCACCCAGGGACAAAACCATGAATACCCAGAAATAAGAAAATCTCCTCAGTGAACAACCAGCAACCACAAAGAGAGAATCATATCCCATTAAAGCAGGCCCAGGATATGAGTGGAGGAATTCCACTTTATAACTTTCTCAAAAACAGCTTTCTTGATATTTAAAGAAATAGTACTGATACCACTAATTGAATTGCCAAATCTTTTACTATTTCTTTCTTTCCAAATGTAGTAAATAGAGCAGCAAGACAGAAGAAAATAGAGACTTTTAACCTTCTGCTGCACATTCAATTCACCTTTTATCCATTCAACAAGTTGCAAAAAAGTGAGTCTTAGGAGAAGGCATTTGGAAGGAGGAATAATTTAAGTGATGACAGCATAAGAGAATGAGCATTCAAAAAATAGATGCGAAACGCTTTCAGGGTAGTCATGACATAGACTGTAAGTTAGAGGAATCGAAATATTTCTAAGGTGTAAAGAATCAGCAGTTTTCAAGCCTACCACAACTGCTAGCCACGTATATTTAATTGTTTTATCGTTGAGTTTTAATTGAATGATGATTATGCTTTGATGTATGAAAGAGTTTCAAGATTGTGAAAGAGTATATAAAGAGAGAAAGATATGTAAAATTTCTCTGATTCATAGTGAATTTCTTGGTGTGTTGTGGCTCTGTGATTTTCATGTTTTCGGATTTTCCACGTAAACTCCAGTGTTCTTGCTTCGCTATTTTTTTTTCTTGTTTGTTTCGTTTTGTTTACTCCAATCAAGTAGTAGATGCCAATCTGTGTGGAATATGATCATGAAAATCAATCAAGTTGTACTGTGTATTGATACCTTTTATCTCAAGTTAATTTCTCATGCTCGGGTTGGGGGTCTTCTCCTTGCCTGGGTTCGGGTTCTTTGTACACGATTTTTTTTCTGCACAACGCCCCAGTGCTATGTACCCGAGTAATCCAATGTTGTGTACCTAAGCGCCCTGTCATTGTAGATTTTACTGGGAGGAAATATAGATAACAGAGATCCATAGTGCTCTAGATTTTCGGGGCCGTAATACTGTGCAATGCCGCAGCGCTGCGAGTTTGAACACCGCAACACTGTCAGATGAATTTGGATCAGAGATTTGAGCACCACAACCCTCCAAACTAGGACCACAGCGCCTCGAGACGGACTAAATATTTTTTTTTTTATCATTTTTCTCATGGGTGGCATCCCTTGGTGTGTTATTTACTTAACTTTCTTTTGTCAAAACCCTACCCAATCATGATAGGACTTATCATGTTGAGCTGTGACAAGCAATTCCCATATCTAGTTTTGGAATGTTTTAGATTCTCTTCCAATATCATTTAAAATAAAATTATCGACTACATAGCTATTAAAATATTTAAATACTGAAAATAAACTCATCCACAAAGTTTCTTTCATTTCATTAAAATAAATATCTATACTACAGTGCATGACTACATGTAAGAGCAACATAACAAAAAAATTAACTAGTTATGATTATACAAAAATTAAAATAGTAAAATACCTATTAACAAAAATTTGATCATGAATTGCTAATCAACAATTTCATTCCTTTTCTAAGATCTTGAAAATCACAAGCAAATCACAGTGAGCTATCATAGCTCAGCAACTCATATAAACCAACTTAAATTTAAAATTCTTTTCTTTAATTAAATATTTTACTAAACATTTAAATGCAGTTAAATACAATGAAATTAATCATTGTTTGTACTTAGAAAGGTAATAAAAGCATAATAATTATCAAATTTATTGAAATGACAATATTGAACAGATAAATTACAAAACAGTTTATACCATATTTTTTAAATCAGACAGAATCTTAAAAGATTCTGACATCTTATGACTCATTTTTATGCTTATAGCACCAGAACATACCCGTAGGCACTAAAATATAACTTATATCCCTCATAACGTTCATTATAGGTATCCAAATATTCTTTGACATAGACTTAATCTTAAATAATTATGACCCCTTATGGCTCCTAACTGATATAATTTATCACATATACACATATATAATTAAATTATAGCAATTGAGCATGTGTCAAAATTGTACAGCTTTTTATAATAGTAGGTAACATAAATTCTTATTAGGCAAAAATGAACATAAGATGTAAAGTAAATAAAGTAAATAAATTATCATGGATTGTCTAAAAAATATTTTAAGATTTTTATTGTACTATAGCACTATTTTTCAATACATATAATTTTTTATTCAATAAAAATCTTATAAATTTCAAAACCCCATTATAAAATTTTCAGAAAATATTCAAAATCTGCATAATCGTAATTTTTATATTATATAAAAAGTTACGCAGTGAATGCTTTACCAGTGCAAAGTTATCCTCATTTTTTCTTACGGAAACAAAAATTTAATTGAAAAAATTAGATAAAAACTTTGTACTTTTAAAAATTGAGATTGGTGTAATGTGTTCTACTTAGATTCGGACAACATTCTGAACCATGCTACGAGTGAAAACGACTCGAACCAGCTAAAAATTTCTCCTTTTCTTTCTCAAATCCTCTTCGTGCGGCTTTTTTCAATCGGATCATAATTTGTCAATCAATATGCTAAACCTGTAGGTGTCACATCTTTTTTGTTTTGCATGTGAGAATGATATAAAAGAGAATAGAAGCAAGAAGAGAGCAAGAGAGAAAAGAGACCGGTATTTATTTCTCTCAATTTTCATTAAATCCTGGTGTCCTTTACTTTACCGTGTTTTTAATTTCTTATTTATTTGGTAGCATGTTTTACTTCTTCATCCCCAACAAGACATATTCTATATCTTTAATTCATGAACCAGTGATATTATGGATCAGTTTTCGATATTCATTTTGCATTAATATTACAAAAAACACAAAGAATAAATAAGAAGAAGGCTGGATCAATTTCCTGTATTGTTGTAGATACACTCGTTAATTTAAGAAACAATGCATTAAAAAAAATGCAGAATAAAATTCAATTTTTTTTAAAAAAAAATCATCGAAAAAATTCGCCCATCTCCCTCCCTCCTCCCACCTATTTAAACCCAAACTCCCTCCCTCCCTTACCCAACCTCTCTCTTCTTCTCTCCACTTTAAACATATACACAGAGAGGGAGAAAGATACAGAGATTCAATAAATGGCAGCCAAAATAATATTCTTCCTCCTCCCGCCCACCTTCTTCCTCATTTCTGCCATTGCAACCTCTAGCACTCCTCCATTGTCTTCTACAGCGGCAGTCCCAAACCCCGAGCTGATCGTTGAGGAAGTTCACCGGTAAACTCAAAGAATTATCTTCAATACAAACCATTTCACTACTTTTAATTTTCAGCACCGTAAATTTCATTACAATGGTAATACCCTTATCGACTCTTACAGGAGCATCAACGCTTCTCGTCGGCAACTAGGCTATCTCTCCTGCAGCACCGGCAACCCCATTGATGATTGTTGGCGCTGTGACCCCAACTGGGAAACCAACCGCCAAGGGCTTGCCGACTGCGCAATAGGCTTCGGTCGCAATGCCCTCGGTGGCAAAGGCGGCGCCACCTATGTCGTAACTGATAGCGGCGATGACGATCCCGTGACCCCCAAACCCGGAACCCTCCGCTACGGCGTCATCCAAGACAAGCCCCTCTGGATCGTGTTTGAACGGGACATGGTTATCCAGCTCAAGGAAGAACTCATGATGAACTCCTACAAAACCCTCGACGGCCGCGGCGTCAGCGTCCACATTGCCGGCGGTCCCTGCATCACCGTCCAATATGTAAGCCATATTATCATTCATGGCCTAAACATACACGATTGTAAGCAGGGGGGAAATGCTTATGTGCGAGACTCCCCTGGACATTATGGATGGCGAACACTGTCGGATGGCGACGGCGTCTCCATATTTGGCGGAAGCCATGTTTGGGTTGATCATTGTTCGCTGTCAAATTGCCGAGATGGGCTTGTCGACGCCATTCGTGGGTCGACGGCAATCACCATTTCGAACAATTATATGACTCATCATGATAAGGTGATGCTGCTCGGACATAGCGATGAGATGGTGGAGGATAAAAACATGCAGGTTACTATTGCTTTTAACCATTTTGGTGAAGGATTGGTTCAGAGGATGCCAAGGTCTGTATCTCTCCTGATTAATTAGCCATTCGTATTTCTGCTTTCTAACTTCAATTTTTTTTTAATACTAAAAATGCCTCACACGTGTCTATCAAAAAAATATATTTTTAACAAGTTTATTAATCGTATGTAAAAAAAAAAAAAAAAAGAGGCATCTCTACTTAATTACAAGTAGGGCTGCAAACGAACCGAGCCGAGCCGATTATTTGAGTGTTCATGTTTGTGTTTGTTTAACATTAGCTTGTTCATGTTTGGTTCGTGTTTGATTCGAGCTTTATTATTTGTGTTCATGTTTGGTTCGTTTAATTTAAGGGTGTTCATGTTTGGTTCATATTTGGTTCATGTTCGTTTGTTTAGTGCTTATCGAGCTTTAAACGAGCTATGTTCGTGAACATATCTCGCAAACAATCTATTGAATAAGCAAACATTAAATTTGTTCATGAACATTCTAAACAAACAATCTAACAAACATGGACAAATATGAAATATTTCTTGTTCATGAAATGAAATTTCTAAAATAAAAGCAATTGTATATTTAAAATGAAAATATGATTAATTTATATGAACATATGTTATAATATTTTATTACTTTAAAATTTATTAATAAAAAATAATTATATTATATTATGGTATAATTAAAGTTTTTATATTTAATCGAACTCGAATCGAGCTTTTTATCGAGCTTGTTCATGAACATCAACTGATGTTGTTCGCGAACATAAACGAGCTGAACGCATTAGTGTTCAAGCTTGTTTATTTAAGAATCGAGTATTTAAAATATTGTTCAAGTTTGTTTGTTAGTTAATTAAACGATCACGAACGAGCTTTAATTGAACCGAACAACGAGTAGTTCGTTGAACGTTTGGTTCGCTTGCAGCCCTAATTACAAGCCTGTTGTAATATCAAATAAATATGGACGTGAATGCAATTTATTGTGCGGAAATCAATCAGAATCGTCACGTCAATAGTACCGAGCCCGGTACTGAGCGATATCGAGCAGCACCGAGTAGTATCGAGCAGGACGTGACGTGGTGCATTCTGGTTGGTCTCTAGATGATATTCAGAGTTCGCACAAATAATTTCTTCCGATTTAGAAAATGCATGTAATATTAAGAGTTTTCAAATTTCTTACAAGAAATTAATCATATAAGATTAAAGATATCACTTTCTTATAAGAACTTAATCACATGTAAAATTGAAGTTCTCAAATTCATAAAAGAACTTTTTTTTTATAATAACTCACAATATTTATTATGAGTTCTCTAATTTTTATAAGAGAGTTCGCATCATAAATTATGTAAAAGAAATTGAAACGAAAAATATGAATTTACATAAGTTTTAAATCCACAAGATCTTAAACAAGATGATTTTCACAATTTTTTAATCGGAAAAAAACATATATTGATTCAGGTTGAATTCGTTGAATTCTGAATTATAGGTTTTCTTCCTTTTCTCTTTCACTTTCTTTTTTTGTTTCATGAGTTAATCATTTATGGAACAAACTAACTCTTCATGATGAGAGAGAGAGAGAGAGTGTGTGTGTACCGATAGTTATTTCTTACGGATTAGTTATAATAAACGCTCATAAGAGTTATTTGATAAAACGGCCCATAAACAATTGATCAAATTATCTATTCTTGATCAATAGGATTTCACATAAATAATTAAATTTCAATAATTCAAATATATGAATCACTTAATAATTTATACAATTAAATATACATACTTAAATAATTATTGCAACATATCATTTATTTAATTATTCTAACATTACAGCCATGCAATCGACTTTGTGATATTCACTTAAGCTAATTTTGGTTGGAGGATTGTGATTGTTAGTTATAATTGGAAAGAGTTGACGCAACTGAGCAGGTGCAGGCTTGGATATTTTCATGTGGTGAACAATGACTATACGCACTGGGAAATGTACGCGATCGGAGGAAGCGCGGCGCCGACGATTAACAGCCAGGGAAATAGGTTCCTCGCCCCTGACAACCGTTTCAGCAAGGAGGTCAGCGTCTTTTTGCATTTTGGTACCTGCATTCTATGTATTTGTACGAAGAAATGCGATGTTTGCTATTGCTGTTTGAAACGTAGCTTTCGTTACACAATTTCCAATTAACAAAAAACAAAAAAGAAAGTCATGATATTTTAATTATTATTAAAAAATGTATTGGAGCTATAGAACGCATGTGCTATGTGGGGCTTCCAAAAAATTGGTACCGTGTGCTACGATTCGAATCTCCTTTTGTCTTTTTTATTTTGATTTTGTTTTTCAAGTATTTTTTTTCTTTTTTCTGTAGCGCCCTCATTTTTTTCTCTTTTGCAAATATAAATAGAAATGGGGCTATATGTAAAAAAATTTGAGGACCTCTAGTGGCAAAAATAAGATTATAGAGAGCCAGCTTAGATGATTTGATCACATAAAATATCAGTAACTCAATTTGGAGAGTAGTTGTATTAGATCCGATCTTATTAAGAAACATAGAAAGTATTAGAAATGAAATTTGTTTATTACATTTGAATGAGAATTTAATTCTTAGTAGGACTCAATGGAAAATAGATTAGAGTGAGTTGTTGTGTGATACAGGTGACGAAGCGAGAGGACGCACCAACAAGCCAGTGGAAGAACTGGAACTGGAGGTCAGAAGGTGATTTAATGTTGAATGGCGCCTTCTTCACCACGTCGGGCGCGGGAGCCTCGTCGAGCTATGCCAAGGCGTCGAGTTTGGGAGCTAGATCTTCCTCTCTTGTTGGGGTCATAACCAGTTCGGCCGGTGCTCTGATCTGCAAGAAGGGCCGGAGCTGCTAATCATTACCTGAATTTCTACATGTTTATGTAAATTTAAAGGTCTCAGCTAATCGCTAGAGACATAAATATATGCGTCAATGAAATCGCCTTTTATGTGCTATATAATTACTAGTTAGAAATTAAAATTAAAAATCCTATCTTATTTTCCTTTTCTTTTTACATTTTTTCTATGATTCGTTGCCTCTTGTTGTGCCAATCTCAAGCTACGTACTGTCATCTTGAGAAATTAATCATAGGGGTAAGTAGTAACGATGTGTTGAATTAAGGAATTATTTTTCAATTATTTAGTAAATTTATGGCTTGCTTATATGTCTTGTTCTTAATTTATTGTCAGGCCAAGTCGTTATATAGAGAGGGGAAGTGATGAAAAAATTGTAGAGTAAATATAAAATATTATTGATAAAAAAGATTAGTTCTGCTCATGAGAAAATATCTCTTTAATGAGATTGGGTGGATTCAACCAGTAAAAATAAAAATCTTACTTCTTAGGTCTAAATCAAAATAAAAGAGTTTGAGTTCAAATTAATTTGCTCCTACTCAATTATACATATCACCTCTAAATCTTGAATCTGTCTTAGGTTTCATTTGGGACATTTCTTGTTGCTTCTTGAAGCAACTTTTTGTAAAAAATTAAAATTTTTGAACTAAAAAGCTGCTTCAAGAAGCAACAAAAAAGCCGTTACAAACGAGGCTTCATTTGGAAAAGTTTTTTTTGCTGCTTTTTAAAATAGTATTTTAGTACAAAAAAATCTTGAATTAAAAATTTGTGTAATAAAAAATTATTTTAAAAAACAGTAAGAAAGCTATCCCAAACGAAGCCTTAATTGACATAGGAAATGAGAAGCAATGATCGGTCAATAAACCAACTATCTAAAATAAATAAAATCCTAGCCACACATATTTAAGATGAATATCTATAATTGCTATTATTTCACTGTTTTCAAAATTTTGTGAAGTCAGAAGAAGCTACTTTTTGCAATAAGATTTATTAATATTTGCAGAAGCTGCTATTCTACTATTTCAATAAAGAAGATAAATATAATTTCAACAATAATAATAAAAAAACACTTTCCTATAGGGGTGTCAATTTCGGGTCACGGGTCGGGTTCGGGTCGAACCCGGAACTGACCCGGGTTCAAACGGGTCAACCCTAACCCGACCCGGGTAGACAAACGGGTCGAAAAACCGAACCCGGACCCGACCCGGCGGGTTGCCGGGTTGACACGACCCGACCCGGATAGGCTGCTGGCGGACGGCGGACGGCGGTGCGGCGGGCGAGAGCGGAGGCAGGCGCGATGGCGCAGCGGGCGCGCTGGGCAGGCAGCGCGGGCAGGCGGGCTCCGCGGGCAGGCAGCGCTGGGCAGCCCCGCATGCTGGCTCCGCGGCAGGCAGCGCGGGCAGGCTCCGCGGGCAGGCAGCGGCAGCGCGGGCGGGCTCCGCGGGCAGGCATCGCGGGCAGCGCGGCGGGTAGGCGCGGGCAGGCTCGGGCAGCCGGCGGGCAGGCGCGGGATTCAAATTTTTTTGAATTAAACGGGTTCGCGGGTTGACCCGGCAACCCGCCGGGTCAACCCGAACCCGACCCGTTTTGTCAAACGGGTCGGATCTGTGAACCCGAACCCGACCCATTTTTCAAACGGGTCGGGTCCAACCCGGATTTTTCGGGTCGGGTCCGGGTCGGATTTTCGTGTCATGTCAAAAGTTGACACCCCTACTTTCCTACTAACAATAGCTTTATAACCACCTATACAAAAATATTAAAGACGTTCCAAACAAATGTTTAACTTTGCTCTTTAAGCAATTACTTGCAGCACATAATCAAATTAAAATTTTATTTGGAATAATTTTCTTCCTACTCTATTTTTCTGTTCATAACTAAAGTTGCTAAAAAGTTTCTCCCAACAATGTGATACAAAGAGATAGAGTCACAAAAATAAGTTTATGTATTCAGGAAAAAATTGTGACAGAAGATCTCAATGTTATTAGTCATATTAAAAAAATATTTAATATTCTTATTTTATTTTATTTTTAAATCATGATTGTTGAGTGCTACAATATTTGCAGTGATAAAGAAAATTCTATATCTTAGTTTTATATGAAGATTTCACACATGCTTAACGAGGCCAAAGTTTTACATGAAAAAAAAAATAAATAAATAAAAAGAAACAAAGAACTGTAACATCTATTCTGGTTGATGTAATATTATAGATGTTGCTATTCCTCTCAATTGAAGAAGATGAGATTACAAAGCATTGTTTGCTTGGTTACTTATGAATATGGTGAAGAGTTTTGAGAAAATAGTGAAAGGTGATCGGGATGGTCAAGAGATGATGATAGGACAATAAAGAATGTGATACTCAAGTAATGATGATTTGACAATAGCAGTTCGATGATAACGATAATACGATAATGATTAGGCAATGATAATTAGGAGTCTGTTCACGAAATGATAGGTGGGTGACAATTGTTGGGAATGATAATAAAGAGATTGTAGTTGACTAACGATGGCAATTTAGAAGAAAATAATTGATGGCATTGATCATTGGGTATGGCTTTGGACTTCTTTATATCTATAAGTACTCTCCCATTTTAGGTCCCTTTTATGTGAAAAAATGACGGAATACATCTATTTTTTAGGGTGACATTTTGATTATTTTAGTCAAAATCCTCAAATGCTCAATTAGGTGGCTCATGTTGACTCGTTGTAGTAGATCAATTTTTTTGTGTTTAGCCACTTTAATGACATCAAAATTAAGTGATTTCAAGCTAATCAGATTCGTCTCTTCGAAACACTCACTGTGACTGTTAGCAACAAGAATTCAAATATCATTTTGGTCTTTCAAATGGTATCATGAAATCTTCATTTGCACTTCTAGAGCTTGATTAATTTGGGCTTATTTAAATTTGGATCAAAATATTTTTGGTGTTGTTGGGCTTGTCACATCAAAATATTTATTTTGATTATATGTTTATTGAAATTGGAGTTTAAATAATCCTGAATTTAATTCAATAATTTAATTTTCTTTCATCAAAATTGGTGCCTTATTGATGAATTTTTTATGGCATATCAATAAGTGGTGATGATACGATGGAAAATATTTGTGACTAATTATCATTATTTAAACATTTTTTTTTATCAAATTACGATTAAAACATTTTGCAATAGTTTAAATTTAAGGGGGAAAAATACGACAACAAAAAAATTACTTTCACTACAGGAAATTCACAAAATACCGACGATTTTATAACCGCCATAAATACCAGCGATTGAACCGCCGGTACTAAATACTAAACTATATGTATTCTCTTTTCATGACTACATTTACCAACAGTTTAGCAGCCATTTTTAAGCGAAAAGTTTTCGGCAGTTAAAATCACTCGAAAAGGCCCTAAAATTGAACCCACCCCCTCCCCCTTCTTCCTTATTTATTTGCCTTGCTCGTTTCATTTCATCCAGAGAATGCTCACGCCCTCGCTGAACTCCGCACTCGGTGCTCGTTCAGTTCGTCAAGAGAACACCGGCGCGCAAAACTTTGCCCACGCCTTCGCTCGATGCCCACACTCGCGTTTTCCCGCCTTAGCCGAAGGTGATCTATATGATTTTTGCTTTAGTCATTGATGTTCTCACTAGACATTTGCAAGAAAATGTATCTTGGTTTATACATTTTGCTGATGATATTCATCTTTTGATAAGACTAAAGAGGGAGTTGAAGGAAAACTTAAATTATGGTGGTCAACCTTTGAGTCTAATGGTTTATTTAGAAAAATCCTTAAGCTCATATCATTTTACTTTAGTCATGGATGTTCTCACTAGACATTTGCAAGAGGATGTACCTTGTAAGTTTATATTTTTTGATGATGATATTCCTCCTGTTGATAAGACTAGAGAGAGAGTTGTAGGTAAACTTGAATTATGGAGGTCAACCTTAGAGTCTAAAGGTTTTCGCTTGAGTAGATCTAAAATTGAATATATTGAGTGTAATTTTATTAGTAATACACTTAATGAGGGGATTGTGACTTTGGGCGATCAAGTCAATAATAAGAGTACATGTTTTAGATATCTTTGATCTATTGTTCAGAGTGAAGGTGAAATAGATTGAGAAATTATCAATATAATTCAAATTGGATGCTTGAAGTGGAGGAGTGCATTGGGCTTATTGTGTGATAGAAAAGTCCCCCTCAAACATCGATACGATACGGACTCAATTTGCTGCCAGTTTTTTTGTTTGCCACTGATAAAAACCGGCGGTTTATCTGCGGTGTTGGGTCCATTAATTTCCGGCTGTTATAGTCGCCAAAAAATAACCAGAAATATGCCGCTTGTTTGCATTTCCTATGTGGTTTATTCTGACGATTTGAAAACTGCCGGAAAATTGCAAAACCGCTGGAAAAATGAACTAAACCTCAGAAAATTGCCGTTGATAATGAACGATTTTCCTATAGTATTTTAATCATAATTCTTAAAACATAAGATTGAAATTTAATCATAAAGAAATATGAAAATATGATGCCTTAGGCAGACAATTAAAATCAACATTAAGGTTAATATTCATTTGTAATTCCAAGACGTTCAATTTAATAATTAATTTGTTGAAATTGAAGTTCTAATTAATAATTTTGAATTTAATTTCAAAAAATTTCAATTTAAATATTATCTTGAGATTCATGTTGGAGCCATGATTATGTTTTAATATAAAATAAAATTTGTTCAATATGGCTATTCACGCAGTGCCAATGTTTTTGAGGAGGCTGATACTGTTCTACCACCTACGCTGTCACCTGAACCATGCAACTGAATGTTACCTCAAAGCTTCCATCACCAATGAAGCCTTTGATGCGCTTACCTTTGGCTTCCTTATAAGAACTTCTGTAAATGGTTAAAGAGAACGTTTAGTCTCAGAGGTTCCATTGGCTTGCTTTCCAGGAGAAGCCCCGGCCCTCCGGCACAAAAGAGAAAGCTTTAATTCTCATGAACAGTTAAGTTTCTGCAAAGCATCTGTCGCCAATGTGGCTGCCAAGTAGCAGATAACCACTCATGGAGGCACACAGCAATAAACACAGCAAGGCCTCTTTAGGCAGCAGTGGTTGATCATTAATTACATGCCGCGCCATTGCTAGTTTTTTTCAACTCCATTTCTGACTATAGCCATGACTATAGCCATGTGAGCCCTATTCAAGTACTGAATGCCCCTTCTATCCTCCTACTGGTATAACAAAGACCAATGAATGCCTAAGTTCTATCCCTCATAAATTTCTCACTTAACTGCCTTTCTTAAAAGGTACACTACAGGAAAAACGTCGATTACCGACGGCTCAACGGCCGGAACACCGCCGGTACAAAATTTGGTAATCACCGGCGGTGTTCGTCGCCGGAACGCCGTCGGCTAATAAAACCGCCGGAAATAAACCGCTGTTAATTGTTTCTTACGCCCTTTTTACCGGTGGCTTGAGGACCGCCGACAAGCCGCCGGTATTTTTGAAAACCGGCGGTTACCATTTAAGCCGCCAGAAAAAACCACCGGTTTTTGGCGATTTTCCTGTAGTGGTAAAAACTGCCACTTAGGGGCTGTTTGGGATTTAAGTTGGATTTACACTAAATCTAGCCAAACGGTTTATGTGTGCGCGTTAAATCCCGGGATTCCGTAAATTCCGGATTTACGGATTTCCGGCTTAAGTCCCGGAATTACTAAACCCCTCGGTTTGGCGGATTTAATGGGATTTAACATTAGAAGCGCGCGAAAGGGAGAAATTAAAGCTAGCTTCACAGCCAGTGGGCTCCTGTTCTTGCTTCCGATCAAAATGTCGTAACTTCTGATCTGACAGGAAGGGAAAGTCGTCGAAGGAGCGAAGTCGAACAACCACGAAAGAGCCGAAGAAGCGATACGTGCAATCCATACACCTCCAGCGAAGCAACGAAGCCGAACAACAACGAAAAGATAAGATGAAAGGCAAACCCTAGACGCCTCTAATTAGTTATTATTGATTAACTTAATTAATATAATTTAAAAATATTAATAATCAAATAAATTAATTAAATAATTAATAGTATAAGTAGTGCATAAATTAATTATCTAATTTAACTTAATTGTATAATTAATAATTAAATATTAATATGATTAACCTAATTAATATAACTTAAAATATGTATTATTAAATATATAATTAATAATGTAAATAATAATTAATAAGTAATTTGAACTTACCATGCTATTAAATTCATAACACATTATTCTTCACATTTAAATCCCTATTTGCCATAAATCCTAAAATATGTTACCAAATAGTTTCTCAGGATTTAACATTTGGCATACCAAACAATTTTGAGGATTTAACGCATTTCGGATTTACTAAATCCAGATTTACAGGATTTACTAAATCCCATAGATTACCTTCGTTAAGTTAAATTGATAGAGTTCAAAAGGATCTGCAGAACAACTTGTTCCTGCTTTGCTTTCTTCTTTGATTAACTAAACAACAACAGTAATGTGAAAATGTAGGAAGATTTAGACATTCTGAAGTCATTAGAATAACGAAGAAGTGAGACAAATCCTCTGTTTTTTTTTTATTTACCGGGCCAGGGCTTGTTTGGTATGTAGCCCCATCGGCGCCTTAAATTTGGCAATATAGGACTTTGAACTCTTTCCTCGCCTGACTTAACGGCCTCAACTACCTCATGTGATCTTGTCAAATTTCTCAATTCACGCAACTGAATGGGACAACCTTTGTTTAGGGGAAGGATTATTATACAGAAATTTTGTGATTAAAATAACTTAAGCTAAATTTACGCTAATTACATGGGACTGTTTTTCTTGAAAGATGCTTTGATCACGTTCTTTGAAGCTTCTTTTTCCTTGCAAGTCAAAAATTAAAACAGTTAGTAAATTATTATATTTTTTAAGATAAAAATTAGTGTATTGTAATAAAGTAGAATAAAGAATATGCTTATTTTTATTCTTATGATAAAAGATTGTAAGATGCTGTGATCAAATTATTAAATGCTCATTTTGATTTGCAAGTCAACAATTAAGACATTTGTAAATAATTATATATTTAAGATAAAAATAGGTGTATGTTCGTGTTGCTGAAAAAGGAATGTAAAAATTTATACTGTTGAAATCCAACTGACTTCTGGATATTTTCCAACAAGATCTTTTAAGACTTTCAATTAAGGGTTTTAGGTTGGATATAAGGAACTTATATTTAAAAATTTTATAGTATAAACACACAAGCCATACGAATGAAAGATTTAGAGATGAGACTTGATTTGCCTACAGTTACAACAAAACACAGTAGCTAGTGAAATTTATGTTTATGTAAATAAAGAATTAGCTAATTTTTATTTACAAAATAAAAATCAATGATGGAACTAATTAATTACCAATTAATTAGAAAGTTTCTTTCCACTAAAACTCAAGGTTTTCAGAACCGGACCGGACAACGAACCGGAGGAAGGAGGGGTTCACGGTTCGACCGGTTCGACCGGTTGAACCGGGGTCGAACCGGATGACGTAATAAATAATAATATTATTTAAAAAATAAAATAAAAATCAATTTGAAGCATAAACAAATAGCATATACTATAAGTGACTCTTCAAATAAGTCAATAAAACATAAACAAATGCATACCTTTTGTCATCACACAAAATGTTCATAATTTCATATCAAGTCAAGCTTCAAAATTCAAACATAAATATCAAAATAAATCTAGAAGTCGTTTCCTAGATTTGAAGCATCAAAAGTTATATCCATAAATCCTTGTTCATCAAAACATTCCCCTCCAAAAGCATCAATATCTTCATTGTCAATTATTTCATTGTCATTTTGAACATCCTCTAGGACATCATCATCTGCATATTAGAATATAAAATATTATATATATATATATATATATATATATATATATATATATATATATATATATATATATATATATATATATATATATATATATATATATATATATATATATATATATATATATATATATATATATATATATATATATATATATATATATATATATATATATTAAACATCTTTTTCAAATGATATAACTTAAACTAATTATGAACTTACTTTGAGGTTCTTTAGTAGAACTAGTATTAAGTTCTTCAGCAACAGGAATAACATCTTCTGCATATATTTCATTCTCTAAATTCTCCAGAATAAGCTCTGAAACTGGTTCTTCATCAAGAACCCAAAAATCCACCATCTCTATGCTTGTATAATCCAAAAGATCATAGTTTCTTTTTTTTGTTTGAAATTTAAATATAATTAAAAGATTATTAAGATATACAATCATACAAAAATGACATCTAAATATAATTACAAGTCATGTATTCATACCTATTCCTCAAATTGAGGTTGTATCGAACAAATACAAGATCATTAAGCCTTTGATGTTCTGAATGATTTCTTCTCTTCGTATGAATCTGTTCAAATACACTCCAATTCCTTTCACATCCAGAAGAGGAAGATGTTTGGCTGAGAATTCTAACAGCTAATTTCTGCAAATTTGGGGCACTTGATCCGAACATCTTCCACCATTCATCTATAAAGAGATAAATATTAGTTAATTAATATTTGATATGCATGATAGAATAAATGCATTCTAACATATTTATTTCACTTACCAGGCTGCATTTCTTTGGCCATTCTTAGAGCAATTGGTTTCCCAAAGCTTTCTAAATTGTCACGGAAAAGCCTAACTTCATTCATTGTTACTGTTGGTTTAGGACATATATCTTTATTTCCAATCAGTTCAGTTAAACCTTGCAGTACTTCAGGTTTTTGGCAAAAATTGTCTTTATCATACTGAAAATGTGGATTAAGAAAATATGCTGCACAATGTATACCTTGTCTTAGCTGACTATCCCATCTCCTCTTTATAA
Organism: Dendrobium officinale; assembly: GCA_019514585.1. Classification (NCBI taxonomy): domain Eukaryota; kingdom Viridiplantae; phylum Streptophyta; class Magnoliopsida; order Asparagales; family Orchidaceae; genus Dendrobium; species Dendrobium officinale. The sequence goes on from CM033682.1 coordinate 79,995,504, forward strand.
TACTTGTGTAAGGTTTGTACAACCTTTTGACATTCCTAAACATTAACTTGATTGCTCTCCTTGCTCTGTACATTCCATCATAAAGAAATCCTATTGATGGTTTTTCATCCGAATCCACAATTCTCAATAATCGAATTAAAGGCCCAGTCAATTTGGAACTTACCAAACAGTCATTCCAAAATTTATTATCCAAAATAATAGATGATGCTTCTTGCCCTTTGACTGTTTTGGAAATCTTTGATTCAAAGAATGCTTTGCTTGTTATAAATGCCTGTAAATGTTGCTTGTGTTCAGGTATGCTTTTCAAAGTGATGAAAGTTGTAGCAAATCTAGTTGCTCCAGGCCTAATAATCTCTTTCCAACCTTCTTTTTTTCTTAGTCAAGCTAGAATAAAGACATGATTGTAGATGAAAATTGTAACTTTTGAAGCTCTTTGGGCAAGATCCTGAATGTAAGGCATGTTCCCAAAATCTTTAAGAATAAGATTTAAACAGTGTGCTGAACATGGAGACCAATAAATGTTGTCAAACCTTTCATGTAGTAATTCACCGGCCTTTTTATAATTTGCAGCATTATCTGTTACAAGCTGCACAACAATCTGTGGGCCCACCCATTCTACAACTTCACCAAATAGTGAACAAAGTGTCTTCGCATCCTTTGTAATATCAGAAGCATCAACAGATTTCAGGAAAGCTAAGCCCCTTGGACAATAAACAAGAAAATTAATTCCTCCACCTTTATATATAATCCCACAATGTAGGCATCTATATTGTTTTTTTCCATCTGCACCTTTAGTTTCACTACAATGACTCCAAGCAATATCAATCTTTTCACGCACACCATGAGACGAAACTGTTGGTAGATCCATTTTGTATACAATGCTAAGGTATGTGGAGAACGACAAAAAACACCAATCAGAACATAAACACAATTTTAATAAACAATCATAAATCATAAAATGTTAAAGTATGTTAAAGGTAGACAGAAATACTTATAAGCATCTATAAGGTTTCAAGTTAAAAATATTGGCATCTCATATATATTTTATTAGACCAGATTAAAGTTTGATTGTAGCTTGAACTTGATAAAGAATTTGAATTGTTTGAATGCAATTTTTGCACTCAGATCATGTTTAAACTCGATTTAAGGATGACAAAAACAAGCTTGAGAATAGTGATACTCGACTTGGCTCAACTAGTTATGGCCCTAATTATCGTTCCTAAGCTGATTGATCCCTAGATTTAAGAAGCCATTTCAGTGTTTTCCAATAATATTACTAAATTGCAATTTTACACAGCCATGCGAGCATTCCAACATGGATTGAAGAAAAAAATTTCGAATGAACTCACTAGCTAAAGATGGCATGAACAAGGTAGTTAACTTGGTAAATAGTTTATTGATGTTAGCGTGTTTTTTAATCTTCAAGAATATAATCTTAGTGACATTCTACCCACTGGATCGGAGTACTTTACCTTTTACGCAGAATATTGAATCGCTGTTTCTTTCACATTTACCCATACTTAGAGTTTCTGAAAGATGAAGGTATCATCTGTAAACTGTGATCTTAGCGGAAAATCAGTTGGCTAATTGTTTGAAATTATATAGATTAATGAACAAATAATACAGGAAGTTCATCATGAAGTTTTAATTATGAAATGTCTCTAAGGATTAAAAATCTTGCTCTAAACAGTTGCCAAATCAAACCAAAAACAAATAATGTCTCCATGAAAACATAAACACAGGCTTGCAAATCCAAAGGCTTGCAAATCCAAAAAAAAACAAAGATTTTGGTGGAAAGGAAACATTGAAACATAAACACACAACTGCAATTTCAATTTCCACTATTAAACAAGAAAATTCATCAAGATTCACAGCCTACCGTCGGCTGCAAATAAGAGCGCGTGAAAATTAAAAAACTCACGGTGGGTAGGAGAGGAGAACTTGACCAAGAGAAGGAAGCCTTCAGTTCGATCGGCTCAGTCGCTCCGGCAAAACAGCTTCCCGTCCGTGAGGAGTCGCGGTTCTCTCGGCGTCTCGCTCCGCCTGGACGAAATGAAGAATCGCGAAAATGAAGAGAGGAATAGGGTTTCACGGTGTAATTTTGTATTTGTTTTTTACCGATCATTCTCTCAGCCTTTGGATTAAATGGGACGGCTAATAAAAGGTTTTATTTGAACCGGCCGGTTTTTTATAACACGCCCGGTTTTCCGGTTCGGCGGTCGAACCGCCAGTTCGACCGGTTCAATTCCGGTTCTTTGCAGAAACGGTTCTTAAGCAATCCGTAACCGGCCGGCCGGCTGGTTCGGGGTTCAACCGGTTGAACCGGCCGGTCCGGTCCGGTTTTCAAAACGTTGCTAAAACTTGTACAGTATGACTAAGAAATACTTGCCAATAATAAAAACTTAATTGATTGATAGTAACAAATAATATTAATAGAATTTGAATAACTAAACAATGATTTCTTGCCAACAATCATAAGAGCAAACTTATATTACCAAAATCAGTAAATCTCTAAACAAGAATTTATGTTATCTTGCATAAGATTAAAGCAAAATAAGAAATCAACCACCAAAGACAAAGAACACAAGTATTTAAGTGATTCAACATATATGTGCCTACATCCATTGTCACGCCCCGGATCCAGATGATGTATTTGATGGACCATCACTTTAGGAGTAGAGTTATCAGCAGTAGACTATTTGTAGTATTTTATATTTTGTAATAGTTTATGTTACTTCTAATTGAGGGTTGTGTAGTTTCTTTCCTACTTTCTGCTATATTTGCATTCCTTTTTGCTTGTATCATAACAATTGTTATTTGGATGTGCTAGTTATTTACATTTTATTAATGAATTAACTTTCTTTGTTTACTCTGGTGCATATATATTATGTTGTATCATTTGTATATGCATGTTCTACTTTATAAATACAAAATAGGTCTTTCTATCCCTTCATCGCTTCTCATATTATCAGAGTGTGCTGTCTTCTAGACTCAATGCGTAATAGAGTGGCTTTATATCCTATCTATTTCATATTCAATAACCATTGGTTCCATAGGATTCGGTAACAAGGTATATTATCTTAAGTTATCCTTGATAATAAATAATATATTTGGTATAATATATTTTCTTATTTTCATATGCTAAAAATTTAGAATGTTGCCAAGGAGAAAGAATGTCACCACCACTCTTGGGACTAATGGCTCGAAAACTACTGAGGAAGCAACATCTATTTCCAAAGTAATGACTATACATAAAATTATTGGATTTGTTTAGGATAGTGTTTAACTTCGCGGTGATGGGTAAATGATAAACCGATAATAGATATACATGTATAAATATAAGGAAACATAATTGAATATGCATTAAAAATAATAAAAAAATTGATACATAATTTTGAGGTATGATGATACCTAGTGTGGTTATAATTATGAGCATTAAAATAATTTGAATTGATAGTAATTTGACATACATATTAATAGGATTAGCATATTATAATTCTATTGTAGGAAACATGATATGTGTTAGTGCTACTTGGTTTTGGTAACTATAGGTTGTTACTTACATTATTTGATTGTTCATACTGCATGCCCTATTCTATTATCGTATATACTTTGATATATAGGAGTTACTTGTTGAATTTGATTTATTAAACTCACACGTTATCTCTTTATAGTAGGTCCAATAAGTGTGTTTTGCGTACCATCACTTCAGAAGTAGAGTTACTAGTAGTAGACTATTTTTTTGACATTTTATATTTTGTGATTGTTTTTGTTGTTTCTAATTTAGGGTTGGGTAATTTATTTCCTACTTTTTGCTCTATTTACATTCCTTTTAGCTTGTAACAGAACTATTATTATTTGGATGTACTAGTTATTTATATTTTATTAATGAATTAACATTTTAATTCACTTCCTTTATTTACTCTGGTGCATATATATTATGTTGTGTCACTTATTTTCTTGTTCCTCTTTGTAAATATAAAACCTGTATTTCTATCATTTCATTGCATCCGTTTTACCAAGGTGTGCCACCTTCTGGACCAGAGATATGAGATTCATGAAGAGAAAGAGGGCTTAATCTTTTATTAACTTGCACAAGTGATTCAACTATAGATCAAGAGGTAAAATATAATATTGAGGATGAGATTCCTGCTCAAGAATATGTTGTGATGAACAGGTCTAAGGGTTAGAATTCATAGAACTAGCTTGGTTGAGGGACCACATTGCATTTGTACTTTCAACCATGGAGGTTGAATTCCTTGTCACTATAAGGTGGCAATGGACAATTCTGATGATGATTTTTGGAAGAGGGTTGCGGATGAAGAGATGGAGTCTCTTCAGAAGAATGCTACTTGGAGGTTGTTGAAGCTTCTTCTAGGGAGGACAACCATTGGGTGCAAATGGGTATATACAAAGAAGGAAGGATATTATGGAGTTGGTGTGCGGTATAAGGCTAGGTTGGCGGCAAAAGGTTTTGCGTAATGAGAAGGGATTGATTATGATGAGATGTTCTCCCTATTGGTCAAACATCCCTCGATTTAGGTTCTCCTAACACTTCTAGCACAATATGATCTGATTTTGGGGCAACTCAATATGAAGACTACATTCTTATATGAAAAATTGTATGAGGCGATACACATGTTACATCCGCCTAGATATGGAACCTCAAAAGACTTGGTTTGCATGTTGGACAACTCTTTAGTTGGAGTAGTGAGTAGGTTCACTTACTGTAGGAGTTTAGTGAGCAATAGAGCTCACAACTGATTGTCCACTTGTTTAGAACTATGTTCAGCTTAATTTCTTAGGAAGGGAAGTACGTATGCAACCATCTAGGTGTAATTGTTCTGATATCAGAGCCTGGTATATCAAATTTTTACTTTTTAAAGTGAAAGATGGGGTGGAGATTGTTGATTTGAAAATCTTTCAAAATCTAGATTAGCCTTGATTTGGATGGCTTTGATGGCTCATTATGTAATTTATTCGGGAGTTGATTATTTACCTAAGTAAATGTATTTGATTGCAGATTTAATTTATGCATTAATTAGGTGATATGATTATTGAACAAAGTGAGAGATTTAATTAGCATGGTTAGGTGATCTAATTGGCATGATGATTAGATTTTGCCATATTAGAGCATTAATAAAAGTTTCCTTTATAGCTTTGTTTCAAATATTTAAATAAGGCTTCAAGGCTATTGTCTTATATGCAAGAGAAAAAGAAAGAGCTAGAAAGCTTATTTATTTCCTATTTTCTCCAATATAATGAAATCATCATCCCTACCCCATGGACGTAGACATCTTCGTCGAACCACATAAATCATTATGTTCTTTGTGTTGTTTTGATTATGTGATTTGTGTTATTTCCATTGTGGATTGCGCAGCAAAATCTTCCTGGAGAATCACCACCAAAAGGAAACAAGGCATGAGATCGCTGGACAAGACATCAACGATATAAACGGGATGAGTTTGTGAGAATTGTTGTGCATCGAATTAGCCTACAATGGGTATAAATGGGATTTAGCGTTTAAATATTTATTCTAATCAAGCTAAAAAACATTTTAATCAAAATAGCTCCCGAGCCAATAAGCCATGTCTTGTCAGATTCTAACATGCTGGGCTCAATCACGCCCCTGTTCCATATCTTTAATTCATGAATCTGTAAAAGTTTCATTAATATTATAAAAAAAAAAAACTAGAGTAAGAATAAGACCGCATATATCAATTCCCCTGTTCTATTTCTTTTATGCATTCTCTCTAAAAACAATGCGAAAAATGAATGCTAGAAATCAGATTATTATAAAATCACCGAAAAAAAATCCACCATCTTCCTCCCTCATCCTGCCTATATAAACCCACACTCCCTCCACCTCTTCCCCAAATCTCTCTACATCCCTTACTCAGAACTCTCTCTTCCTCTCTGCACATTTAGCATATTAACAGGGAGGGAGAAAGATACAGAGATTTAGTAAATGGCAGCCAAGATACTCTTCTTCCTCCTGCTTACCTTCTTCCTCGTTTCTGCCATTGCAACCTCTCGTTCTCCATTGTCTTCTACGGCGGCAGTCCCCAACCCCGAGCTGGTTGTTGAGGAAGTTCACAGGTACGCTCACAGAATTATCATCCATACAAACCATTCCTGCTGTACCTTAACTGACGATAATTGTTAGGCTAATCAACAGATCTCTAAAAAATTTTCTGATACTCTCTATGCCATTTTATAATCATTAAGTTGTTTACAAAATCATCTACTAAAACTTTTGATATAATATTTTTGTTTCTCCTTGCCCTCTTTCCACAATATAAATATCAAACAAGTACTATTCCACTATAAAAAACCAGCATAAAAAATAATTAGTGTTCACTTATTTAAATGGATCAATAGAAAAAAAAAGTAGTGCACTTCCATTTAAAGAATATTTTTATTTGTTATTTTTGTACTTTAAATATAATTTTCTTTTCTTTTCAAGCATCCCAAATTTCTATTCCCAATCAAAATTTGATTTTTGAAAATTAATTTTTTTGAAAAAGACTATTTTTTTTAGAACTGAATTTCGTATCTGTTCCATAAAGCTCTAATCTGACGATAAATTTGTAACCTATTTTAATTACTTTTGCAGACGAATCAACGCCTCCCGTCGGAACCTAGGCTATCTCTCTTGCGGAACCGGCAATCCCATTGACGATTGCTGGCGCTGTGACCCCAACTGGGAAACCAACCGTCAGCGGCTCGCTGACTGCGCAATTGGCTTTGGCCGCAATGCTCTCGGCGGCAAAGGCGGCGAAACTTACATCGTAACTGATAGTGGCGACGACGATCCGGTGAACCCCAAACCTGGCACTCTCCGCTACGGCGTCATTCAAAACGAACCCCTCTGGATCGTGTTCCAACGCGATATGGTTATCCAGCTCAAAGAAGAACTCATAATGAACTCCTACAAAACCCTCGACGGCCGCGGCGTTAGCGTCCACATTGCCGGCGGCCCCTGCATCACCGTGCAATATGTCAACCATATTATCATCCATGGCCTAAATATACACGATTGTAAGCAAGGGGGGAATGCTTATGTGCGTGACTCCCCTGGACATTATGGGTGGCGAACACTGTCGGACGGCGACGGCGTCTCCATATTTGGCGGAAGTCATATTTGGGTTGATCATTGTTCGCTATCAAATTGTCGGGATGGGCTTGTCGACGCCATTCGTGGATCGACGGCAATCACCATTTCGAACAATTATATGACTCATCATGATAAGGTGATGCTGCTCGGCCATAGCGATGAGATGGTGGAGGATAAGAACATGCAGGTTACTATTGCTTTTAACCATTTTGGGGAAGGATTGGTTCAGAGGATGCCAAGGTTTGTATCTCCCCTGTTTAATTGAGATATTTCATACAATGCAATTAAAAACTGAAGACTTTATAGCTGTACTTAGTACTTTTGCTTCAGCTAATTTTGGTGGGAGGATTATGATAGTTATTATAACTGGAAAGAGTTGATGTGATGAAGCAGGTGCAGGCTTGGATATTTTCATGTAGTGAACAACGACTACACGCACTGGGAAATGTACGCAATCGGAGGAAGCGCAGCGCCGACGATTAACAGCCAAGGAAATAGATTCCTGGCGCCGGACGACCGTTTCAGCAAAGAGGTGAGAGTCTCTTTAATTGCATATTTACTGGTGTAAAGAAGAGGGAGTGATATGTTTGTCGGTTGGAGATCGATGGCCATTGAAATCCAAAGCTTTCAACTGCAAATTTAATGAAGTTGTTGAAGTTGTTTCATTATTTGCGTATGTGGGGCTTCCAAAACTTTGGTACTGTTGTGCCACGGTTCGATTCTCCTTTATCATCTTTTTGTATATAAATTTTTGATTTTTTTTTTGGTTCCTATATCTGTAAGACACCGACACTTTCCCTGACAAAAAACAAGTTGGAGAAATACCCTTTCACACATTTAACGCATTTCTTTTTATAAATTCTGCACAGATTAGCTGTTAATCTGTACAGATTAGCTGCTTGGTTAAGGTGTTAATTTGATTGAATTGGTGAGTGATGCAGGTGACGAAGCGCGAGGACGCACCGACAAGCCAGTGGAAGAGCTGGAACTGGAGATCAGAGGGTGATTTGATGTTGAACGGAGCCTTCTTCACCCCCTCAGGCGCCGGAGCCTCGTCCAGTTATGCCAGGGCTTCGAGTCTAGGAGCTAGATCTTCCTCACTGGTTGGATCCATAACCAGTTCTGCCGGTGCTCTGGTGTGCAAGAAGGGCCGCAGCTGCTGATCATCAACAAAATTTCTACATATGGCCAGAACCATAAATATACTATATGCTTGTATGAAATCGCCTATAAGGTGAAATATTAGAATTAAAATTCTCTTTTTTTTTAATTTTTCTATGATTTAGTGCCTCTTGTTGTACCAACCTCAAGCTGCTGTCATCTTGAGAAATTAATCATAAAGGCATGCAGTAAAGATGTGTTGGGAGGAATGTTTCCTGAAGTATGCTATATTAAATTTGAGGCTTATTTATATATGTCTTGTTATTAATTTATTGTCTGGCACAAATTTCTTACTGATAGAAAAGATTAGTTATGCCCACTCGATTATTTATCTTTGATACGTCATCACAAAATTAGCTTGATCAGGCACGAATCTCGAGGCAAAAGCTAGTTGGAGACTTCAAAAATTAAATCCGGGAGCACCTGAACTCCGATTTTAGCAAGCTTACAGTCAAACTGAGCGTCTCGGAAATACGAACCCAACGACACCAAAATCAATCCAATCCGAGTCCGAATGAGTCAGAATCAAGGGCTCAGAGTGCTGTTGGAAGGTTCAAACGGAAATTTGAGTTACCAAACGGTCTCCGATTTTTACGAGCTTATACTCGAATCGAACGGCTCGACGAGACGAATCCAACGAGCCCAAGATCGCTGAATTCCGACATCATTAAGGCCTTCAAATGGCCAACGAACGATGCACGGTCGTAGGATTCGATATCGACCGTCCATTTGACCACTCCCTATTCGCCCTTGATCTCACACCTATTTACGGGCCATGCCACTCCAGAAAATCTATAAATAGAGCCCTCATTCTTCACAAGAGGGGGGCAAGCAAGAGAGAGAAGAAGAGAAGAGAAGGAAGGAGTTCCTCCTCGACAGCCGCCGGACCACCGCAGAACCTCGCCGGACCACCGCAGGAATCTCATCGGACCACCGCCGGACCACCACAGGAACCTCGCCGGACCACCACCTTAAGGCCCGACGTTCAGTCCCTACGTCCTGCCAAAGACCCGACGTCTTGTTCAAGGCCCAACACTCAGTCCTTACTTCCTACCAAAGACCCGACGTCCTGTTCAAGGCCCGACACTCAGTCCTTACTTCCTACCAAAGACCCGACGTTCTGTTCAAGGCCCGACACTCAGTCCTTACTTCCTGCCAAAGACCCGACGACTTGTTCAAGACCCGACACTAAGTCCCTACGTCCTGCTGAGGACTCGACGTCTTACTTAAGTAATTGATTGTAATCTGTTCACCCCTAGAGGTGATCCAGTCCTTTGTAACCAATTCAAAATCTAGTGGAACTATTTTCAACTGGGCTAGGCCTCGTGGTTTTTCCCTTTTAAGGGTTTTCTACGTAAAAAATCTTGTGTTCTCTGTGTGTGCTAGTTATACGTTCAACGCTAAGACGTAGAATCAAATCTCTATCGCCGCGTAATTTCTAGTCCGCAACAGATTGGCGCCGTCTGTGGGAAACGCTAATCCCACTACATTAAGGAATCATCCAATGGTCAACAGGCGTAGTCATCGCATCATGGGAACCTCCCGCTCTAATTCACACCAATCCAGGAATCAGTCTTTAAATCAAGGATGACAGGTGTCTGCCTCCTTTCACCCCGCTAACCGACACCCTGCAGGAGAAGGAACTTCAGGACCATCCCTAGAAGAACGTATCAAAAAAATAGAGGAATCTCATAATGAGATCCTTCAGCTCTTAAGGGGAGCTCGAGGACCAATGCCGGTACCTCAAGAAGATGCTCTTCTCCCTCGAGATCAGCCAGGATTCGAAGACATTCTTCATGTCGAAGTCCCCCTTCCTCCGCCAAGAATGCGCCCTCATACACGTCCAGAGAATGAGCTTGCTGATACAACAAGCTCTACCCATCCTTCGCGCACAGGCCGCCGGCAACATATGCCATCGGACGTCCCCGAGGGCTTGGACCAACAGCACGTCACTGAACTCCCCCGCAATACTCTACGGCATGAGTTACGGAGACTAGTCCGAGAAGAGTTCCCCACAGGGGGTATAAGGCAGTCCCTTCACCAACGGGACATTCAGGAGTCATCACCTTTCACAGAAGCTGTCCTCCAACACCCCATTCCAGCGAGATTCAAACTTCCAAATATTGATTCTTACGATGGGACTTCAGACCCCTATGAGCATATCGATCACTACCGAACATTATGCATATCCAACAGGCACCGGATGCTCTACTCTGCCAAGTTTTTCCTGTCACTCTTAAAGGGCAAGCTCGGACGTGGTTCTATTCACTGCCTGCCCGGTCTATTCCATTATTTGTTAAATTGGCCAAATTATTCGTCGAACAAATTGTCGCCAACCGAAGAATGGTTAAAGACTCCTCCCATCTTTCAGGGATACGACAGAATGAGGGAGAATCTCTCAAAGAATACTTTCAAAGATTTTCCGCGGAAGCCCGGCAAGTTCCAGGGGTAGATCCCGAGTTGCTTAGAGGTGTATTTCTCGGAGGGCTTCGTCCTGGCCTCTTTTACTCGGCACTAATGCGAGAAACGGTCCATTCATATGCTAATCTAATCCATCGAGTAGAGGCCCAAATCTCTGCCGACGAAGCCATTAATGCTCACAGGAGACAATTTGAACAAACAAATGGGAAGCGTAAAAATCCTCCAGAAATGGAGTATCCTCCCTCACAAAGGAAGAAGCAAGGAAATTATAATTTTCCTCCTCGACCCTCACAGCCGCGACGAGAACCTCGCCAAGAAAAGGAGTACACACCACTTAATACATCCCAAACAAATGTATTAATGGCCATCCGGGATCAGGAAAATGTGAAATGGCCACACCCTTTGAAGCCCAATGTCGGAAATCAGGAGCAATATTGCCACTTCCACCGTAGCCATGGGCACACTACTGAAGCATGTTGGCAGCTCAAGGAAGAAGTTGAGAGACTGATCCGACAAGGATATCTCCGACAATTCATCAAGAATACACCAACCCGAGAAGACGTTGGTCCGACTGGGGGGCAGAGTCAACAACAAAGGCAGTCGGTAAACAATCGCCAAATAGTGGGAGAAATTGGAACCATTGCTGGGGGCCTATCAACGCCTTGCCAAGTTTTAATTGCGTAGAGCACAATAGTGCTACTTGTTTTAAGTATCGTATGTCTTTAGTATTGTGTGACTTCAGTACTGTCTGTCTTTAATTTTGAATGTTGTTTGTGATGTTTGTAGCTTCTCCCTCCTTAAGCTGTCTTAGGGAGCTATGTTTTTGTAAGACTTTATCTCCTTATCTTCTTCGAGTAAAATTATATTGATAAATTCGCAAAAGTAGTGAACTTTAATATCATTGACTCGAACAAATACATAATCGTTATTGTAGCTCAATCACCAGATAATCAATCCTTGGTGGATTCTTCCGACCTCTTCCATACAGGTTAACGTCGTCGAGCAGGGCTTTGACATACAACCTCGGAAAGGTCCTGCATCCTTGGTGGATTCTCCCGACCTCTTCCACACAGGTTAACGTCGTCGAGCAGGGCTCCGGCATACAACCTCGGAAAGGTCTCACATCCTTGGTGGATTCTCCCGACCTCTTCCACACAGGTTAACGTCGTCGAGCAGGGCTCCGGCATACAACCTCGGAAAGGTCCTACATCCTTGGTGGATACTCCCGACCTCTTCCACACAGGTTAACGTCATCGAGCAGGGCTCCGGCATACAACCTCGGAAAGGTCCTACATCCTTGGTGGATACTCCCGACCTCTTCCACACAGGTTAACGTCGTCGAGCAAAGGCTCCGACATACAACCTCGGAAAGGTCTCACATCCTTGGTGGATTCTCCCGACCTCTTCCACGCAGGTTAACGTCGTCGAGCAAAGTCTCTGACATACAACCTCGGATAGGTCTTACATCATTGCCGGATCCAATATCGGTTAACATCATCGAGTAAAGGCTCTGACAAACAACCTCGGATAGATTATACATCCTTGGTTAACATCGCCAGAATGTCGTCAATGGACTTCTATCTTACTTCTCTACAATATTAAAATTCTACCCAATTTTGAATTTTCTCCTGTCGCTGAACTTTTGTCTTGTAGGACTTTCGGCGGACTTCTACTCGTCGTCGGACTTATGCCCGTCGACGAACTTTCAACGGTCTTCTGCCCGAGGCCGTACTTCTACTCGACGTCGGACTTCTCCTTATCGTCGAACTTTCTGCTCATACAACCTCAGCAAAGACTTCTACTCGTCGTCGGACTTATGCCCGTCTACGAACTTTCATCGGTCTTCTACCCGAGGTCGTACTTCTACACGACATCGAACTTCTCCTTATCGTCGAACTTCTGCTCGTCAGCGGACTTCTACTCGTCGTCGGACTTATGTCCGTCGACGAACTTTCATCGGTCTTCTGCCCGAGGATGTACTTCTACATGACGTCGGACTTCTCCCTGTCGTCGGACTTCTGCTCGTCAACGGACTTATACTCGTCTTCTGACTTATGCCCGTCGACGAACTTTCATCGGTCTTCTGCCCGAGGCCGTACTTCTACACGACGTCGGACTTCTCCTTGCGTCGAACTTCTACTTGCCGTCAGACTACTAACCGTCGTCAGACTTTTACCCGTTGATGGACTTTCATCGGTCTTGTACCTGGCGCTGCACCTCTACCCGACTTCGTACTTCTACCAGATGTCGGACTTCTACCAGTTAATAGACTTTCGTCGGTCTTCTGTCCGACACTGTATGACTACCCGACGTTGAATTCCTGCCTGTCATCATACTTCTCCCCGATGCTGGAAGTATGCCCGTCATTTCAACCTCCCTCCTTACAACGGTTTATCCGACCTCCATCGCAAATCACCAAACATCAGAAATCCACAGTATCTCTCGAAGAAAAGAGAGAGAAAGAGAAGAATGTGGAATCTCCGGACTTCCTTGCCAAGAGAGGGGCCTCGGAAAACCGAGGGAATGCCTCAATAGAAAGGACAGAGGGAGATGAAGAAAGGAGAGAATCTCCGGACTTCCTTGCCAAGAGAGGGGCCTCAGAAAACTAAGGGAAGGCCTCAATAGAAAGGATAGAGGGAGATGAAGAAAGGAGAGAATCTCCGGACTTCCTTGCCAAGAGAGGGGCCTCAGAAAACTGAGGGAAGGCCTCAATAGAAAGGACAGAGGGAGATGAGGAAAGAAGAGAATCTCCGGACTTCCTTGCCAAGAGAGGGGCCTCAGAAAACTGAGGGAAGGCCTCAATAGAAAGGACAGAGGGAGATGAAGAAAGGAGAGAATCTCCGAACTTACTTGCCAAGAGAGGGGCCTCAGAAAACTGAGGGAAGGCCTCAATAGAAAGGACAGAGGGAGATGAGGAAAGAAGAGAATCTCCGGACTTCCTTGCCAAGAGAGGGGCCTCAGAAAACTGAGGGAAGGCCTCAATAGAAAGGACAGAGGCAGATGAAAAAAGGAGAGAATCTCCGGACTTCCTTGCCAAGAGAGGGGCCTTAGAAAACTGAGGGAAGGCCTCAATAGAAAGGACAGAGGGAGATGAGAAGAAAGGAAGAGAAGAAAAAAGAAGAGAAGAGGAGTGGAGTGATTTTCTAAAGGCTTGAAGGGCCTATTTATAGTTTTTTGGGAGAAAGGAATGAAGTTTCTAGAATTTCCAATTTTCAAAATTTTTCTAAATTTTTCTGAATTTTTTCGGAATTTTTTAGGATTTTTTAGAAATTTTTTCGGCCAAAAAATGAATAAAAAATTATTTTTAAAAGGAGTGGGACCCACTTAAGGCGGTGGACTGAACAGGCACCTCGCCGCCGTCGAAATGGCGCAAACATCGCTTGAATCCGTGGCTTATTCACGCGGATCGGAGGCCATTCATGGCCAGGATTCCGGCCAGCAGCCGGCCGGCGGCTGGATGCCGCGGAGCAGACCGGCAGGCCGCGGGAAGCTCCCGCAGAGCGGGCTGGGCATGCCGCGGAGCGGCCCGCGGTGTGGGCCGGGCAGGCCGCGGGAGGGCCACGGAGCCTTGTTCGACCGCGCCCGAACACTGGGGCGCGCGGGTTCTCGCTGCCGGCATGGCAGGCGGCGGCCGGCGGCAGCCAGCGGCGGGAGGCGGCGGCGGCCTGCCAGAATCGGCCGGTTCGGCCGCCCGGTCCATTCCCGGACCGAATTTCGTCCCGAAAATGGCAAATCGGGCATTTTTGGGGTCCCCGGACACGTTTTTCGACGTTCCGGACTCGATTTTGATACTTTCGGAGCTCACCGAGGCCTCCTTGACTTGGTTTGTGCAAAATTTCAACTTATGGAACGTAATTTTTGCTATTCGGCCAACGCAAAATACCGACACTTATATTTTCGGACTCCTGGGGCTTCGACGTCCGAAAATAGGGGGGCAACTGATACGTCATCACAAAATTAGCTTGATCAGGCACGAATCTCGAGGCAAAAGCTAGTTGGAGACTTCAAAAATTAAATTCGGGAGCACCTGAACTCCGATTTCAGCAAGCTTACAGTCAAACTGAGCGTCTCGGAAATACGAACCCAACGACACCAAAATCAACCCAATCCGAGTCCGAATGAGTCCGAATCAAGGGCTCAGAGTGCTGTTGGAAGGTTTAAACGGCAATTTGAGTTACCAAACGGTCTCCGATTTTTACGAGCTTCTACTCGAATCGAACGGCTCGACGAGACGAATCCAACGAGGCCAAGATTGCTGAATTCCAACATCATTAAGGCCTTCAAATGGCCAACGAACGGTGCACGGTCGTAGGATTCGATATCGACCGTCCATTTGACCACTCCCTATTCGCCCTTGATCTCACACCTATTTACGGGCCATGCCACTCCAGGAAATCTATAAATAGAGCCCTCATTCTTCACAAGAGGGGGGTAAGCAAGAGAGAGAAGAAGAGAAGAGAAGGAAGGAGTTCCTCCTCGACAGCCGCCGGACCACCGCCGGACCACCGCAGAACCTCGCCGGACCACCACCTTAAGGCCCGACGTTCAGTCCCTACGTCCTGCCAAAGACCCGACGTCTTGTTCAAGGCCCGACACTCAGTCCTTACTTCCTACCAAAGACCCGACGTCCTGTTCAAGGCCCGACACTCAGTCCTTACTTCCTACCAAAGACCCGACGTCCTGTTCAAGGCCCGACACTCAGTCCTTACTTCCTGCCAAAGACCCGACAAGACCCGACTTGTTCAAGACCCGACACTCAGTCCCTACGTCCTGCTGAGGACTCGACGTCTTACTTAAGTAATTGATTGTAATCTGTTCACCCCTGGAGGTGATCCAGTCCTTTGTAACCAATTTAAAATCTAGTGGAACTATTTTCAACTGGGCTAGGCCTCGTGGTTTTTCCCTTTTAAGGGTTTTCCACGTAAAAAATCTTGTGTTCTCTGTGTGTGCTAGTTATACGTTCAACGCTAAGACGTAGAATCAAATCTCTATCGCCGTGTAATTTCTAGTCCGCAACAATCTTTAATGAAATATGCAAAGTCTCTCGAAACACAAGTTTCTTACTAATTAATGCTGCACTCTTCAAATAAATTCACAATTAAAATAGAACAACTTTATTATTGCTTAAAATGATGTGGATATGAGAATTGCTTGATATTTTTGACTGGGCAGATAAATGTGGATGAATTTTTTAATAGAAATTTATTTGAAAAATATAGCAATACTTTTGATACATCTATACAAAATTTGCTTGATCGGTACAATTCTCAAGATAATATTTGAATTAGAAGCTTTGGAATTAACTTCAAGACCAATTGTACTCTAATTTCAACAAACTTATGGCGGAATTGAACATACCGACGAGAAGAACTCATTGTAACCACAAATGATGTAAACTGACTTTGAATGAGCTTCAATCAAGCACATGAAATATATTAATTGACAGACCAAGTGTTTTTCATATATTGCATGCATCTAGTTAAATTGAGCAGCTTGACTAAATGAATCAAATGATATCAATATCTTTCGATTATGACATCATTAAGGAAGTCAAAAAAAGCTTGACAAGTGATCTACGATCAAGAGAATCGAACAATGAAGTGTTTTATATACCAACTAAATTTATCAAAAAAATCCCTCTCAAATAGACTATAGATTTGGTCTCATTATCTGCATGAGAGGGAGGTTCAACAGCTAAGAGAGCTAAATAACTCTATAGCAATTTTCGATGATTACCATCAACAACCATCAACAATTACTGTCACTATTGTCAGATTTCTATAAACCACCTATTATTGTTTGACTATTAGCATATAACCCCATCATTGGATTGTCACTATCTATTTGTGGACAACTGATTTATTTAACCCCTTTAACATAAATTAAATGATTATATTCAACTATGCATAATCCCATTTTCCTCAATTGTGAAGAAGGATTCTTTGTATCTCCTATTATATAGCTAATTATTACAGCTACACCGGGTGCTGTGATTTTTCTCATCTTTGTGTTTTCCAAATAAAAAGAATTCTAATCTCTAATAATCATATTCTGTGGGTTAACTTTTTTGTCTGAATCTAAGATCTAACTCACATACACTTTATCGCTGCAAATTTTCTAGTATGTAAAAGTTTAACATCATCTGTAGGAACATTCCCATGCATCCTACTACAATTGATTCTTCAATGGTTGGGAGTCAAACCCTTAGTCAAGAATAGCAAAATAGAGGTGGCAAAGGCCCTTAGGCCTCACTTTGGAGGATAATATGCACATGATCGAAGAACTTCAAATTCAATTCCTATAACTCTTAGAGGTTAGACAACAATAAGCAACATCACAATTTTATGAAATTTAATCCACAAAATCAATACTAGTTTGTAAATGATGCCACCCATGGCAATACCCAACATATTATAGCTTCCCTTCCACCATAACCTCATTAAAATCTCTCAAACACTGTCAATTAAACACATCCTTCTCATGTTATTCAACCTGCTCATTATCCTCCGCTAGTCATGAAAAAGTTAAATTAACATTACTTTATTATGCCCCTCGTAATGTTATAACAAATGTGCTAAAATTCCTTATTCATGAGAATTTTTTTTTAATGAAAGAAATGAACTTACTCAGCATCATAACTTTTAAGAATATTCATCTCTAACTAATGCAATTCATCAACATCTTATTCTAATAGAATTTATGTTGCTCATAATTGATCCCTGTAATGGGACTTATAACCCTTATGAGAACATTTACCAGTATAAGGCCCTCAGGCACATTCAACATGAGATGCTCTAGAATCTAATTTGGAAGAATTATTTTTTTATCTTTTAATAAACAACAATCAGAGTAATCTAATTTCTTTTATTAATATAAATAACATAAAAAATAAAACTATCTATCAATATATACATCTGTATTCAATTATCAAAAATCGTATACACTACTCATAATATATGAAATCATGTTATAACTACTATATTCATAATATAAAAAAAATAACTAAAATAAAAAATGAACCTGGACCTAAATGAATCTTGATCAACCTCACACTATTGATCATCTGCCCTGACTTAAAATTATTTAACCACATATAATAGGCTAAAAAGCTCAACATGTCATCAAAACTTACAACTGATCGACTTCAAAACATGATAAATGAACAATATGAATGTAAGAGATCAAATCATAAAAATAGCATTTATATGATCATTGAATCAGTGCAGAAATAATAAAACTTACATTTAATAGTAGTAAAATCTATATACGGTAAAATAATACAGTATAAAAGCCAATAAATCAGTATATGTGTCAAATCTATAAAATAATCATTATCTCACTACTATCAATCAGTAGATAGATCATATAAAGCAACAAAATCAAATCATCAATGAGGACTATCAAAATCATTTCATGACAGTAAAATCATATAAGAGTATACACATACTATCCAGTTATTTTATATCAATGTCAAATCAATATATTACGTGTTCAATATGTCCATGCTTATTATACACACTAATCAATTATATCAACTAGTATTGGTGTTTTTATCATTAGCAGTAACAGTAATAGTCAAGTGGTAGGAACTGTAAAATAATATAGTAATAAGAAATATCTATAATAATAAGAATAATGTCTCAATAACATGTATTTTAGTAGTCACACTAAACAAGTAAGAATTAAGAAATTGACATTTGTAATTAGTATACTACAATCTCAATGATACGGTGAAGGCACAAAATATGTTTGGTTTTGAGGTCCTCAACTTAAGTTTTTCAAGAAAGAAAAAAAGCAAAAATTTTGGTATGGTCTTTAAATCAGATAGTGCTTACACCATGTAACCTTGAGATAGAGTGCTAATAGAAAATCCTCTTGAATTATCTCTTTTTTATGTTTCTTCCTTCTTTAATTCTCCTTCTAACTTTTGATTTCCACATTCTATTCGATTATAAAGTTGAAGAAATTGTCTTTCAAATGATTCTTAATTTATTTTTGAAAGTTTTCAATTCAAGTATACATCAAGATTCGCATCTAATCAAGCAAATTTTAATTAAATATTTTGTATTTTAATAGCATTCTCATTAATTTTTATATATTAACAATATTATTTGGTACGCATGCAATATAAACTTTTAAAAATAAAACTCGTAATAAATTATAAATAGCCTTTTTCTTATACAAATGAACTAAAATAATGTCAATGGAAGTAGAATTTAATGTAAGCAACATAGCATGTGAGGGACCTTAGAAATCCAAAGGAGGCTTAGACTTTGGTAAATACTGATAGCAACCTCCGCGTGATCAAGTTGTATGAAAAGGCCATGGCATAGTTTGTGCTACTTCAAAGGCCACAGGATCGTTTTAGAATCAATTTTTATTTTTGTTTAAAAAAAAAAGTTAAGAAAATATTTTTGCTTTCTTATTTTCTTATGTTTTTGTAAAAATACTAAAAAGAAAAAGAAATACTTTGAGGAAAAATTTAGTTTAGATAATTTTACAAAAATTTTATATTAGAATGCAAATGTATTGAGGGTAATAAAATATAAATTTTAATTAATTATTTATCATCATATTTAGACTTCTTTTTGAGACACCTTTCTTACTATTCTGTAAAATATTATAGAGAAATTAACTTGTCAAAGAAGCCATAAAAATCAATTTTTTAGTATAATTTTTTTAAAAAAATAGCAAAAAAGTAGATGTCAAATAAATATTATAATTATGATATTAAACTCAAAGCAAAAAAGTAAACTATCCCAAGTAAGATAGTTTATTACGTGCGGAATTCGGACACAGATAACTGTTCGGTTTTGTGACTGTGAACAGTAAAAGCACAATTATTGTTCATCACTGTATTTTTATTGTTCACCTCTGCGCTTTTTTTATTTACAAATATAAATCATAAAATTGAACTATTCTTTGTATCTGGACTCCACACAAAATAATCTTTTCTTAAGCAAAGCCTATATTAAAAAAACTATTTTTTTCTCAAGAATAATTTGAAAAAAATCCCATACTTTGCTTGCATGCTTATACTTGTAATAAATGGTGTGACAAATACTAGTGCGTACAGGAAATAACATAACGGTGTTGTATGGGGCTCCTCACCAATCACTTGTCTTTCTCCAATAGAGGCTCTACAAGTAGCTCGTCACGCATGCTAATGTGCAGGGCATGCACTAGCTAGATTCACGCATGGCATTCCTCCCTTTCCTATCAAAAATTATTCTGTGTAGAGACCGGATGCAAAACATCATCCTAAAATCAATCATAATGAGTCATGTCAGCAGTTAGCGAATGATACCGAACCGCGGTACCGAGCAAGGGGTAACGTGGCACATTTTGGTTGGTCTCCAGACGACATTCGGCATAATCCGCACAGAATAATTAATCCCTTTCCTATTTGGTAGTTCTCACTCATCCTCATAGCCAACACTGTAATTTTTAGGACATTTATATCAATTAAGACAAACACATATCAAGTACGTAAGACTTGAACCTAAAATCTTTTGATTAGTAGGCGAAACTTTCAACCAACGGATCAAAATGAGTTGCGTCACAACTATACTAATAACGTAGCAACTGTAGTTGTGCTTGAACATCAGTTTCTCTGATTAATTTGCAAGAAATTTTGTAATTTTTGCCTAAACTATTCACTGAGTAATATAGGACAATTGTTTATAGGCATTTTGTATGTTTCTGTTCCATTAAAAGACATTTCCTTCAACAACATAATTATAGCTAGTTGTTTTCTTTATAATGTTAAAGACTAGGGGTGTCAATTTCGGGTCACGGGTTGGGTTCGGATCGAATTCAAATTGACCCGGGTGCAAACGGGTCGACCCTAACCCAATCCGGGTAGATAAACGGCTCGGAAATCTGAACCCGGACCCGACCCGACACGGGACTAGCGGGGTGCGCGGGAGAAGCGGGCGAAGCGGGTGAGTGCGGGTGTGAGCACGGGTGCGCACGCGGGAAAGCGCGGGTGCGGCGGTGCACCAGCGGGCGAGCGCGGGGGCGGCGGTGTGCCCGCGGGCGAGCGCGAGCGCGAGCTCGCGCGCGTGTGGCGCTGGCGCTGGGAGGTGGGGGCAGGCGGGGCAGCTTCGCGGGCAGGTCTGGGGCAGCGCGAAATTTTTTAAATTAAACTGGTTTTTAGGTTGACCCGGTAACCCGCCGGGTCAACCCGAACTCAGTCCATTTTTCAAACGGGTCAGATCCAACCCGGATTTTCCGGATCGAATTATCGTGTCATGTCAAATATTGACAGCCCTATTAAAGACGGTGTGCATCCTGAGATGGATTTAATTAGGGATGTTCTAAATTATATTTTTTCCAAAATCTCTATTATTGACTGACAATCTTATTATATATAATAAGCATTGTAATTATTATTAGTGACACCATATATATAGGTAATTAGATCTAACCAACAATCATAACATATTCAGTAATAGGCATTATGCGGTCAACATGCATTCCACATTATCTTTATTTTATAAGGCCAGCTGATTATGTTGTTGGAAATAAATTGATTATATTTATGAATTAAATTTTAGGGCCTATTTTGGGAGAAGTTATTCCGTGCGAAGTTCGGACTGCATGATCTATTTTGAGAGAAGTTATTATGTGTGGAGTTTGATGCTGATCGGACTTCAATAGAAAATGGCCACGTCACTGTCCACTCTGTGTATTAATACAAAAACTATTTACAAATTTGTGAGCAGTATATATATTGACAACGTAGTCGCCTTTCATTGGAGTATGGATGCAAGCTACGTCCGAACTCCGCACGTAATAATTTCTCATATGCAACATTTCTTAAAAGTGATAGTGAAGTTGTAGTGGAGGAAAGTAACTTTTTTTAAACATGTTGTGAATATTATAAACATGTTCTTTTAAAAAAAATTAAACAATTAGTATATTAAAAACTACCACATATTAGTAATTTTATTTGTAAAAAATAGCTTCCTATTATAAAAAGTATAAAAAGCAAAACGAAAATAATGGCCAAATAGAATTATGATTGTGATTTGAAATGTAAAGCAATAAGAAAACTATCACAAACAGACCCAAAACTTAATATATCATATACTTCATTTAAAAGAGTAAAAAAAACATTAATTTATTTTATAAAAAATTATTTGTCTTACTACAAAGCAGGGGTGTCAATTTCGGGTCACGGGTCGGGTTCGGGTCGAACCCGGAACTGACCCGGGTTCAAACGGGTCGACCTTAACCCGACCCGGGAAGGAAAACGGGTCGGAAATCCGAACCCGGACCCGACCCGGTTCGGGTCGAACCCGCTGCTGGCGGACGGCGACGCGGCGGGCTGCAGCGCGGTTGTGGCGCTGCGCGGAGGGGGCTGCGCGGTTGGCGCGCAGTGGGCGCGCGGCACGAGCTGGGCAGCGCGGGCAGGCGCGGGAAATGCAAAAATTCAATTTTTTTTGAATTAAACGGGTTCGCGGGTTGACCCGGCAACCCGAACCCGACCCGTTTTTTAAACGGGTCGAATTTGTGAACCCGAACCCGACCCGTTTATCAAACGGGTCGGGTCCAACCCGGATTTTCCGGGTCGGATCCGGGTCGGGTTTTCGGGTCGTGTCAAAAGTTGACACCCCTACTACAAAGCATGTAAATCTCCTTTTTTTTATAGGATTTACATACATATCACCCTATACCACCCGATTTACATATTTAACACTTAAAATTTTAATATTACATACGTATCACTCATAAATCACTTTCATATCAAAAATGGATGGTATAGATGAAATATATGAATGGTAGGAATCAGGGGCGGAGGGAGGGGGGGGCAAGGTGGGGGGGGGGGGGGGGGGGGGGGGGGGGGCACGTGCCCCTAAATTTTTTTTTTTATGGCTGCATGTGAGTATGTGACAAGATAAAGCAATTTTTTTTTTGTTTGAGAAAAGGAATAGATTTAGGTATAATTATTTAGTCACCATTTTTATTACATATAGTATATTCATAAAAAAATATTTATCGAATTTATTGATCAAATTTTTTTTGTCAAAATGAATCTTAAAAGTATTGTATTTATTTTAAGATATGTGTTATATACATTTTAATTAAATTTTTTAATGTCTTGCACTCATTTTAGAGCAAATTTAAATGTGGAGGATTACTTTACATAAAAAAATTAGCATTATGTTTATAAATAATAAGACCTAACAATTTCATAATTTAACATGCAATAATATGTCTTAGGTTTTGTTCGGAATAGTTTTCTTACGAATTTTCACAATAATTTTTTTATAAAAATTTTCACTCAGCTAGCAACAGTATCATATCACAAGCCCAAACAGAGACTGCTTCAAAATGGCTTGCTTTCCCTCGACACAAACTGATTGCTTCGTTTTCCCCTATGCTCATCTCTCGAGCACAACTTTCCTTTTCTTTTTCGCTCCTCTCTCACTATATTATTTGCATTCTTAATTTTGATCATACAACTCTTCTTAGCTCCAGAAATTAATAAGACGGAATACAGAACTATTTTAATGTATTTTGACATTCAAGATGAGATGACAAACCGTCATAAAATTGACCGACGGAAAATAAACTGTCAGAAAATCGCCGGAAAATTCTGTCGGTAATGGATGATTTTCCTGTAGTGTTTAATTTAGGCCCCCCCTGAATAAAATTTCTGGCTCCGCCATTGGTAGGAATAAAATATGAGTGGCATATTTAATATTAAAATAATATAAAGTAATATGTATATAATATTAAATTTTTAAGTTTTAGATGTATGAATATGATAGTATAGAGTGGTATATATATGTAAATCATCTTTTTTTTTTACTTAAATTAACAAGATATTTTGAATTAATTATTTCAATAACTAAACGTGCCGCACGTTCTCATAAAATAGATCAAAAATATAATTATATGCGACCGTTCCACCCACAAATATTTAACTGAGCAGAGCTCCTTCGAGGCAGCCACGACGCCTTCAATAATAGGATACAGGTATCATAAATCATATCGTGTATCTAAATATAACCTTATTTGGTTTCATAATTTACTAATGGCTTAAATTCTTTAGCATATATATAGCAGTTTGTTAAAATACTTATTAATCTTTTAATGAAGTGGGAAAGTTGGAAAGGAAAATGAAGCTGGACTCGCAGAGAAAAAATTATTCTGTCGGATGACGTTCGTAGGTAATTCAGAGCACGTCACATCACTTTTTTGTTGTGTATCAGTATTGCATACCGTTGTGCACTATATGATGTGGAGCGCTTTGATTTACCTCCGGACGGTATGTTGACCGCACAGAATAATTTCTCATCGCAGAGACATTTTAAAAGAACATAGATCAATCTAAATAAAAATTTGATGAAAATTGTATATATATGTATATATTCAAATCTGAATACACCTAATAAATAAAAGAATTCAAATGTCCCCGGTTGATATATGAACCTTACTTCTAAGACTTACAAGGCTCATATCATAATAACAGATAAATAGAGAAGAGAAAAAATGATAGAGATTGAGAAAGAGAGATTCTGACAATTATATTATTGAATCCAAGTGCTGCTAAATGACTTCATCCGCCCTTGAGATTTTCATTTGACAATTTTATTTATAGGGTCATGCGGCTGCAAAAAAAAGTATATAACCCTCCGCGCGCGACTCCTCCCGTACTCGCGCAGCGCGACCAGCTTTCCCGGGTCGGGTCAGGTCGGGTCAACCCAGCAACCCGCCTGGTCGAGTCCGGGTTTGTATTTTCGACCACCGTTTACCTAACCGGGTCGGGTAAGGGTCGACCTGTTTGAACCCGGGTCAGTTCCGGGTCTGACCCGAACCCGACCCGTGACCCAAAATTGACACCCCTAATCGAGGCTGAAATCATTATTTTCCCAAAAGTAATTTTGGAACAAAAAATAGACGCTATAACCCTACTTGGTTGGATAAATATTCCAATTGGTTATAGTATAGTGCATATAAATATAATGCATATTATCTATTTTATAATCTTATCAGAGCATCGAGCAAAGACAATAATAATGATGATGGTACATGTGGACCTCCGAAGGAGCACCGCTCGCGGGGGTTCGAATGCAGAGGGTACGGCCGCACTATCCCGTAGGACAAAACGATCGTAGGCCTCTACGCTCGACACGAACGGGTCGATGGGAGGGCAGATTGGATCGCGCATACGACTAACCATTGGGGATAGATGCTGTCGCCAGCACACCCCGATGGGTAGCAATATACACGACCTAGTCACGGGTTTCCCCCACCCGATACGAGAGATCGAGTGGGATAAAGTAGATTGCGGGGCCAAGTTTCCCACGGGCGCAAGCCCCCGTGGTTAATTACATCCCGGGCCGGAGCCCGAGAAAACTCTCGATTAAGGATCATATATTATCTTTTCCAAATTGGGATTAGCACAAGGGTATAGACTAGGAAATCCTACTCAAAGGAAAGAAAGATCTCAAAAAGGCTCAGTCAACATGCGTGGCTCATACCAGCATTCGGAGGCTCTAGGGTACTAGAGAGAAACTGGAGAAAGAAAGACAAGCAATCAATCACATGCGTGAGAGAAAGATGGAGGAGGCGTCATCCTGTGACGCGGATAAGTAGGATTTAGGGTCTCTGGAAAGAAGAGGCCTACCTACTATTTAAGGCATGCTACGAGACCGAATGTAGTATCCTCGACTCCTAAATCTAGGTTGGGATTAGTGCTCTACGAAACACTAATACCCGTGTCCTAGCTAATGCAGTGCAAAACCTGGACTTACCCCGGCCTGGATTGGGGGAGCCAGCTAACCACCTAATCGCTTTAAAACCATGCCGTCAAGTCATTTATGATAGATGGGTGGGTGGTACAGTTCTTTGGAAATAGGACCGACATCTAGAGAATTTCCTAAGTGGTTCTGGACTTATGTGGGTTAGATGCTCCTAACTAATGCAATTAAATTTTAATTAGTTGGTTACTAATGCAATGCATGCTAGTTGAAATGTCAGCTCATGAATGCTATAGAATTTTAAAAACAGGCTCATAAAAATAATTTTTTGAAAAGACTGGGTCTCCCTAGGTCCGGCACTTCATCCTCATAGGCCAGATTATCCGGACTCAACCCGCAGGCAGGGAGATGTCTTATAACAAGGAAAGAAAGATGCAGTAATATACATGCGACCCCGGACGATTCCGGCAGTTTCCTAGGTTCGTTAAATTTCTATGTTATTAAAACTTAGAATTTTAAAGATTAGTTATGAGTAGAAGAATTTTTATAGTCCTTAAAGAGCCTAACGAAAATCCAGGCGAAATCAAAGACGACATGCAAGAAAGAAACCTAAGAAAAGCAGGCAATTTCTACTGCGCAATCAAGTAAACACATCAATATAAATCCCAAAATAAATCATCTAAATGTCCATAGGCAAATTGCCCTTATTACAACCAGAATTTGCAGAAAATAAAGTGGCCGGGCACCACTGCCAACAACCCGGATTTCTAAGCCTATGATAGACGCCAACAACTTTGAGTGGGATATTGGGTCTTCAAGTCTTCAATCTTTTTGGATGTCTTCTCCTTGGACTCCTTGGAACTCTTCTCATTGGACTCCTTGGGTCTCCTCCTTGGACTCCTTGGAACTCTTCTCATTGGACTCCTTGGGTCTCCTCCTTGGACTCCTTGGAAGTCTCCTCCTTGGACTCCTTGGATCCGTCGTGGCTTGAATATCCAAACGAAGAGACAATTCCCCCTTGATAGGGAGCATTGCCTTTTCTCTTTGGATATCTAAAGCCATCCAACTCGATCTTCCAAATGGGAGAAGACTCTCCCCTTTAGGGATGCCTTCTTCTTTTGGAATCCGAGTCGGATAAGAATATCCCAACTCAAGGTTGTTTTCACAACTCTTAACTATTATTACAAATATTACATTCATTTGAAAAGCAGAAAAGAAGTCTAAAGAACCTGCAAGGTTATCCTAATAAAATCCCAAGCAGTTTATATATATATATAAAAAAAAGAAATGCTAACACCATTGACCCTGTGCCAAGCCATGCTCTTAATTTTGAGGGCTAAGCAGCTCCACCTGTGCAATTATAATTATTAATTTTAGCCCTTATTTTTATTTGGGGGGAAGCTGAGCAAGCACCTGCATAAAACATTATTAGAAATTATTATAATGCTCCCCCCTTTTTATTAGCATTGAGCATGGCCACCTGCACGGAAGAACAGTATATATATAGCGCTCCTAACCTATGGGTAAGTCTAACGCTCATCACATCACAGAGTACAGAAAAAGTAAGCAAACACACCAACAATTTCAAACAGCATGCAATGAAATCCACGAAAAGCTCCGGCACACAGCAGAAAAGTAAATCCCAGCAGCCTAACCTAGCTCTAGAAGTGGTGCCCTAGCAAAAAATTCTATGTGTGTGTAAGGCTAGTGTGGTTTGGATAGATCCTAAGTAGGATAGTTAGTTAAAGTTAGCTAGAGTTCAGATTTGTTGGGGGTCTGAAAAGGGAATTTTGTTAAAATTCAAATATTAGTGAATTAGGGTCCATTTTAATTATTTCAGTTTGTTGATCAATTTTAAGGGGTTGGGATATTCATATTTGAAGTTCAAATTGCATTAGCCAATTTTGGAAAGTTCCGGGTCCTCCTAGGTATTAAGCTAAGGGGCCAAAAAGTCACTATGGGAAAAAGGCTAAGTCTGAGATTTCTAACATCTTAGGAAAATACTAGACCTTAATACGAGTGGTTAGACAGGTAGTAGGCTGGAATCAGAGTTTCCTATCCAAAGTTATGAATTTTCTAAGTTTTGGGCCCTAAATGAACTACGGTTGACCAAAATGTTGACTTTCTAATCTAAGCCAGTTTCTGGAAACCTAAAATTTTTAATAAATACTAGGCCCTAATTGGAGTCTAATGCAAGTGAGTTTACCTAATTTTGGAATTTTCTATAATTAGTTATGAGTTTTATTAACACTGCCGTTGCCAGGTCCCAAGTCCTCGATGAGAAAAGTGGAGGGTTGCGTTAGGTAGTCGACAGCCAGCGTAAAACTTGTCGAACAATAATGACATGAATCCTTTAAGAAATTGTGTTAATGCTAGGGCGTCCCCTGGAAGCGACGCGCTGTATGGCCTGAATACAGTGACAAGTGTGCAAGGGCCGCTGCACCGGCGCCCGGGTGCAAGTGTTAAATAGCGCAAGAGTTCCCACATCAAGGACGGATGTAGGTTCCCTTACAGGAAAATTAATGGAATTAATAGATATTATGATTCATAGGAAGTTAAATATTTTGTGCATTCAGGAAACTAAATGGGTTGGAGATAAGGCTAAGGAAATTGATAGTTTAGGATTTAAACTTTGGTATTCGGGTAGGAGTCGTACTAGAAATGGTGTAGGTGTTATTATAGATAAGAGTTTAAAGGATAATGTTATAAAAATTAATAGGATTGGTGATAGAATTATAGCTTTAAAGATTATTGTTGATGATAAGATTGTTAATATTATAAGTGCTTATGCTCCTCAAATAGGTTTGGATATGAGCTCTAAATTAAATTTTTGGAATGACTTAGAAGAATTAATACAAAATATACCTCTTGAAGAAAGAGTTTTTATTGGAGGAGATTTAAATGGACATGTTGGTAGAGAGGTAGATGATTTTAAAAGCATTCATGGTGGCCATGGATTCGGAACGACGAATGAAGGTGGCAAGACCATATTGGATTTTTGTTTAGCTTATGATTTTTTAATTGCTAATACTTTATTTAAGAAAAGGAATGAGCATCTCATCACTTATAAAAATGGATATAATACAACCCAGATTGACTATTTTCTTATTAGAAAATCAAATCGTTTAGATTGCAAAGATTGTAAAGTTATTCCGAGTGAAAATTTATGTACCCAACATCGATTATTAGTTTTGGACTTTAAGATAAAGGGGCATAAAATAAAAAATAAAGTAAAACAATTTTCTAGGATTAAATGGGGGCTTTTAAAGAATATTAACAAAAATATTTTTGGAAATAAGATTTTAGATCTTAAGATTTTGTCTGTGCATGAGGATGCTAATATTATGTGGGAAAAAGTGGCTAGTGATATTAAGAATATTGCAAAAGATGTCCTTGGAGTATCAAAGGGAAAAGCTCCCAATAGTAAAAATAGTTGGTGGTGGAATCCTAATGTGCAAGAAAAAATTAAAAATAAGAAGCTTTGTTATAAAAATTGGTTTAATTTTAAAAATTCTGATAATTGGGAAATATATAAAGTGGCTCGTAAGGATGCTAAGAAAGCAATATGCGATGCAAAGACATTAGCTTTTAGTGATTTATATAATAGATTAGATACTAAAGAGGGAGAAAGATATATGTATAAGTTAGCCAAACAAAGAGATAAGAGTAGTAAGGATTTAGTTCAAGTGAAGTGTATTAAAGATGAAGATCAAAAAATACTACTTTTCTTAGAAGATGATATTCAACAAAGATGGATGAGATATTTTGCTAAACTTTTTAATGAAGATTCTGATAATAAGATTGACTATAGTGACCTTAGCACCCTAGATGAAAATAAAGATTTATGTTTTTATCGGCGTATTAGTAAATCTGAAGTTAGAGAGGCTTTAAAGAAAATGAAGGGTGGAAAAGCTGTTGGACCTGATGATATTTCAATAGAGGTATGGAAATGCTTAGGAGATGAAGGAATTTCATGGCTTACTAAACTTTTTAATACTATTTTGAAGACTAAGAAGATGCCAGATGAGTGGAGAATGAGTGTGTTAATTCCTATTTTTAAGAATAAAGGTGATGTACAAGATTGTGCGAATTATAGAGGTATTAAGTTAATGTGTCATACTTTAAAACTATGGGAGCGAGTTTTGGAGCATAGGTTGCGGCGTGATACTAATGTTTCTCAAAATCAATTTGGATTCATGCCGGGTAGGTCGACTATGGAAGCCATACATTTATTAAGAGGTTTGATGGAGAAATATAGAGAAAATAAGGATGATCTACATATGATATTTATTGATTTAGAAAAAGCATATGATAAAGTTCCAAGAGAAGTGCTATGGAGAGTTCTTGAAAAGAAAGGAGTCAATAATGCTTATATTCAAATCATTAAAGATATGTATGCAGGAGCTATTACTTGTGTTCAAACACAAGGTGGATTGACCAAGTATTTCCCTATTTCGGTTGGGTTACATCAAGGATCAGCCTTAAGCCCATATCTTTTTGCTTTAGTCATGGATGTTCTCACTAGACATTTGCAAGAGGATGTACCTTGGTGTATGCTTTTTGCTGATGATATTCTTCTTGTTGATAAGACTAGAGAGGGAGTTGAAGGTAAACTTGAATTATGGAGGTCAACTTTAGAGTCTAAAGGTTTTCGCTTGAGTAGATCTAAAACGGAATATATGGAGTGCAATTTTAGTAGTAATAGACCTAGTGAGGGGATTGTGACTTTGGGCGATCAAGTCATTAATAAGAGTACACGTTTTAGATATCTTGGATCTATTGTTCAGAGTGATGGTGAAATAGATGGGGATATTATCAGCAGAATTCAAGTTGGATGGTTGAAGTGGAGGAATGCATCGGGCTTGTTATGTGATAGAAATGTACCCCTCAAACTTAAGGGAAAATTCTATAAGATGGTAGTGAGGCCTGCAATGCTTTATGGTGCCGAATGTTGGCCTTTAAAAGAGAAGCATAATACTAAGTTAAGTGTGGCAGAGATGAGGATGCTCAGGTGGATGAGTGGCTTTACCCTTAGAGATAGGATACGAAATGAGCATATACGTGAAAAGGTTGGAGTAGCTCCAATAGAAGATAAGATTAGAGAAAGTCGCCTTAGATGGTTTGGTCACATAAAACTGCGGCCTTGCGATGACCCGGTTAGGAGAGTAGAGGTATTAGATTTGACTTATGTTAAGAAAGGTAGGGGTAGACCTAAAAAGACTTGGTTAGAAAATATTAGGAATGACCTTTCTTTATTAGATTTAAACGAGAATTTGACTTTTAATAGGACACAATGGAGACAAAGGATTCATGTAGCCGACCCCACGTAGTGGGATAAAGGCTTGATGTTGTTGTTGTTGTTGTTATGAGTTTTCTAAGATCGGGTAATTTATTGGAATTTTCTAAATTTCCTACTAAATAGCCTTTTTTATTGTTTTGCTCCAAATCAGCTCCAAACTGATTGGAATCACTCCCAAAGGTCAGGAATGACCAGAGAAAGTGTTTCCAAGTGTTTGGAGGAGGTTTGGAATTTTTAATAATTTTTAATGAATTATTAGGGGCAAAATGGTAATTTCCACCTATGGTCAAATTAGGGGTCAACCTGAGGTCAAACTAGAGAGCCCTATTTATCTAAGGTCAAGGATCATATTTTGGTCAGTTTGACGTATTATGGGTATTTTTCTGACCTAAGGTGTATTTATTGTAATTTCCGGAAGGTCTCGGGGCCTTATTTAACCAGTTAATTAAGGTTAGTTAGCTAAGGGCTTTAAAAGCTCCTAAAAATTCCTAGAAATATCAGTGATGTTTTAGATGTCACTAAGTTTAAGTGTTGTAGTTTTCATGTCGTTCTGGGGTCTATCCTAGTCCCTAGAAAACATCTAAGTTCGCTAGACAGGCCCTTAATTTTTGTCCTTAGGGTGTCACTACGTTGTAGGAGTTTAAAGTGGTGTTTTGTCTAACCCTCAAGGTAATAGATGCATGGGAGTACAAAAATGAAATAAACACACCATGTCCTTAAATCTAGGAGAGCCTAGGCTAAGTGCTCATGGTGCAGTCCTATACATGCATTCTACGAAAAATAAAAGGACAGACATCTAAAGAAAGGATTAGTGAATGATTGGGACTCAACCATTCACTAACCCACTCCCCCATGATTGCTCTTCATATCTAGAACCCATGCCTAAAATTCCATGAAATAGCGGGTCTCCCGAAATTAGGATTTAGGTATAAGTAGTTTTAAAATAATTTGAAATTACTTATAGATATAAATATATTTTGGGAAAATAAGATAATTAAAAATAATTCAATTCATAACACATAAGTATGGGGAGACCCACTGACCACTCTCACACGGTATCAAAACGATTTAAAAATAATTTGTATCCTGAAAGTAATTATTATACTAATTGAGTAAATAATAATTAAATAATCGAATAATACCCCAAAAATAGAAATCTGTCAAAACAGCCAAAATCAGGGGCTGGAAATGGTTTCAAAACATAAAGCTCGCTTTTCTGAAAAGAACGAGGGG
This sequence comes from Dendrobium officinale, assembly GCA_019514585.1. Lineage (NCBI taxonomy): Eukaryota > Viridiplantae > Streptophyta > Magnoliopsida > Asparagales > Orchidaceae > Dendrobium > Dendrobium officinale. The sequence goes on from CM033682.1 coordinate 80,027,449, forward strand.
TTACACGTCAAAATCCGACTTAAAACGGCGAAGATACGAATTTCCGAAGTTAAAACATAATAAAATAATATTTTAAAATAGCTCTATTTCACTGGTTTTAAAATAACAGAAAATACAGACATGCTTTTTATCTGAAAATAATTTCAAACTATGCAGAATTCACAGTACATCCAAAACAAGGCACTGTGCGTCGACAGCGGACTTAAAACGACAAAGTTATGTAATTTCAAAGTTTGAAGGCAATAATTAAATATTTTTAAATACTACTGTTTTGCTGTTTTGAAAATAATTGCACACAGACCCAAAAATTTCAAATAAATCTATATCCAGAATATGCAAAATTCAGAGTAGATACAAAACAAGGTGCTGTGCATCAACAGCGGATCAAAAACAAGAAAGTTATGATTTTTTTGAAAGTTTGAAGCAATAAAGTAATATTAAAATAGCCTAAAATAACAAATACTTAAAATAATTATAATAAAGTGATCAGTAAACGGCTAATTTAAAACAGTATTAATTATGGTAGATAACTATCACTAAATAGTAATATAATAAAATTTATTGTAATATAATAAAATTTATATTAAAATAATGAATTAAATAGTAATAAAAGTATATATTTTTACTGTTTATAAAATAACAGAAAATGTGAATGTACTTTTTATCCAGAAATGATCTTAAACTATACAGAATTAAAAATACACCCAAATCAAGGTGTTGTGCGCAAAAATCCGAATTGAAATGGAGAAGATATGAATTTTTGAAGTTTAAACACAATAAATTAATTGTTACAAATAAACAATTATAGAAAATAGTAAAATATAATTAAAAATAATCTAAAAAAAATAGTTAATAATAGTAATAATTATAAAATAAAACCTACACAGCAATATAGTACCTTAAACTAATAGTAATTAATATAAATAACTATTAAATAACAATATAATAATAATTATACAAAAATCATAATTTAAATAAAATAAAAATAGGGTTATATTGCTGTTTTAATAATAATTAAATATATACACATCATTTTTATAAAGCGGCGGGACCCGCGGCTGATGCGTGACGGGCGCGGATTGGCTTTCGCGGTTCGGCGTAATCATTGCCAATGATTGCGCCGCCGCGCAATCATTGGCAATGATTGCCGCGACGCTGAAATCAAGGCCGGCTCTTTAACCACGTCGGACGTGGTGTGAGCCGTCCGATCGCCCGCTGTTAGGAGCGGGTGGCTGAGATCTCGTCGGACGGGAAGACGGATCCGCCAGATCCTACCCGCGGTTGGATAGGCGCGCGGGAAGGCTTGATCTGAGCCGTTGATCGTCTGATCAACGGTTCAGGATGCGTAGGGCTGACCTGGGAGCCGAACCGAGCCCTAAACTAGTATTTCGACTCGTTCTCCTAAACGACTGAACCAAATCGCACAAAATTTTGGACACATATTCTAGGGATGAAGATCATCCATGGTGATCTATTTTCAAGATCTAAAACGAAGAATATAAAAATCTATTTAGCTTCGAGTGTTCTAACTAGGGTTTAGTGTTTTACCGAAAATAATCGATGAAATCGAGAGATCTCTGGCTTGTTGCACTTGTAGACTGTCCATGCTCCTAGTTGTAGAAGAAACCACGAGCTTTCGACGTCTAGATCCTGCGCAAAACGAAATGGAAGGGAAATCTCCTCGGGTCGCCGGAGAGTTCGCCGCCGCCGGCTTTGGGTGGTCGGGTTTGACGTGGGAAAGGAAGAGGAGTTTCTCTAGAGCTCTCACACGAAATCTCAAGTGTTGAGCCGGTCTAGAGAGAGAGCAAGAGCAAAAAAAAGTCTTTTGAAAACCCTAAAATCTCCTATTTAAAGCCTTAGACTCTAAGGGAACGATCTTGATTGCATCAAGGCTTGATTAGGAGGGAAATTACCAAGTTTTGGCCGTGGGTTTCATTTGAAATCAAAAGGGAATTAAATTAGAGCATTAAATGGGCCTTTAATAGGGATTTAAATGAGTCTTAATGGGTCGATTTGACCCATTATGACTTGGATTGACCAAGTCATGTGTTGACTTGGTCAACTCAGTCAAATGGGTCCAATGGGTATGAGGTTTGAGCCATTAATGAGTTGGAATTTGATTTGGGCTCAAAAGGCCTTAATGGGTCAAAATTGACCCAATAAGCCTTGGGTTGACCAAGTCAAAAGTTGACCTGGTCAACCTAGTTCCTCATGCCCATGGTTTGACAAAATCGAGGTCAACAGTACATTTAATAAAAATGAATTTTGAAATTGAAAAAAATCAAACATATTCGGTCTTTATGTTGGAAGCCATAATATTGGACATAATAAAGCAAGACAAAAATGTGAGAACTTAATGAAATAGAGTTAACATATTGATTGTATCTTAAGAAGAAACCAGATAATGCAACAACTACATAATGTACATGACTGAATACTTCCATTGATTACAGGCAACAATACATCCACTCTCAGCAACAATTTATCGAGTTGGACAAATTTTAAAATTACTTCAGCTCACAAAGAGCTAATATCTTGTCAAAAATGCCATTAGGATTCATTCTTAAATAGTCTCATGTCAGTAAAGGCGTGGCACGTGTTCTATAATTTGTGATTTCGCCTCCAAATGACACCATATGCAAACATTTATGACCGGGACCTTCTAAACTTGATGGTTTTGCCACCAAGTGGCACCACTAATTTATGGCACGTCAGAGCCCGCATGTTTTCCAATGACTTCAAATCTTTGATATATGAATCAATAATATATAATCGATAGTGCACAAAACCCTTTATTAGCTAAGGTGGATTCAGATTTGTCCCCTTAGACTAATATACACCCCAGATCTACAAGGTATCATTGGACGAAGCAACCCATTGCTATCGATAAGAATCCTTCTATCAAATTGGATCGACTACCTCCTCTAACTAAGTAGACCAGAGATCATGATGATCTGGGATGATGAATCTGTGGGATCTTGATCGGGTTTATCATCATTCCCCCCCACCATCGACTTTAAGTGCAAGGTTTTGAATTATTAATTTTAAATATTAAATTTTTAAATGTCAAAACATGCTACTACTATACATCAAAAACTATGAATTCATTTGACGACTAGCCTTAATCGAAAGTTCTCTCTAACTATCAGGAGGGGTAATTGACTATAAAGACTTGCGCCTATAGGAAACCTCAACTCATATTATAAAGTCCTCGCAAGACGAGGGAGAAATCTCTGGGTGATGTCTTATTCACATCCCAATCTACCTTCTGAAAATTTGTCTCAGAATATACTAGTTAAAACTCTTCTCAATGACCCGAAAAAGAAGAAAATAGGTCGCAAAGAGGCCGGGACATGAATTTTCAGAGGCCGCATGACTAAACATAATAAAGATATAAAAGATATGGTATTGAAAAATGCCTCTAAAAATTTAAAATTAAATGTGCTTAACATTTAGGAAGATATCACAAGAGCTACGTTAATCGCAATAATCAACTTCATAATTGAGGAAATTAAAGATAGTCTTCTATCTATTTTTGTTGATGAATCTCGTGACATGTCTATAAAAAAAAAAACAAATGGCAATTGTATTAAGATTTATTAATAAATAAATGTCAATAATTGAGCCTTTTTTTGGCATTGCTCATGTTCTAGACACAACAACCAAATGTATCAAAATAACTGTTAAACAACTCCTTTCAACTTATAGTTTAAGTATTTTAAGAATGCATGGCTAAAATTATGACTGAGCTAGCAACAGGAGAAAGGAGTTAGCTAAAGGCTCTAAATCTGCCTGAAAATAAATCAACACATTATATTAATTACTTCTCACATCAACTTCAGCTAGCATTAGTATCACTTATAAAAAATTATGTTTAAATTATTTTGTTATTTATTATAATTTTAAATGTGATAAATAGCATTAGTGTTTCATGTAAGCGTCGTGACCATTTATGAGATATACAATGAGAGAAGACATTAAATGTTAAGCACATTAGTGAATTAGTGAATGAAGAACTTTTTACAAGGCAATGATTAAATCAAGAAATAACACTAAGGCGTGCAAGCAATACACGATGGGTTTGTATTATGAATCAATTGTAAGGTTGATCACAATATTCTCCTCACTTTTAATGCTCTAGAAATTGTTTTGAAATATGGTCTAAGCTCTGAACAAAGAGATGAGGCATTTGTATTATTAGAATCATTATAAACTTTTAATTTTTTTCCTACATTTTATGAAAGATATAGTTGGTAACTATTGAACTAACACAAGCTTTACAGTGAAGAGAACAATATATTATAAATATTATGTCTTTGATTTAAATATCTAAAATGAGACTACAAGACATGACAGATAATAACATGACATACTTCATCATCAAAGTTGATACGTCATCACAAAATTAGCTTGATCGGGCACGAATCTCGAGGCAAAAAACTAGTTGGAGACTTCAAAAATTAAATCCGGGAGCATCCAAACTCCGATTTCAACGAGCTTACAGTCAAACTGAGCGTCTCGGAAATACGAACCCAACGACACCAAGATCGACCCAATCCGAGCCCAAATGGGTCCTAATCATGGACCCGAAGTGCTGTCGGAAGGTTCAAACCGCAATTTGAGTTACCAAACGGTCTCCGATTTTGACGAGCTTATACTCGAATCGAACGGCTCGACGAGACGAATCCAACGAGCCCAAGATCACTAAATTCCGACATCATTAAGGCCTTCAAATGTCCAATGAACGGTGCACGATCGTAGGATTCAATATCGGCCGTCCATTTGACCACTCCCTTTTTGCCCTTGATCTCACACCTATTTACGGACCATGCCACTCCAGAAAATCTATAAATAGAGCCCTCATTCTTCACAAGAGGGCATCTAAGCAAGAGAGAGAAGAAGAGAAGAGAAGGAGAGAGAGAAGGAAGGAGTTCCTCCTCGACAGCCGCCGGACCACCGCCGGACCACCGCAGAACCTCGCCGGACCACCGCAGAACCTCGCTGGACCACCGCCGGACCACCGCAGGAATCTCGTCGGACCACCGCCGGACCACCGCAGAAACCTCGTCGGACCACCGCCGGACCACCGCAGGAACCTCGCCGGACCACCACTTTAAGGTCCGACGTTCAGTCCCTACGTCCTGCCAAAGACCCGACATCTCGTTCAAGACCCAATATTCAGTCCTTACTTCCTGCCAAAGACCCGACGTCTTGTTCAAGACCCGGCACTAAGTCCCTACGTCCTACTCAGGGCCCGACATTAAGTCCCTACGTCCTGCCGAGGACCCGACGCCTTACTTAAGTAATTGATTGTAATCTGTTCACCCCTGGAGGTGATTCAGTCTTTTGTAACCGACTCAAAATCTAGTGGAATCATTTTCAACTGGGCTAGGCCTCATGGTTTTTTCCCTTTTTAGGGTTTTCCACGTAAAAAATCCTGTGTTCTCTGTGTGTGCTAGTTATACGTACAACGCTAAGACGTAGAATCAAATCTCTATCGCCGCGTAATTTCTAGCCCGCAACAGATTGGCGCCGTCTGTGGGAAAGCTAATCCCACTACACTAAGGAATCCTCTAATGGTCAATAGGCGTAGCCATCGTATCATGGGAACCTCCCGCTCTAATTCACACCAATCCAGGAATCAGTCCCTGAATCAAGGACGACAGGCATCTGCCTCCTTTCACCCCAATAACCGACACCCTATAGGAGAAGGAACTTCAGGGCCGTCCCTAGAAGAACGTATCAAAAAAATGGAGGAATCTCAGAATGAGATCCTTCAGCTTTTAAGGGGAGCTAGAGGACCAATGCCGGTACCCCAAGAAGATGCTCTTCTCCCTCGAGATCAGCCGGGATTTGAAGACATTCTTCATGTCGAAGTCCCCCTTCCTCCACCAAGGATGCGTCCTCCTACACGTCCAGAGAATGAACTTGCTGATACAGCAAGCTCTACCCATCCTTCGCGCACAGGTCACCGACAGCATATGTTACCGGACGTCCCTGAGGACTTGGACCAACAGCGCGTCACTGAACTCCCCCGTAATACTCTACGGCATGAGTTACGAAGATTAGTCCGAGAAGAGTTCCCCACAGGGGGTATTAGGCAGTCCCTTCACCAACGGGACATTCAGGAGTCATCACCTTTTACCGAAGCTGTCCTCCGATATCCCGTTCCGGCAAGATTCAAACTCCCAAATATTGATTCTTATGATGGGACTTCAGACCCCTACGAACATATTGATCACTACCGCACTATTATGCATATCCAGCAGGCCCCAGACGCTCTGCTCTGTCAAGTTTTTCCGGCCACCCTTAAAGGGCAGGCCCGGACATGGTTCTACTCCCTACCCCCTCGGTCCATTCCCCTATTCGTTAAAACTGGCCAAATTGTTTGTCGAACAATTTGTCGCCAACCGAAGGATGATTAAAGACTCCTCCCACCTTTCGGGGATACGACAGAACGAGGGTGAATCTCTCAAAGAGTATTTTCAAAGGTTTTCTACAGAAGCCCGACAAATTCCAGGGGTGGATCCCGAATTGCTACGAGGTGTATTTCTTGGAGGGCTTCGTCCAGGCCCTTTCTACTCGGCACTTATGCGAGAAACAGTCCACTCTTATGCGGATTTAATCCATCGGGTAGAGGCCCAAATCACTGCCGACGAAGCCATCAATGCTCATAGAAAGCAATTCGAGCAAACAACCGGGAAGCGAAAAAAATCCCCCCAGGGACGGAGAATCCCCCCCTCGCAAAGGAAGAAGCAAGGAAACTACAATCTTCCTCCTCGACCCTCACAGCCACGACGGGATCCCCGACAAGAAAAAGAGTACACGCCACTTAATACCTCCCGAGCAAATGTATTAATGGCTATCCGAGACCAAGAGAGTGTAAAGTGTGGCCGTACCCTTTAAAGCCTAATACTGGAAACCAAGAACAGTATTGTCATTTCCACCGCAGTCGTGGACACACCACTGAAGCATGCAGGCAGCTCAAGGAGGAAATTGAGAGACTGATCCGACAAGGATATCTCCGACAGTTCATCAAGAATCCAACAGCTCGAGAAGAAACAGTTCCGACTGGGGGGCAAGATCAACAAAAACAGTCGACGAACAACCGCCAGATGGTCGGTGAAATTGAAACTATTGCTGGAGGCCCTTCAACGCCTTGCCAAGTTCTAATCGCCGAGAACAAGGAGCCACCAACAAAAAAAAGCTTCATGTCGATCACTCCATCACCTTCAAGGAGTCTGATCTAGAAGGTGTAAAGACTCCTCATCAAGACCCACTGGTGATTAGCGCAGGAATCGGCAACCCATGTTACAATGTTAAAAGGATCTTGGTAGACAATGGAAGCTCAGTAGATGTTTTATTCTACTCCACTTTTCTTAGCATGGGCTTATCTAGAGAGAAACTCCAGCCTGCTGCTGGTCCACTGTACGAATTTGACAACCGGCCTGTAAGAGTCGAAGGAACCATTACTCTTCCGGTTGTGCTTGGAGAATTCCCCCGTCAAGTTGAGCACCCCATTCTGTTCATTGTGGTGAAATCCGAATCAGCCTACAACGCAATCTTTGGAAGACCACTTCAAACAATCTTCGGGGCTGTTGCTTCAATTCCCCACTTAAAGCTCAAGTTTCCTACCCCATCAGGGATCGGAACAGTACGAGGAGATCAACAAGTAGCACAATCATGCTATCTTAGGCAGGCTCAACCACACTCATCAGTTACCCTAAGCATCGAAGACTTTGATCTTCGGAATGAAGATACTCCTCAAAGGGCCTCCCCTGTAGAAGATCTTACCTGTGTCTCCCTATCAGAAGAACATCCCTCGAGAACAGTACAGATCGGATCACTCCTCTCAGATACAGAGAAAAAAGAATACGTAGAATTTCTACGCACAAATCAAGACGTATTTGCATGGAGTTCGGCTGATATGCCCGGCATTAATCCTGAAATAATCATGCACTCTCTGAAGATCAACCCAGCATGTAAGCCAGTGATTCAAAAGAAACGAAACTTCGCCCTAGAACGTCAACTGGCAATCGAACAGGAGATTGATAAGCTTCTAAAAGCAAGATTTATAAGGGAAGTACACTACCCAACTTGGCTAGCCAACGTCGTGATGGTTCGAAAAAATAAGTGGGGCTTGGAGAATGTGCGTAGACTATACAGATCTCAATAAAGCTTGCCCCAAGGACAGCTTCCCACTCCCCCGAATAGACCAGCTAGTCGACGCCACCTCCGGACATCAGATGTTAAGCTTTATGGATGCCTACTCCGGATACAACCAAATACAAATGGATCCCGCCGATGAGGAGGCAACATCTTTTCAAACGGATAAAAGGGTTATATTGTTACCTGGTAATGCCATTCGGGCTCAAAAATGCAGGGGCAACTTACCAACGACTTATGAATAAGGTTTTTAAGAACCTTATTGGGCGTACCATGGAAGTTTATGTGGACGATATGCTGGTGAAGAGCCTCGAGAAATCTCAGCATATCTCAGATTTGGAAGAATGTTTTAACCTCCTCCGATCTTACAACATGCGCCTCAACCCCTCCAAATGTGCATTTGGAGTCACCTCAGGAAAGTTTCTTGGGTTCATGGTTACCCACCGAGGGATTGAGGCCAACCCGGAAAAGATCAAGGCCCTAAAGGACATGCTACCCCCCAGAAACATCAAAGAAGTTCAGAGACTGAATGGAAGGATTGCAGCACTCTCTCGATTCCTAGCTCGTTCAGGAGATAAATATTTGCCTTTCTTCAAGATTCTCAAAGGATCTCGTAACTCGGGATTCCAATGGACTGATAAATGCCAAGAAGCTTTCGAACAACTCCGGACTTATCTAGCCTCACCACCGCTGCTCTCAAAGCCAATTCCAGGAGAAATTTTGTATTTGTACATGGCCGTTTCTTCTCAAGCTATAAGTTCGGTCTTGGTTCGGATAGATGATTCAATTCAACGCCCAGTCTATTACATCAGCAAGGTACTTTCAGATGTTGAAATGCGTTATCCATTGGCAGACAAAACAGCCTTAGCATTGGTTTTCTCAGCCAGGAAGTTACGACCTTACTTTCAGGCACATGCGATCAGGGTTTATACAAACCTACCGCTGAAAAATATTCTTCAAAAACCCGAGGCATCCGGAAGATTGATCAAATGGTCAGTAGAACTTGGAGAGTTCGATATACAGTTCCTACCTAGACCCGACATCAAGTCACAGGTGCTTGCCGATTTTGTGGTCGAATGTACTAGCTATACCTCCGAGGAATCGCCCGATGTGTCTCCTTCCTCCTCCTGCTGGACATTGTATGTAGATGGAGCTTCTGGGAATTCTGGTGCTGGCGCTGGAAATCTTATTAATCTCCCCGCAGAAAAAGCCACACTCGAATACGGGCTTAGACTGAAGTTCCCAGCAACAAACAATGTTGCTGAATATGAAGCTTTGATCGCTGGATTGAGGCTTGCAATTGATTGCGAGGTCCAAGACTTAGTGGTTCACACTGATTCCCAACTGGTTGCTTCTCAAGTAGAAGGGGAATTCGATACTCACAACCCACTTTTGGCTCAATACTTTCAGACAGTTAAAACCTTGTTAGCTTAAATAGCAAAGCATCAGGTCATCCATATCCTTCGAGAGCAAAACACAAGGGCAGACTCACTCTCCAAACTAGCGACCTCTACAACGGGAGATGTTTTTAAAAGAAAATTCATTGAGGAGATCCACTTCCCGAGCATTCAAGGCTCATGGGTACTTCAATCAATAGATGAATCAAAAGAAGTTTCTTGGATCGATCTCATTCTAGCTCTCCTACAAGAAGGATCTCTCCCTGAAGACCCAGTTATGGCAGTACGACTTCGGAGACAAGCAGCCAACTTCACCATTATTAACGGAGAGTTATACAAACGATCTTTCACGCGGCCATACCTCAAATGCCTTCCTCCTTCGGAGGCAAATTATGCACTTCGCGAAGTACATTCGGGCATTTGTGGGGAACATTTGGGTGGAAGGGCGCTAGCCCAAAAGGTCCTGAGACAAGGGTTCTACTGGCCGACGATAAAAACAAGACGCATTAGAACTTGTACGAAAATGTAACAGTTGCCAGTTGCATGCCAACCTCACTCATCTACCCGCCGTAGAGATATCGACATTACAGAGTCCCTGGCCTTTTGCCCAATGGGGGATCGACATAATGGGACCATTTCCTATGGCCACGGGACAGCGAAAATTTATCATATTAGCTGTCGACTATTTCACGAAGTGGGTAGAAGCAGAAGCAGAACCACTAGCGAAGATCACTGAAGCAAATGCCAAACAGTTTCTGTGGAAGAGCATAATATGTCGCTTTGGCATTCCTGCAAAAGTTATTACTGATAACGGGACACAGTTCACCGGAAGGGTCTTTACCACATTTTGTAAAGATCTCCATATTCATCTAGTACACACGGCTGTGGCTCATCCTCAGACTAATGGACAGACAGAAGTCACTAATCGGACCATTCTGAGAGGACTGAAAAACACGGCTAGAGAAGGCTGGGGGGCAATGGGCTGACGAGCTCCCAAACGTCCTTTGGGCCTATCGTACGACATCAAGGACTCCAACAGGAGAGACACCGTATAACCTCTGCTTTGGTACAGAGGCTGTCATTCCAATCGACATTGGAGTCCCCAGTCATAGAGTGCAAACTTTCGACTCCAATACCAACGACGAAAAACTTAGGCACAACCTAGACCTCCTTCCAGAAGTAAGAAACGGGACAATACTTAAGGTTGCTGCCTACCACCAGAGAGTTGCCCGTCACTATAACAGAAGGATGAAGCCACGACATATATCGGTAGGAGATCTGGTCCTACGCAGCATTGAGGCGGCAGGCAAAGGCCCTCAACGAAACAAACTCTCCCCCCTATGGGAAGGTCCGTACCTAGTAGCAACTATGGTGAAGCCAGGGACTTTCAAATTAAAGGATGCTGAAGGGAAGATGCTTCCTCGAACTTGGAATATCGAGAACCTCCGCAAATACTATCAGTAGAACGTAATCGTGTCGTTCGTTTTAGAATGTTGTATGTCTTTTGCTTACTGTATATGTCTTTAATTTCGGACTTTGTTTGTGGTATTTTCTAGTTTCCTTCTCCCTTAAACTGTTTTCGGGAGTAATGTTCTTCGTTTAATAGCAGTAAAGACTTTGTTAAGTTTTGAACTTTAATTTTGAGCAGTTGATGATTATTGTTCAATCGTTAGTTGATCAATCCCGGGGGGATTTGATCCGACCTCTTCCACACAGGTTAACGTCATCGAGCAGGGCTCTGACTCACAACCTCGGATAGGTCTTATATCCTTGGTGGATTCTCCCGACCTCTTCCACACAGGTTAACGTCATCGAGCAGGGCTCTGACTCACAACCTCGGATAGGTCTTATATCCTTGGTGGATTCTCCCGACCTCTTCCACACAGGTTAACGTCATCGAGCAGGGCTCTGACTCACAACCTCGGATAGGTCTTACATCTCTTATAGATTCTTTTAACCTCTTTCATACAGGTTGGCGTCATCAAGCAAGGCTCTGGCATACAACTTAAAGTAAACAGTACATCCTTAGAGGATCCTTTTAAACTTTTAAGCACAGGTTGGAAGATAAATACCTTAAACAAGCATAAAAGAAATTCACTCAGAATGAATAAATACACTGGAATATTTAAGTCATATAGCAACAGAACGATAATCCACTACTAAGTCAAAGTAGATATCACACAACAGTACAAACATCAGGTACATCACAATAACTAAAAAAGACAAACTAAAACAAACAACAGGAGCTAGAAAGCCTACTCAACATCTACTATCTCATCATCTGCATCAAGATCGAGGACCTTCCGAAGATCACTCTCTACCTCATCACCATCAGAGCCTGAAGGAAAGTCAGCTGAAGCCTGGCTAGGGGTCACCTCTTCGGCTGGAACTCCGGTCTTTCGCTGCATCAGGCGAACCCCCTTAAAGAAGCCTCTAATAAATCCGTCCTCAGTGCACTGCTGCTCCAAACCCTTTACCTCTATAGCATAGATGTGATCTCGGGCCTCCTCAACGTGATCCTGGACGATAATCTTGAATGCTATAGACTTTTTGAAGTCTTCAATAACTCTTGAAGGTTCTGAGCTGGACAAGGCAGCCTCCTTCTCAGCTATAATGGCCTGAGACTCCTTATCCTTCATCTCCAGCGACGCAATCTTCTGCTCTGAAACTTTCTGCTCTCTCAAAAGTCTGGTGATCGTCGCGTGAGCCTCCTCAAGATCTATCTGGTGCCGATCTGCCTGCTGATTCCGGAGAGTTACAGAGCGCATTGAGTTAGCCAGCTCAGTCCTGCACTCGCTCAACTCATCTTCAAGCACCTTCACCTCCTTAACCTTCTGATCATATTTTCGTTTGAACTCTCCCTGGAGGTACTTGATCTTAACAAACTCAGTGTTCCAGTCGTTAACTGCGATCACAGCACGTGACAGCTGAAAATAGAAAGAAAAGTTCATTAGAAGTCACCTCAGAAGCAAATGAAATAAAAATATTAGGAGATGTTACTCACCAAATTACTGGTCTTGTTATGTCCGAGGCATTGATGATTCATGACATCATCAGGGATATGCAGCTTGGCTGGGGAGAGAGTCAGGTAAGGTCTTGTCAGTGTTCGTTTCTTCCAACCTCTTCTTCTTCGAAATCGGGGGGTCGTCAACCCTTGCCGGTCGTTTGGGAGCCGCTTTTGAAGCAGGGGCAGGGGCCTCAGGAATCCTGGATGTCGGCTTCAACTTCCTTGCATCAGATCTCCCAGTATGAAATGAAATCCCAACCTTGAATAAGAACTCTTCTTCAGTGTATTTGCTCATATGACGAACCTCAAATAGAAGATGTTCGAGATCAGAAACTTTCAAAATTCTTATTATGTCTTCCTCACTGACATGCAGAGGGGATGGCAGATCCCTCATTTTCCCCCACTTCTCTATCAAGCCCCAATCATTCTTCACAAAAAAGAAAAGTATTGATCCAGTTCTTTGAAGAATCGCGGGTACGCACATCCAATTTGGATCTAAAAGTCACACGCCCAGATGTATCGCTGGTGAACTTACCCATCCGTGAAAGATGCTCCGGGGTCATAGTAGCTCCTCGATCCCGAAAGAGAGCAATCAATCCCATAGCCACTGACATTGCTCTAAATGAAAGTTGGAATATGCTCACGCCGCACCATTGCAAGACTTCAATCAGCTCAGTAGGAGGCGGAAAACGTAAACCAGCCCGCAAGTGGGCCTCAGAAACAGTCACGTACCCAGCAGGAGGAAGATTCGCCCGATCAGACCTCCTCGGGACCATTGTCTTCACATCATTCGGAAAGTAATAATTCTTGCGAAAAAGGAACATGAAGTCATTTGTAATAGTCGACGCTGACACATCCACCTCCTTATTTGGCCTCTGCTCGCCATCATGCGGCGCAACGGGGTCCCCCCGGATCGCAGGATCTCTCGGTAGGGGGCGATCACCTGACATTTCTCTTAGAGGGAGAGGGGGAAAAAGAAGATCTCCGAACTTCCTTGCCAAGAGAGGGGCCTCAGAAGACTGAGGGAAGGCCTCAATAGAAAGGACAGAGGGAGAAGATCTCCGAACTTCCTTGCCAAGAGAGGGGGCCTCAGAAGACTGAGGGAAGGCCTCAATAGAAAGGACAGAGGGAGAAGATCTCCGAACTTCCTTGCCAAGAGAGGGGCCTCAGAAAACTGAGGGAAGGCCTCAATAGAAAGGACAGAGGGAGAAGAGAAGAAAGGAGGAGAAGAAGAGAAGAAAAGAGAAGAGGAAGAGGAGTGGAGTGATTTCCTAAGGACTTAAAGAGCCTATTTATAGTTTTTGGGGAGAGAGAATAGAAGTTTCTAGAATCTCATAATTTCTGAAATTTTCTAAAAATTTTCGGAATTTTTTAGAATTTTTTAGAATTTTTTAGGCATTTTTTGGAATTTTTTTCGGGCCAAAAAAAACGTCAAAAAAACTCCTTTTTTCACGGGGTGGGGCCCACTTGAGGCGGTGGGACAAACCGCCTCACCCTCCACCGCCTTACAGAGCGGCAGCTCCAAGCGGCGCGGGCCAGGCGGCCCGCCGTAGCCGACCGCGCGGGTCAGGCGGACCCGCTTGCGCGGGTCAGGCGGCCCACTGTGGGGGCCGCGCGGGTCAGGCGGACCCGCTGCGCGGACCGCGCGGGTCAGGCAGATCCGCAGACCCGCGCGGGTCAGGCGGCCCGCTGTGCGGGCCGCGCGGGTCAGGCGGACCCGCTGCGCGGGAGCCGCGCGGGTCAGGCGGACCCGCTTGCGCGGGTCAGGCGGCGGCGCGGTGCGCGGGCCGCGCGGGTCAGGTGCCCGAGGCGCAGGTCAGGCGGCCCGCCGGAACGCGGGCCACGCGTTCCGATGCCACGCCGGCGGTGCCGGCGGCGGCCGGCCGGCCGGTCCGGCCGGTCCGGCCGCCTAGCCCTCCTTGGGTCCAATTTTCGTCCTGAAAACTCCGATTTCGACGTTTTTGGGGTCCCCGGACACGTTTTTCGACGTTCCGGACTCATTTTCGACACTTTCAGAGCTCAACAAGGCCTCTATGATCAAGTTCGAGTAAGCCATTAACCTTCGGAACACCTTTTTGGCATTTAGGCCTGTGCAAATTGTCGACACTCATATTTTCGGACCCCTAGAGCTTCGACGTCCGAAAATAGGGGGGCAACTGATACGTCATCACAAAATTAGCTTGATCGGGCACGAATCTCGAGGCAAAAAACTAGTTGGAGACTTCAAAAATTAAATCCGGGAGCATCCAAACTCCGATTTCAACGAGCTTACAGTCAAACTGAGCGTCTCGGAAATACGAACCCAACGACACCAAGATAGACCCAATCCGAGCCCAAATGGGTCCTAATCATGGACCCGAAGTGCTGTCGGAAGGTTCAAAAACCGCAATTTGAGTTACCAAACGGTCTCCGATTTTTACGAGCTTATACTCGAATCGAACGGCTCGACGAGACGAATCCAACGAGCCCAAGATCACTAAATTCCGACATCATTAAGGCCTTCAAATGTCCAATGAACGGTGCATGATCGTAGGATTCAATATCGGCCGTCCATTTGACCACTCCCTTTTTGCCCTTGATCTCACACCTATTTACGGACCATGCCACTCCATAAAATCTATAAATAGAGCCCTCATTCTTCACAAGAGGGCATCTAAGCAAGAGAGAGAAGAAGAGAAGAGAAGGAGAGAGAGAAGGAAGGAGTTCCTCCTCGACAGCCGCCGGACCACCGCCGGACCACCGCAGAACCTCGCCGGACCACCGCAGAACCTCGCCGGACCACCGCCGGACCACCGCAGGAATCTCGTCGGACCACCGCCGGACCACCGCAGAAACCTCGTCGGACCACCGCCAGACCACCGCAGGAACCTCGCCGGACCACCACTTTAAGGTCCGACGTTCAGTCCCTACGTCCTGCCAAAGACCCGACATCTCGTTCAAGACCCAATATTCAGTCCTTACTTCCTGCCAAAGACCCGACGTCTTGTTCAAGACCCGGCACTAAGTCCCTACGTCCTACTCAGGGCCCGACATTAAGTCCCTACGTCCTGCCGAGGACCCGACGCCTTACTTAAGTAATTGATTGTAATCTGTTCACCCCTGGAGGTGATTCAGTCTTTTGTAACCGACTCAAAATCTAGTGGAATCATTTTCAACTGGGCTAGGCCTCGTGGTTTTTTCCCTTTTTAGGGTTTTCCACGTAAAAAATCTTGTGTTCTCTGTGTGTGCTAGTTATACGTACAACGCTAAGACGTAGAATCAAATCTCTATCGCCGCGTAATTTCTAGCTCGCAACAAAAGTAAATTTGTTTTATGAGCTGGAATTCTTGAAAATTAGATTAACACTTATATTATATATATACAATCTGATGAAAAATTTTCTTTATTAAAAGAAATAGGACGTCTTGCTAAGAAAATGATCCAAAGTAGGAACAATTTTCTATATCCTCTTGTTTTCTGCCTATTAAAACTGACATTAATTTTACACATTACAATAGCAGAAGTTGAAAGAGTATTTTTTGTTATGCATATTATAAAAAATTGGCTACATTATAGAATTAGAGATTAAATGCTAAATGATACATTAATCACTTATATTTGTAAAGAAATATTAGATTGTATTGATAATGAAGCGAGCATTCAACTCTTTAAGTGTGCAAGTTTTTATAATCTTATCTTTGATATTTTTTTTGTTTGAAATAATAAATTGATAAAAATTTTAAAACTGTTTATGTCAATTTCAAGCCCAAATGAAAAAATTTGTGGGAATTTAAAAAAAAAATTTAAGCCCCCAGTGTAAAAATTTCTGGCTCCGCCGCTATTTGTAAGTGCACCTTAGCCTTCAACTAGTGAACTTTAAACATTTCTTGTCTTAAGGCATAATCTAAAGATCGTTGACATTTTTTAGTATACATGTGTGATCTTTTTAGCTATATGTTTTGGGGTCTATGTGAGCCTCATTGTCTCAATTAAGTTGAGTGGGTCGAATTATATTTTAATTGGGTCAAATGGGTCATTATGGAATCTATTATGGGTTAACCAACTAGGTTCCTTGGGGTTTTATTGAAGTTCAAATGAGCTTACCTAAATCAAATTAAGGTTTGAAGAGTCTAGGGCTTCGTTTGGAACGGCTTTCTTACTGCTTCTTAAAACAAATTTTCAGTAAAAAATATTTTTGTGCCAAAGGTGAGTCCCCTCATCCAAGCAAAAGTCATACATGACTTCATTTGGGACAGCTTTTGGCATTGCTTTTTTTATTGATTTCTGCTGTAGAAAACACTAAAAAAGTTATACAAATTGAAGCCTTAACTCGGGCAAGATACTTACCAATATAAATTTAGTTAACAAAAGTGTTGTTTCTTACACAACTCTCCTTGGCCTATTGGTTGAGAGCTTAGGCTTCCAACTAAGAGGTTCAGGGTTCGAGTCTATGTATATGCGTTGTGTGTGTGAGTTTGCCTTAAATGGCCTAAATGTCCAAAAAAAAAAAAAGTGCTGTTCTTTGTCCGCATGACTCGCTTTTAAGGACTTTCTTTCACTAAAACGCACGCACGAATCCAACAGTCGCAATTTAATACACAAAGAAAAGTAAATGCACGAGGAAAAAAAGAGAAAGAAATAGCTTTGTTCCTCTCAAAAGAGAAGAAGAGACCAAGCAATGAAGAAGAAAAAAAAAACAAAGAAACCTGGAGAGCCCACCATGTGAGCACCCAGTTGAAGTCGAAATCATGGGCAATAAAGGATAAGCTTTTGCTGTGCATTTGTCTGACCGTCACCATCCAAATCTTCGAAAAAGGAGCACAAACCATGTGGG
Organism: Dendrobium officinale; assembly: GCA_019514585.1. Lineage (NCBI taxonomy): Eukaryota > Viridiplantae > Streptophyta > Magnoliopsida > Asparagales > Orchidaceae > Dendrobium > Dendrobium officinale. The sequence goes on from CM033682.1 coordinate 80,044,832, forward strand.
TGCTACATTGCCACTTTAATTCGATTATGACTTGTGATTTGCTTATTTTCTTACGAGCCTTCTATTTCTTTATTAATTGTTCTTGCAAGATAGTAGGGGTGTCAATTTTTGACACGACCCAAATCCGACCCAGAAAAATTCAGGTTCGGGTCAACCCGAACCCGAAATGGGTCGGGTTCGGGTTCAACAAATCAATCCGTTTTAAAAATCGGGTCGTGTTCGGGTTGACCCAGCAACCCGAAATTGACCCAAAAGTGACCCGAAAACACGAGATTAACCCGATTTTTGACCCGAAAACTAGCAATTTTGGGTCAAACCCCGGTCATTCGTGTCGGGTCTGGTTGAGCCGGACCCGAATCGGAGCGGGTTCGAGTCCGGAAACCTGACCTGTTTTTAAAAACAGGTCGTGTTCGGGTTGACCCGAATAGTGCCGGGTCAGTTCCGTGTTCAACCCGAACCTGACACGTTGACCTAAATCGACACCCCTACAAGATAGCCACATATCTAATTGATATCTTTTGCTTGGCTTGATTTGATCTGAAAAATATGAAGCTTTGGTGTTTGATGTTTAACTAACTCTTTGTATTAGCTATGTAGTATTTAAATTTATCTATTTATAAAACTAACACATTCATTTTCAAACAATGCGATGGAAAAATTGAGAATTTGATGAAAAAGACAAATAAGTATTACAGTTTTGTTATGAATTTCAATATTGATGTGAGAATTTGAAAAGCAGGCCTAAAAAATGGAATTAGTTTTGTAAATAATCAAGTTTTGCACGTTAGATTTGTAATTGCTGTTAGGATTCAATGGAGATGAAAAATGATTTCAACGCCTTCAAAAATCATGTCAAATCATTGAGAAAATATATCAGAAGTGTACATGAATCCATTGAAATGTAGAATCGATGTTTTCGGTCTTTCATATTTGAAGCGGCATTCTCCAAAAGAGTGAGAGCCCCCCTTTTTTTTACTCAAGATGAGAAATAAGATAAATGAGAACTTAACCGTTTAAACTGTGGATCACGACCATTTTATACTTTTAAATGTGTTTATTTAATTTCAGCTCATCATTAAAATAAAATAATTAATAGGCATCTGTATTATAATTAATTCCATACAAATTTGATTGAGATACCACATAAGACAATTAATAATTTAATTCATAAATAGATCACAAATTTAACTGCTCAATTTTAAATAGCTTCGAATGTATAATATTTTATTTATATATACAAAGATATGGGCCCACATCTAGAAATTTCAAAACAATTGCCCCTTTGATTTTAATAGGTTGTGATTCTATGAAACCAAAAATAGATTGAAAATCTAATAATAATCCCATCTAGATTTTGGTCCAAATCCAAATTCATAGAGGTTAAAATTTGTGGATCATTCAAGAAATTGTTGATTTGATTTGGTTATATATTATATTTCATTTAGTTCTATTTTTGAACAAACAAAATTTAAATTAATTGATAAAATTTATCGAAGAATCGAGCTTGATGATGTATGGTTGAAACATGGCTCTTCTTTTGGTGAAATTATTAGGTTTTGTCATCAGACTTCGTCCGGAGGCGAATAAGGACGCGTCACATCATTATTTTGTTGTGAATTGATGCTATGTATCGAATGATGTGTCGCATCCTGATTCGCCTTCGATCAGCCCGGTGATCGCACGTAATAATTTCTCCTTCTTTTGAGCAAACTTCACCAATTTTTCAAAGTATGAGATTTTAATTAAGCTTCTAGCAATCCAAAAAGCTCAAATAAAGAATAAAAACGATTGAAACAGCTTGAAAGGGAGGCTTAGCCCATATGCCCTTTTAAAAGCTCTAGTAATAATGTCGTCAGGGAGCCCGGCCCAAAGCCCATTTATATATAAAAAGTTAATAAACAAATATTATACCAATAATCAATAAAGATTTATATTACATCCATTTAAAAAGTAAATTTATTGACTATAAAACTCTTCTTAATAAAATTTTGATCTGTGAATATTTAATTTTATAAAGATCAAAGTTAGTCGCAAAATAGAGATCTTTATATTGAAACAAAGAAAGTTAAAAGTTTAGGATAATTAAAATAAGAACACAAACATATAGATATGACATAACTATAAAAAGAGGATATAGCAAACTAATTAAAATTGTCTGAGTTACCTTTATTTTTCAATATTTAGAAAGCTTATTTAGTTATTAGCAACACAACCAAATTAATATTAATTATTAGACATAATTTTATCAATTGTAGCGTTGTGTTTGTGATCATTTGTGTTGATATATCCTACTCTTAGTCATGTTGGGAAATGTCTACACATGATATGTTCTAAAAACACACTCCATGCAAATTTTAATTAGTTTGAACGTACTAGAAAGTAAAATCACGCAACCAAAAACAAACAAGTAAAAGAAAGCAACGAAAAAGTATACAAGGATTTAATGTGGAAAATTTTAAAAACTAGAAATAATCACAGAGCCGTACCAAACAAAAAAATTACTATGAAAAATTAGGAGTTGTATAGATATCTATTCTCAATTTTTTCTCTTGTCTCCATGCACTTCACATTGTATCTTCTCAAAGCAGATAAAAGACACACTTAAAAACATTCAAAGGACATAACCCTTTAAGTGAAATATGAAGAATATGGAAGAAAAACTTATTAGACTGCCTCGCATTAATGCAGCGCCGTTGAAGCTGGAGCCTGAAGGGGCATGATGGTGCATAGACATATATATATATATATATATATATATATATATGTGTGTGTGTGTGTGTGTGTGTGTGTGTGTGTGTGTGTGGGCATGTGTGTTTTAGAATTTTGTATGATCTTCCATTTTGATTTTACTTAACATATAATATTATTTTATTATTTATTAATGCTCATTATTTAATAGATTAACTTTCATTTTTATTTTTTATCCTACGACAATGATTAAAACACCTACTATGTTAGTAGCATCGGTTTACAAATCGATGCACATTTGCCGTATTTGTTATCGTTGTAAACGACTTCCGTATCACTCCTTAAATCACAATATTAGATCTAGTTTATGGCAATGATTGTTTTGGTCGTGGTATTAACCGCTACAAATCTGTTGCATTACAACGGTAAGACAAAGTCCCAATTTAAATTCTTAGGAACTTCAATGAAAAAAATGGGCTCAACATGTGATGAGAAAATAAATGGATCTTCTACCCATCTATCACCTATGTGTATTAAGCATGAAAGTCAACCAATGTATTTATGTAATAATCTACTTTGGTGCCAGCTAAAGTTGTGTTAGCCCAATCACATTTGAACAAGTCCACAAGAAATAAGTCAGAATAAATAAGTTCAATAATATTATTCAGTCGACCATAATAATAAAAATTTCTAAGTTTAGTTTTGTTAACAATGTCATGAAAATAAATGGAGCTTTAGTATGAAATTAATACACATTAACAAAATATCCTTTAAATCTTCGTGTTATTAGCTTAGGACCAATCGCGAGGGCTCTAATTTCTTCTAAAACTATTGAATCATCTATACATGTAATCTACACGAAAACTATTAGTCAAATTAAGCATATGAATTTTTTGGACATAATATTATGCATCGAACTTGACTAAGTAATGAGAGGTTTTGATCTCTTAATGTTCTTTTGAACTAATCATGAAAATTTTTGCTAACAAGTTTATATCAAGAGCTAATGGCATCAGAGGAAAGTTGTAGGCTCTTTTTTGTCTCTCTTCCTCCTTGTAAAGATCAATATGACGCATGACATACATTAATGATAGAACATCTAACACACATATAGACACTTGACCCAAATGTTTACCAATAATTAAGAACTTTTAGGAAGCACTATCATCCTAAGATGAAATTCTAGTAGATAAAGACTTGGACAAAGTCCGCGCACCATCCAGATATTTTGAACAAAATAAAATTCTCTCTTCAACGATGTATTGCTTGGCAATTGACCCTTCTAGTTGTGACTTATTGCCAAAAAATCCTATAATACTAAGAAAAATCCTTAAATTATGAAAATGTCCATAAATATATCTCACAAACTAATAACACATTTAAGCAATAAGAAAGAAATATTATCTCTCAAAAGGGTGCATCCATTTATAATGTACAAGCCCTCCAAGTTTCACTTTATTAACCAAATGGATGAGCAAGTAGACCATGATAGTGAAGAATGATGGGAGAAAATATTTATCCTTATTACATAAAGTCAATGCAATTTCCCTTTGTTTCTTGTTAAGTTCAATTGAATTTATGACCTTTGTGCATATGAACTTCAAGAAATGTGAAATCCCAACAGTAATGATCATTACTACATTTGATGGTGTAGACGATCTTAATGCAACATGCATAATATCTTCAATTAGTACATGATCATTATCTTCATTTTCAAACGATCAATAATGATTGATATTTTCATCCCTTAGAAGGATATATCAATTATGATTGAAACTTTGATTTTGAAATTAATGATAATTTATCTAAATTATCGTAGTTAAATACATGATTGAACAATCATTTTGACCATTCGGTGTCATATATAGTTCTTAATTGAATTTAACTACGATAATCAGGATGAATTTTTTATCCTATAAATTAAACCCATTAGGGAATGGTATGTTCGCCCTCTGAGAAGATATACCGTTCATAATGATGCATTCAATTTCAAAATTGAAATTCCAGAAGTTAAACTCTCCCAAAGATAATTAACCTTAAAAAAAAAACTTTTCAAACAAACTGCTGGAAACAGGCATAATAAGCAGGCCACACGTGACGGCAAGCAGACACAGTTTTGCACACAGGCGGAGGCACGCAAGGAGCATAGCTGAAGTGTGCGAGGCACTATGCAGATGAGTGCGATTTATGAAGCGGGAGGGCATGTGGTGCACACAAGATTACACAGGGCCAAAGATTGTGTTAGTGGGCCGGGTCGTGAGAATAGGCATAGTACCTGGCCAAATACACAGTTTCATACGGGATTCATAACATAAATCAGTGTCTGGCCAAAGATTGGAGGCTGGGCTGTGGGATTCGGAGGTAGGGCCAGGGGCTGGAAGTTTTTTTCATGATGGTAAGACATAAGATCAGACTCGGAAGAGTTGGTTCCTTATGGACGCTGATCTAGCATCAAAATCGAGCGTCAGGCTCAGGATCAGATTGGTTGCTCATGCAAAGTTGCATGTTGGAGCACATGCAAGTGCTCGAGGAAGTCGGGCAAGCCAGAGGGTACTTGGTGTTAGAGCATGGACATGACATGCAAGAGAAGATGCGTCGACATGAAGTTGCATAAGGCACGAGGGTGCTAATCATGAGAGGAACAACGATGGGTATAGCCACGTGTGGTTTGGAACACGCGGGACATGAGCTGGGTCATGGATTGGAACGCACAATGGAGGTTGGGTGCGATAGGGATTGGGCTCGACTCTTGCTCTTGGAGTTAACGCATGGAGCCAATTGGATCGTAACATATGTTAGTTCAAGCAAGAAGGTAGCAGAGAAGCATGATGTCACGTGAAGACTTTTCTTGATGGAAGTAGAAGTAACAGTGGCTCTCAGTCAAGGAACAAAATCATGAAGATCTGCCACAAGGTGGAGCTAAGTGTGGCTACCAGGAGGTGACTAGCGGAAATGAGAGCCAGGTGTTGTTGTTGTTGCAAGCAAAGGCACCTGGCATGAAAGGTTTTTCTTTTATTGTAAAATCTGGACCAATGTGAAGATTGTTAGGTTATGGTCTGATTTTAGGTTAGTTTCTCCTTAGGATCATGTTGTCTTTGTAGTTTCATTCTTCTATAAATAGAAGAGGTTGTAATAGTGATTGGAAGGCCAATTGAAGAGGAATAAAGGAAATTCCCCGTGGAGCTCTCTTTCCCTCTCTTCACCTTCCCTCCCTCCCATCCAAGAAGAGCTTTCTTCCTCAAGAATTTCAACATACATTATTCTTGTAAACAAACCTCTATCATTCCTTCAAAATTCTTTAATTGCTCTATTAGTTAAAATTCTTTCTATTGATTATTTTCTTTTAATAAAATATTAGATGGTGATATTGTTATAGTAAAACACTTGACCATCTCTTTTAAACTCTCAACAAGTAATTCTTGATTAGAATATGATTTTTAGGTGTATTTTTCTTACTTATTCTATATATTTATAAATAAATAACTAAAAACTAACAATCAAATAAAAAATTAAGAACTAATCAAACTAATATCAGTCTGATTATTTCTTAATAGGAAACTATGAGAAAAATTATAGATGTTGTCTAAAATAATTGTATAAAAAATAATACAAAAAATAAAATATGATAACAACAAGAGCAAATACAACTGGACACTTTTAGTGAAGCAAATTCTTTGTACAATTTTAATGAGGATGGTCGGTTGGCAACAAGTAATGATCAGGGAGGTTCATAGATATGCAACAGGAAGGACCATCCAGAGCGAAACATACGAAAGGGCTGTTATTAAATATGAATAAGAGTTTTCGTTTATGTATATCTCAAGAGGAAGAAGAAAAAAAAAGTGAGATATATGATTAGAATTTAAGCTATTAGTAGGATTAAGATTAAATGTGGGAAAAATCACATATGACTTTTATATTAGAAATATAAATATAGAGAAGGATTTTGGTGTGTGTGTGTGTATATATATATATATATATATATATATATATATATATATATATATATATATATATATATATATATATATATATATATATATAAATTATTAAATTCCATTCCATTTAGGACCGTGAACAAAAGGCGGAGCTATTTGTTCCCCAGCCGCCGAGAGGGAGTTTTGAGAACCATGGAGGAGGGCAATTCTGCTCAAACGAATACGACATTCGAGTCGGAAAACTCTGCCGTCGGAATGTCACAGGAAGAGTGTACGAAGCGGATAGTGAAAAGCCTCAAGCGTTAGTATTGATTCTACTGTCATCTTTTCTTTCTTTGCCATGTTATCATGATCAAGCTTGCTTGTCATTTATTTTGATTGCTATTTGATCTGCTTTCTTATTTGCATGATTTCTTCCAGATCCAACTGTAAGGTTTTTGCGGAAGCACATGGAGCAGGCGGGATGCCCGGTGTGGGTGAAGCTAATCTTGGCGGCCAATTGCAAGAGAAAGGGAATCGCCGGAGGCTATTCCTCTGGTAATGGGGTAATTAATTTCACTCATTTAGGTTTCGTTTGGGACGGCTTTTTTCCTGCTTCTTAAAGCGGCTTTCTAGTACATAAATTTTAATTTTTCACTAGAAAGTCTCTTTAAGAAGCAGCAGGAAGAAAGCCGTCCCAAATGAAGCCTTAGTCTTCTAGTACTATAACATGTTTTAACAAGGGTTTGGGTTGTGCAAAGCTACCAACTTTGCACTTCTCGACCTACTTGACATTCCTACTAGGTCATCTTGGTGAGTACACGAGGGCTTATTGTTTTGGATTTGTTATTCTATTATACATGTCTCCACCCGTGGGGTTTTGATTTCCTAGTCAAACACTTTCTGTTTAAACCCGTGGAGTTAAATCAAGTGTGCAGCTTTTCTTATGGGTACAACTAGGAATGTGTCATGATCTCAGTAATGGAATTCTAGTTACTGGAATTCTAGTTACTGGAATTCCATTCCTGAGATCATGACACATTCTTAGCTATATGTATATATATATCTTATGTATGTTGGACTATGCAAAAAGATTGCTTGAATCATAAGGGATTGTTTTGCTTACAATAGAGGTTGGAAGTGGATGGGGATAATTATAGGATTGTAGTAGTTTGAAGGAGAATGGTAATGATGATGGTGTGTGGTTGGATTGTGGATGCAAGCCCCAAAACCGAGAGCTTTTAAGTTTATGATAATGGAATTTGTAAGCAAATCCAAGCACTCCTAGTCTTGCCTCAATGGATGGTGGTGAAGATGATTGAGGAAGGATGTAATGGATGATGAAGTGAATGGAGGGGAATGTTTATTTAGTAAGAATAAGGAAGATAAATAGGATAATTCACTTGCTTTACCCCAAAGAAGCAATGTAGGTGAAAGCCACTAAGAAAATCAGTTAACTATGGAATTTGGCTACCAAGGCAAATTATTACAGAAATAAAAATTACAACATTGATTTTCAAATCCTAGTTATCAACTAGGACTTGAATCTTGTGATTTGTCCCTTCATTTCTTGTGCTACATCATAAAATAGATTGAAAAACCGAATGGGTTCATTTGGTTTCAGTTTGGTTTTTAACCGAATAATAAAAAGGTTTAGTTTTCATTTTGGGCTTGGGGAAGTCAATTCAATATGTGATATACACATTTATTGTTTTGTTGTTACCAAAAATGAAGAGTTGGTCTTAAATTTATAACTTATAAGAAAATATCAGACTTCTAAGCTTTATTAGTGTAAATCAAATATTTCAAACCAATCTTTTTTCTAGTTAAGCTCCTCCGATAAGGTTAAAAACTAATATGAACGATCTTCAACCTTAATTTGGTTTTGATTTGCTATTTCATTTAGTTTGAAATTATGAACAGGTTGGAACCTTAAACAACCACATGACAGTTTGTGATTTTATTGTCATGGATTGGAGAGCATGATTATCGACTTACAAGCTTCAAATTTGAGTGTCATGTGCTAATTGTTCATATATTGCATATGCAACTCACACACACATAGTATGTTACTGCTAATTGTATTTTTTCTAACATCTGTGGACTAAGCACATATAATATGTGTAAATTTTCATAGGATTGAATTTAAAGTTAGTTTTCTTTCATCTCTAAGCATTTTCCATCATAAAAGTTGTTGTGTAGCCCACTGAGGCATGAATATTTAGTTACAAATCTATTCCTGTTGCTTCCTCTGTCTTCTCTTATTCTTGGTGTAATGGTCCTTGCCCGAGTATGACTTTTCTCTTCTCACTTCTATTGCATCTAGTGGTATTAGGATAGGAATTATCCTATTCTTTGAACATGATGGAAAGCTTTTGGACTTTCAAAGAGAGAACATCAATCAATATGCTTATTGGGGTTATTGTCCACAAAATGAAGGTATATATCTTCAGTTCAAATAGGTCAAGTACATTGAGGTAGATATTTATGAGGTAAGCATGATTGGTGAATACCAGTAGTTTTCAGATACTAATGGATACAACCACCATCAATCATCAATGTAATAGGGACTTTACTCTTGGAATAAAAAAGAGTCTATGGCCACTAGAGGAAAATGGATCATTTTTCAAGGCAATAAAGAAAGAATGTTTGCCATACTTGTAGACAATCTTTCTTTTTAAAGCACCAAATGTTGGTTTTTAGTGTTCCCCAGAATCGTGAAACTTATAGGGGAATGAGCAGAAGGCATTCGATTGGGATATTTATTGTTGTTGGCAGATTTTTATTTTTTATTTTTTAGGAAAAAACTACTGATGGTGAGTAGTTTATTGATAATCTTCCGCCGAAAAAATGTTAGTAAGCTAAAGTATCAATGATTTTTTTGTATTATTTATATTGGTGAATTCCAATGGACTTCTAATGATATTGAATACCCGTATATTTTTCACTTGTAAGTTGTAATTATACAATAAAACAAAAGTTACTAAAAGTTTATATATTGTTAAAATTTTCTTAGCTACTTTAAATCCTAGTCGTTCAAACTTTATAACGACTGTTGGAAGATATGTGAGGAAAATCACTATTATCATAAATAAATATGTATATCTATGTTTGGGTGTGTGAGGAGGGTGAGAGAGAGCGAGTGATGTGTTAAAATGAGATTTAATATTATTAGCCATTGGAAATGTTTCCTAATTGAAGAGGGAAGATTGAGGCGGTGGGCTCTGAAAATTCGGCCGCGGCCTCCGCCCGCTTGCTTTTCTTCGGGGGGGAGTTTTAACGGAAGGTTCTGGGATAAATTTTGGAAGACAGATGAGTTTGTAAATATGACACTACCCAGAGATTTCTCCCTCATTTTGCGAGGATTTTATGATATGATTTCTGCTTTCCTATAGGAGCAAGCCCCTATAGTTAATTACATCTCCCGATCACGAGAGAGAACTTTTGATTAAGACTAGTCATCAATCAGATACATTGTATTTATAGATACGTAGTATCAGGCTTATAGTAGCAGCATGGGCTTGGATGTTTGGAAATGGTTGAGAATTTAAATATTTGATATTTAAAATTTAAAATTTCACCATCTTGCACTTAAAGCAAATGGTGGGGGAGTGGATGATGAACCCGATCAAGATCCCATGATTCTGTCGTCTCGGGCCATCGTGGTCGCTGGTTTACTTAGTCATAGGAGGTAGTCAACCCAACCTGACAGAATAATACTTGTCGGCAACCATGTGTTGCTTTGTCCAATAGTACTTTGTAGACCTAGGGTGGTTGTTTGTCTATTGGGACAAATTTAAATCCACCTTAGCTAACATAAGACTTTGTGTCCTATTGATCATATCTTATTAATTTATATCTCAAAGATTTGATGATACTAAGGAACGTATTGATCTGGCCAAACCGCTATCTTGTGGTGTCATTTGGCTGCAAAATCACTCGGTTTAGAGGACCCCGGGTCAAAATCGTTTATCCTGTGGTGCTATTTGGCGGCAAAATCGTCGGTCATAGGACACGTACCACTTCTTTATTGGCATGAGATTATTTGAGAATGGATCATAGTGATATTTTCGACCAGGCATTAGCTCCATGTGAGCTGAAGTAAATTTCATTTTGTCCAACTCGGCAAGCTGTTGTAGATGGTGGATGGATTTTTACTTTAAGTTATCTGATGGATGATTTCAATTTTAAATATTTAGATTTTGGAATGTTTTTTGGATTCTTTGGAGCTTTGAATTTCGTAAGTATTTGGGTGGCCTTTGAATTATTTAGAATGGACCCCTCCGATTGAGATTTACATTCAACGAGGCCATCATTGGGGTGTATGGGGCCATTCTTTGACTAAACCTTGTCGACTCTGTCGGGCTGTCGACAGAAGATTGGGTTTCATAGGCTTTATGTGTTTGTGAATGAATTTTCTTTGTTGAAGGCATTATATGAACGTTTAAAATAGATATTTCGGTCGACACCCTGACCGTATATCTGTTTGATAATTCGAGCTACGTCGATTCCTATCTATTCATATAGGAGGATCAGCCTCGAATTACATTCATTTTTGAACATGCGCAGTATCTCTAGACGTTACGTGTATACCAATAACACGCTCGTCAGGGCCCATGCAGGTTTTGTGATTGCACTTGCCCTTATGTGTACCTATGTGTATACATATTACGGTGTATGTGCAGAGGTATTTTGAACATTTAACAGTTCTACAACATCCTGTAGAAGCTCGTATTTGATGTAGTTCTTCAATATTCATCCATAGGTGATATGTTAAATGCACAATGGGTTTCCCACAATGGTCTGTATGAACTGGTGTACATTGTGTATCCGCCACCTTTGAGTTATGTGTTATTATCAGTGTAAGCTTATAGGACCACTTGTCCATCAAGAAACTTGCAAGCCTCAATAATCTTATCCATCCCAATTCTAGTACTCGGTTGAACTGGTACTCGCTCACTGAATCTTTGAAGATAATGATTTGATTTGACTTTCTCTTCTCAGAACTTATATAGAAATTTGTAGACAACACTTGATGCCTTGTACCTTGAAGTTGATGGCCAGTGTCTTAAACTAACAATCACGGCAATCAAAGATACTTCAAACCATCTAAGATAGATGTAAGAGGTACCCATTCCTAAAATAATTGTTGCAGTCTTTGAGATGACTGGAATAGCAGGTATATTTTCCATCTGTACTTGTTAGTTTAGGTCACAAAACTCTGCACTAATCTTTGACAACACATTTGTCAAATATTGATCATTAGCTCCAGTGGGCATGATAAGTCCCTTACGTCAGTTTGTAGGTATTTGTATTTACTGCATGTCATCTTCCTTTGCTTGCAATGGATCGACATATTTGCTGACCATTTGAATGGTAGTTGATCATAGGGGGTTGCAATATCTACTACATGGTACTGATCATCACCCATAGTTATATCATTATATCGTTGTTAATGGGCATCTATGCTTGCCACAATATTCTACCTCATGCCTATAGAGGATCCACCATGTTGGTGATACGTTCTCCATTATTGCTTGTGGATAGGTCCGTTATATGCATCGTCAGATTTATGTTCTTACGTATGGGTAAGTTATGCTGCATGAGGATCTTCTAGTGTTACTCACAGGCATTCACATTTGACGTAGTCACTTTATATTTTGTTTGTGGACAACATATTGGATGTATAATGGGTTTCCTACAGTAGCTCGTAGGGGTTTACATTTGATAACGGACTTTTGTATCTTTTCATAGATGGCACTTTGTGTATGTGACAGGTCTCCTACGATAATTCATAGGAGTTCGCATTTGCACCAACCTCTTCATACACATTGATCGGTAGGTTGCTTTATTCATTTGCATATCTCCCCATTATTGCTTAAGGTATCACATACACTATAAAATTTTTGTCATCAACTCCTAATCTCATAGGTGATCATGCTTGTGTAACTGATATGGATGCTACACACCAGTTTTCATCATTTGTAGGTGACTTATGAAGTTTCAAGGGCTCCACATGCTTCCTTGTGACCAAATCATTCATTCTCTTTAGTTCTGTCATCTACAAGTGAATCATGTTGGCAATTACAGACTTCTTGATGCTTATGTGTAAGTTGAAGATTCTTTGTTGTAGCATTGGACAAATCGTTCCACCACAAATTCTTTGTTCATGCTTCTGAGAATAGTTCATAGTCTACATGATAATTTTATTCATTAATGCTTGTGTTTTGACCAGTCTGATGGTCTTTAACGTTCGTTTGAAGCTCTTTATGTTGTTCTTTGGCACTCATTTGTGTGATTAAGACCCTCCAGCATTTGCAGTTTCAATGTAATTGTACACCTATCATTTTGAGATCCAGTTCACTGTTTAGTGTTAGGTGACATGCTCCCTTAGGTTCATTTTTGTTCTAGTCCATAGTCAAAACTCCTTGTGATTTTGTTGAGTTCAAGTTCTCTGTGGTCCAACTAAAATCTTTGCTTGAGTTCAAATGTCCAAGTTTTGTTCAAGTTCAAGTTCTTGTTATTATATTCAAGTTTAAGTTCACTTTGTTTGATCCGAATTTGTAAGTTCAAGTTCTTTGCATTCAATTCGGTCCAGGTCCCTCGTATGCTCTAGTCCTTGTCATTTGATTCAAATCAAGTTCATTATAATTTGTTTGAGTTTGAGTTGCATAGAGTTTATTTTCAAGTTTTTTATATTTATTCAAGTCAAGTTCTCATTTCAATTAGATTCAAATTTCAATTAGTCACTTGAGTTCTAAAGCATGTCCTTTGTAATCAATTTTTGCAAGTTCAAGTCCCAATTCCTTATATCTTCAGTCCAGATTTCGGCAGCCTCCCAGTGTCTCCCCCATTTAGGGGAAAAAACCAAGAGGCAGCCTTCCCCTCCACGCTACATGAGCGCTTCAGGTAGATGTCGGGTGACACCGCGGCGGCATTTTCTTCAATACCCACTACGGTACATAAGCACTTAGGGGTTTCTGACCACATGTTGAAAAGAGAATACAATCATTTCCCCGCATATGGGTGCTTATTTTTGTCCCACTCATACTACAAGAGCGCTCTGGGGATTACCCATCTCGTCGCAAGCGTCACATCGGTTTCCCTCCCCCCATGCTACATGAGCACGTAGGGAGGTCCGCCGACTCGCCGTTAGTGTCGAGGATGGGATTTGGAACTTAACATCGGTTTCCACTCTATTCATGATTTTATTGTCTTTGATTTTTGAAATTTCTGAAATCAGATTTCAGCCAAGACTTTTCCTAAATTTCTGCAAGCACTTTCTATCACAATGATAAAATTACTTGAGTGCCTTATGTAAGAAATTTGGATTTCTCATCCCATTAAAAATGTGAGTTTGAAATACGGTAGCTTAGCTCTGTTTCTTCATATAAGTTAAAGGAGCACAGCTGAACATCTAACTATAATCTGCCATCTTGTTTGGGGAAATCATGGCCACTTTCGTGAAAGCATTTCCATGAATTATTGTAAGTTGCTTAATTTTTGTCAGAGAGGTGCAATTCTTTAGTCTAATTGACTTTTGTTTTGAGTTTAATACATTGCTAGGATGGAATTATTGCAATATATCTGTAATGATGATGTTTCATGTAACACTTGTGATGGTTTTATTAATTGGTAGCTTACTCTTTATTCTTATCATTTCAGATCATAGTTTGCTGTAATCACATGTCTTACCAAGATGAGATTAGCCAAGTTCTCATACATGAACTTATTCATGCCTATGATGACTGTCGTGCAAAGAACATGGATTGGAAAAATTGCGCTCATCATGCTTGCACTGAGGTAATCCAAAACTTCTTGATATTTCATAATAATTATCAAAATAATTGCATCCTTGAACTTCAATTTTATAAGCAAATCATGCAAGCATTCTGTGTTGGCATATGCGTTCTTATCTTGCCAATTCTCAAAGCTCTGCTATTATGAACTGCCTAAACAATATTCTTGATAGATCAGAGCTAACCATCTAAGTGGAGATTGCCATTATAAACGTGAATTGCTAAGAGGGTTCATGAAAATGCGAGGACATGAACAAGTAAGCTCTTTTTTTTTTTTCTCTCTCTCTCTATGTTCTCAGACTTACAGCGCATACTATAAATGATCTTGAATCCATTTTATTCTCCAATGAAATTTTATAAAAACTCCCTTGCCTGCTAACTTCTCCTCCTCCCTTTAGATCAGAATACAATTTGCCTTTTCTAATTGCATTAGATATTCTAAGATTGATTTGAATGTTTGGCCATCTGAAGGAATGTGTAAAAAGGAGAGCTCTCAAGTCGGTTAAAAATAACCCATACTGCTCTGAAGCTGCTGCCATGGATGCCATTGAAACTGTCTGGGATATTTGCTATGATGACACTTCCCCTTTTGAAAGAGCCCCTTGAATGCATTTTCTTTCTGCAATGAAGAAAGTAAGAGCTTCTGTTATTAGGTTCAGTTAGAAGAAAATGATTTTTATTAAATTAGCCTAAGTCCTTACCCTATACTCAAATGATGGAAATGTAGAATGGAGACATACTCATTTTTTGGTGCCTGGCATGACCAGCCATTGGTGGCCCTCTAAGAGGGGAAATTATTGCGTTAGGTCACCGGACAATCTTACATTCAATATTCACAGTACTGAGCAGTACTGAGTTCGGTATTATGAAGTACCGAATACCGAGCAGTACCGAGCTCGGTACCGAGCAGTACCGAGCTCGGTACCGAGCAGTACCGAGCTCGGTACTGCTCATTACTGTGCTCCAGTAATGTCTTGAGATTATGATAATTTTTCTTCCCATGCTTATGTCGGTTATGATTGTGGCATCTTGTTCATTTATATTTCTTTTGGGTACCTGAGGAATTAATTATTGGCCTTGGTTGCCATAACTGCAACTAAGAAATGCTTGAAGGTAGTCAGTGATTCCTGATGGTCAAGTTGGTTGAAGTAATGAGAAGTTTGGGAGCCTTATATGGGTTGTTATGATGGTTTTTTCTTCTGGTTTTGGCGAAAGCTAAGCCTTTGTTCGGTGAAAGTGCGTTGGGCGTAGACTTGAAGCAACTATAAGGTTTCATTTGGGACGGCTTTCTTAATGTTTTTTAAAGCAATTTTTTAGTATAAAAATTTAAATTTTTATACTAGAAAACTGAAGCCTAAGTCATCTTTCGTCTGTTAAAATATGGTTTGATAGCTTTTTCTTTGCTTTAGAGAGCTTGAGGATTAAGTTAAGAGGCTTCTTGTCCAACTCTTTGTATGAGAAGCTTGCAACAAAGTATGACATCCGTGAAGTTATTAGGAGGTGACATTGTTTTAATGGTGTTTGATACTATATGAAGGGCCATCATAGCATTGAACCCATTGAGATGCTCCAGCGGGTCAGCTCTAATTGATGAACTTTGAGCTTCTATGGCAGTGGCTCCTCAGAGATCTCTATGATAAATGGTGTGATTAAAGGCGAGGAAATAATTTGGTTCCAATTGCATATTGGGATAGGGATGTAAACGAGTCGAGCAATATATCTGTCTAATTGAGCTAAGCTAGTTTAACTCTTATTGAGTTCGAGCTCCAGCGCGACTTGAGCTCATTTATTAAGCTCGCACCCTGGTTGTTAAAAAAGCTAGTCTCGAGCTCGGCTTGACTGCACGATCTCATTTTCAAAGCGACTCGATTGTTGAGCTCTATTAATTAGTTTAAAATTAAAATTTTCAAATTTTCTTAGAATTTTTATTTTTAATATAGAATTAATTTTAAAAAGTTAAAATATATTATATAATATTAATTTCAATTAATTTTTAAAATGACTCAATAAGCTTATAGGCTGAATTAGATCGAGCTCGTTTAATATATAGGCTCAAGCTCTCAATTAAGCTCAATTGATAAACTCATTAACAAGTTGAGCTTAAGCCCACTTACACCCTTATTTTGGGCCTTAACATTCCTGAGACAGTACTCATTACATATCCTTGCGTATTTTTTTGAAGGTAATGAATGCTTTGACCCTTTGATTAATCAATTTTAATTTGAGTATATCTTCAATCTTGACCACAATTTTGATCAATATATAATAACAAGATTTTTTACTTTTTGCTCTGTGTTCCCCTTCCCCATATTGTTAAACATGACTTATTTTTAGGCTTAGAAACTTAGAAATCATATTTTAAAAAATGTTTAATTTCTTTAAAATTTTTCATTTGATTCTATTTAAGGAAGGACTAACATAAATTTTAGATTTTAAAAACCTTTTCAAATATTTTTTCTTAAATGATAATTTTATTTTTACACTAATTTTATACTACAATAATATCATCAAGCCTTTGTCCCACTATATGATGTTAGCTATATAAATTATTTTTCTCTATTATGTTTTATTACGAATCAGATTCTCATTAACATATAATAATAAAAAAATCATTTCTAATGCTTTTTGTTAGGGAGTGATGAACCAAACACAAAGAAAAATGATAAATCACGATCTGCAAAATACAAACGAACATAAAATTTATGTGGAAAATTCAAATCTGGAAAAACAACAGGAAAGAAGGGAGAACGGCTTCACTACAGAGAAGAGGCAGTGTACAAAATGGCTTACAAACCCTAAGTCCTTCACAATATATTTATAGGGAAGAATTAGGGTACCGAAAACAAGCGAAATTCAAACAAAACCTTACAACCAAAATTTGTTCTGAGGGCCCTGCAGGGGTGCTTCCCCTTGACCCCCTACCATTACCAAGCATGTCAAATCCTGCCAGAAGGCGTTGCCCCCTTGGACCTCCGATAAATCTGTAAAGCGTATGACAGACAAGGACATGAACAAATAAGGACCAAGCCTAACAAAAAAGCACACTTTTTAATCAAGTCTTTAGTGTGCATCTACCTTTCTAAACATAAGCTAAATCTAATACATTTTACACTAATTTTACGCATAATTAAAAAAGTGTTTTTTTTTTAACAATAAATTTTCTATTTTCAATTGACCAATGGAGCTCTTAGCATCTGTGTTTCTTTTAAGCAAGGTGCATCTTTCCATAAGACCCTGCAATTCGTGAAGCACGTTAAAGCAATTCCGATTTCCTTTAACTAATACCGAGTTTCGAACTAAACAAATAGTTAATGGTGAACAAACACTCACTTTGTTGCTTGAACAAAGAACCATAGTCAATTATGCTTCGCATACCAATGCTGGAAACAGCACGACACACTAAGAACGAAGTTAAACAAAGAAAAATTGCCGGGTTCACATATATAGGTGTAATCATACTGTCCATATAATGCCTAATTTGATGGGGTTTTATTTAGAACACTAGCGAGAAGCAGATTAACCTTGGCGTTCATCTAAGTGCTTTTACTTATGACTAAGATTTTGTTTGAGATAGCTTTTTTATTGATTCTTAAAACAACTTCTTAGTTCAAAAATTAAAATCTTTGTGCTAAAAAATTGCTTTAAGAAGCAGTAAGAAAGCTGCCCGAAACGAAGTCGTTCAGGACATCTTTCTTATCACTTTCTAAAAAGACTTTTTTAGTACAAAGATTTCTAATTCAAAAATTTTTTTACTAGAAAGTCATTTTAGAAAGCAACAAAAAAGTTGTCCAAAATGAAGACTAATAAAGATGTGTATGGAGCTTCCCTCGCCTTACTTTAATTTTCTCTGGAGATTTGGTTTCCTTCGTCCCTTATAGTGGAGCTCACGTTCAGAGACTATCAATTAAATTAAATGCTCAAGTTTTTTATGTACATGTGGCGTGCCAATCATCTCATCATTAGAGAGAAATTTTAATTAACTTTAAGTAAGATTGTGCTGGAATGTATGTCGCATTGGTTAGAACATATTTTGAGAATTCGGATGGGTCTTTAATAGTTTAGTGAAGTGAAACATCTACTACTAACTAGTTGATATGATTCACCGTTGTTTAGTTGGGTTGTTGGATGAGTACGGTTCGGAACCCTCCAACCTGTGCTCGATTCCTCTCGAGCGTCAACGCCTCTTAAGTGGGAACTTTTATTTGATCCGGTCACCTGACGTAGCTCTACGTTCGGATGCCAGTAAAATAGTGCCACGTGTTCTCACCATTTACCACGCGGCCCGACAACCCCGACCCGGAACAGAGACGGGATTGCTATGTTCGCGTGTTGCTAGGTATTGCTCGGTATTGGTCGATTTTGCTAGGCAATAACGAGAAATACCATTCTGTGAAGAGCAATACCGAGCGATACCGAGTAATACCGAGCAATACCGAGTTTTTCTCGGTATTTCTTGGTATTGCTCGGTATTAGTCTTCACAAAGCAATATTTTCATTATTGCCAAGCAATACCGAGCAATACCTAACAATACCGAGCAATACCTAGAGAAATACCGAGCAATACGCGAACATAGCAATCCCGGGTCAAGTCGTCGGGCCGCGCGGTATTGAGTAAGACCACGTGGCGACATGTTATTGGCGTCCGAACGTAGTTACGCCAGATCACCTGACCAAATAATTGTTCCTTAAGTGGGGTCCAATCAAGTATGAGTCAGAAGATTCCCGGGGTGGGTGACTCTTCTAGGTCAGCCGAGGACTAGTCACCCACCCCAGGAGGTTTCTGAGGTGGGTGACTCTTCTAGGTCAGCTGAGAATTGGTATAAGTTTCATGCTCGACACACATAGAACACTTTTTCAACATTTCAAATGCCGAAGATGTTGATTCATGTTTCTCTTTTACCAGTTGAACTTAAATTATTACCTTCCATGTGCTATGTTCTGCTAATGGCGCTCACATGAGACAAAACATTATGAAAATAACATCGCAAAAAAAGAGACTGAGAAGCCTGTCTGCCTGCTTATTATAAACTCTGAAGCCAATGGAATCTTCTTCCTTGTAAATATCCGAATATTTAAGACCTAGCATGCTCAGAGACACAAGAGAGACTCTTCTTGCTAGACCAAACCTTCCTTTTGACTAAATGTACATGAACTTTGAAGCTTCGACGTGGAATTCCTCTAGTTCTAAAGCTTAGCCAGCTCTGACAAAGAGGGAGGTGTCGGTGGCAAAACTGCTATGGGGTGTCTTAAAATGGAAGCTTGGATGATTATTGTTTTGCTTGCATTAGGCTTTTCTTCTCTTGATGATCATCAGATTCTTGCAGGTAATATAAATTTCTTTTTACTGTTTTTGCTTCAGATGTATATATTAAGTTACCTGTAAGTTATTATTTGAAGTATATTTTGGTTGCAGAGGCAAAATTATGGGTGCGAGATCTGAAGCAGAGTCCGAAGAGGAATCAGAATATAGGGAGAAAAGAAACGAAGGCATGGTGGTGGTCAGGAGATTATTCTTGTGTGAAGAAGAGGAGACCAGTACATAATGGCCTGGACCCATGATTATTTGGATAAGTTCTCTATGAGATGGATGGAATTTTGAATAGCAGAAGAGAATGCTGTTTTACTCTCTTGTTATTTAAGTTAGTATTACTGTTTTTTTTTTTTTTCTTTAGTTTCTGAATTTTCATGGCAGTATATTGAGTTAGCTTTTTTGAGGGGTTTGAAATAGTTATTCAAATCAACAGTAGACATGTTGAGGTTCATTTTGTAGCTTGAATCTGGCAGTGTTTGTTTAGTGATATATGTTCCAGGAGATGATGCTGAAGGGAGAAGTTATTTTGTGCTGTCACCGGACGCCGTCCAGAGGCGAATCAAGGCGCACCAAATCACTTTTTGGCTGTGTACCGGTGTTGTGTGCTGTTGTGTACCGGGTGTCATGGCGCATTTATCTCTGAACGGTGACCGTACATAATAATTTCTCTGTTGAAGGCTAGAGGGATGTTTTGAATTTTAGTACCTATTATGTATCTTATTATTTTACTTAGTTTCATATCTGACTATATGAGAAAATGATAGAATTGTGAATTAGTCCTCTAATTTTTTTCTAAAAGATCAAAATAATCTCCTACTATCAATTTGGTCACTTGACTCTTTAAATATTGATCAAATTAATTCTTTTGTGAATTAGTCTC
Organism: Dendrobium officinale; assembly: GCA_019514585.1. Classification (NCBI taxonomy): domain Eukaryota; kingdom Viridiplantae; phylum Streptophyta; class Magnoliopsida; order Asparagales; family Orchidaceae; genus Dendrobium; species Dendrobium officinale. Next base: position 80,065,427 of record CM033682.1, read on the forward strand.
TATTTTATCATTATTTTTTCGCTACTTTAAAAAAAAAAAAATTTGTTCTAAAAAAATTGTTGTACAAAGCAATAAGAAAATCATCTCAATCGAAGCCTAAATCCTATGATTCTACGGAGAGAGGCGACAATCACTAAATTGAAGCAAGCTGAACATACAAATGAATTAATTTTAAATATTCATTTCATGTAAATTTAACTAATGATATCGCAATATTTAAAATAAAATTATGAATGCCTTTAACAAGGGAAGTCTAATGGTATCTTAGCAAATTGAGGTCCTTAGAAGGTTGCTTTACAGACCTCCTAATGCCAAAAGGAAGCAATAAAGCTATTCAAAATTGTTTCAAGTATATACTTAATTCTCTGATTCAACAAAGTATTAGCTTTGCCTCTGGTTTGCACATTGAAGATAGAAATAGAATATAAAGAAAGAAGTTCCCATATTCAATATATTGCTCGAAAGTATTAGATTTGACTCAACCTCTCTTTGTTTATGAGCTTTGGTTGAGCCACATCACAATAGGGAAATGTACACAAATAAAATTTCATAAAAAGAATTAAAAACCATGCTTGGCATAAAATTATTCCAGCTAACTTATAGGTACTTGATTTTATTGAGAACGGATGGTCTGTATTGATTCTCCCGATTATAGAGCATTTTTAAGTGTTTAAGTACTTTATGATGTCATAATTTAGTAATCTTAGGCTCGTTCGATTCTTCTCGCCTAGCCGCTCAATTCGACTATAAGTGTGTTATATTTGGATATCATTTAGTCGTCCAATTTAGACTTTAAACCTTACAAATAAAATTTGGTCCCCTGATCTTGACCCATTTGGGCTTGGATTGGACCGATATTGATGTCGTTGGGTTCGCCTCTTTGTGACATTCAGTTTAATTATAAGTTTGCTGAAATTGGAGTTAAGATGGTCCTGAATTTAATTTTGAAATTTTTCAACTTGAATATGCCTCGAGATTTATGTACGATCAAGACGGTTTTTGGTGCGTATCAATTGTATAAATATGATACAATCTAAAACACACATAAATATTAAGCGATCACAGCTGACAATCATATTCCGATCGTAAAATGGACTTCACCATTACGTTGGGAATGTCAAAAGCATCTAAAAATGATGGTAATATTATTTGGGTCATTGCATGAGCAAAAATATGAATTTTGCACAAATTAGGGGGTGACGACACATGCAAAATGAGGTGCAAGAATAATAAAGGATTGCTGAGATGTTGATTTATATCTTTATTTCCACATCCAATGTGAATTCCTACGATATATATATATATATTTTTTTTTTTGTAATGAGGAAATACTGTCCTTAGGCCAGTGAAAACCCCGATCGACCTAACATGCAACGCACACCAATTTACACGAGCTAATACTTAAGGCTTTCATTGTTTGTCAATGGATTCAAACCAGGGACCTAGGCTTTGCCTAACCGGCTCTTCACCACCCGGACAAGCAGCGGTGGGTGAATTCATATGATCTACTTGGGTACTTTTTTCGGGCTTGTCATGTCTTCACGAGTAATGTCAATAAGTAGCTTTGACATTTTTGTGCCTAGTTGACCCTGCAATCAAGTATCTTTTGAGAGTTGAGAAAATAAGTTTGATACTTGGGCAACTTTCTATTATAGTCAGACCCAGGGCCATGTGTGTTTAATCAAACAACTTCACTTCATTGATGAGTTTAATGTGCCTGCAATGACTTTCAAGCATTGATCCTTTTTAGCGGACTTAACTTGGTTTGAGTGTATTTTAACAAGTGAGATTGATTCAGTTGTGTCTAGACTAATTTGGATATAGAAGAATCCAACACAGTTTCTCCGAAGCTGCTTGAAAAAGAGGGAGAAAAGACGACATTGGTACAACTTTTCAAGTAATAGATGTGGACTACAGCTTCCCAACAGCTGAAACTTAAAAAAAAAGACATAGAAGCTCTGGTGGGGAGAACTAAGCCATGTTATTATCTTGAATGAAGAAATATGTCTTAGGCTCAATTTTGGTCAGTGCAGTGTTCATTAATTCTTGATGTGTATTAGAATCAAGGGGTGAAGGAACCAAACATAATTAAATGGAGGCTCTGTTTGGCCCAGTTCATTATTTACTCAAATGCGAATGAGCCCAAATTTTCAACCTGTCAAAGAACAAAAATGTTGGCCGAAGATGAATAAGATGCCATATTAGATTTCAGTTTTAATTGATTTAAGAAAATGTTTATGATTTCCAAGGCACAAACTTATAATAGTAGAGATTTAAATGTGTTTTCTATAATTTTAGAATATTTATATTATTTATTTAATTATAAATCTTTTAAAAATTGAACCTTATGTGATGCGGAGCATGTTAGCTTAAAACGTTCCTTAGACTACCTAATTTAGTTTGTTACAAATTGTTGCATGATTTCTAGAATCTTCTAAGTTTCTTTTGGTTTCTACTTGCTTATTATATATAGATTGTAAAAGGGGAAGGAAGGATGATGAATATTATCTCTTTTATGAAGCTTTAAAGCTTGTGTTCCTCTTGTTCCCTGGATTGGGATTAAATCCTTCTTGCAGGTCAATTCTTCCGACGATCCACTACATCAGTTGGTATCAGAGCCTGGAGCTTGCGAAGATTGATGAACTGCGGAAGAAGGTCGGCTGTCGACGACGTTCGAAGCCGTAGAACAAGGGCGGGCGACGAAGATCCACGCCGAATAAGATGGGTGGTCGACGAAGATCGCCACCGAAGAAGATGGGCGATCGACGATGATCGACGCCGAAGAAGACGGGAGATCGATGACTATCCACCTCTCGAGCTTCCACTCCAATGGCGTGATCCGCCGCCAGAATACCCTCCCCTAGAACTTCCACTCAAATGGAGAGATCCGCCGCGGGCTGTCGACCGTGATCGACGCCGTAAAGCCCTTCCAATGGCTCAAGTGGAAGCTTCGCTTGCTCGGATTGATGCTTTATTTGAGGATTTCAATCGTTCTTTGGAACGAGTTTGCACATCGGTAAACGAACAATCTTCAGCCATCTACTCACACACGCTCTCAAAGATCGATTCCGCTTCCATTTCTTCCCTCAATCCAACCCAGCACCCGCCACCGGTACCCGCGACCATTCCCGCTCTCCATCTCGATTTTGCTCTCGTAACCACGGCCCGAGTAGATCCAAAACTCGATGTCGATTCCGACTCCGTCGATGATATTAACATCGTTGAGGGAGAGCAACTTGCTAGACATCCTCCAACCCTCCAGCACGATTCGGGCCCCAACATCACTCCGCTCCCGCTCCCGCTTCCGCTCCCGCTCCCGCTCCCGCTTCTGCTCCGTTCCTGCATCACCAGTGTCAATGATTTTGCAGACAACAATGAAAATCCTGCTCATCCAAAATCCACGGAACCCCTACCTCGTTACTGGACGTCAATCGGCTCATACGGTAGAATTGTTCGTTTCCTGGAAGCAAATATCGACGATCTCTTAGATCAGCGCTTGCGTTCCACCACTATTGAGAAAGTAACTCAGGAAGGAAACGAAGATAACCCTGATATCGTGAAACTGATCCTCACAAAGAGCAATCCTCACTTCATTTGTGACGCTCAAGTTCTTGTTAAATCCTTTACAGAGAAGGGAAAAGTCCTAAACAAGAAGCAGCATGGTGATAGGGGAGATTTCTCTGGTTGTGCAACTCTAAGGCTGGATTCCGGAGACCCCTATAACCTTCAGCAACTCGTGGAAAGAATGCTTTACTTGAGCATCAACCAGGATATTCATCTTCATAGTCTGCTTCGAGAACAAAGAGAGCTTCAGCACAGTGGGTCCATGGGTCTCAAGTTTCTTGATCTTCCAATGTTCAACCGGTATATAATGCAAAATGAAGGAAAGCTGTTTCAATCTAGCTATCCTAAGTCTTTTGGAGATCTTGTTGGGAAGAATGGGGTGATTATAGTTCATGGTGAGCAGCAGAAGAGACTTCATGCAATTGTGGATGTTCGCAGCAAAAGGGTGGCAATCAATTTGATGATTAATCAATTGATGGGAGTGTCATCTGCGTCTGAAATCAAAGAGATGGCATGTAAGTTTTCTGATTTTTTAGATGGTTGCATATATGTCCCAATTAATTTGGGGGGATTTACATATCACACTGCTATGAAGGAAAGGAAAGGCATCATTGCAAAATTCAAGAATATAATAGCTAATGGGCAGCAGCAAGGTGGATCTATAGAAAGAAGCGGAGTTCTTGGTAGCCTGGTGGAGGAAGAGAACTTGAATGATAATCCAATAGCTGATTTCATCTTAAACTTGCAAAGTGGTTCTGAAGCCCAGACCCAGACATTCGCAAATAATCTGATTTCTTCTAATTTGCTTACTTTGTGCTTCGCTTATTTGGGTCTATTTCCAACTGATCAGATGAGATCAAATGTGTATTTGATTCTTGATCGAGCTTTTGGTCCTAGCTTTGGGCAACCCATGCGAGATGTTTTTTTTTACCTCCCAGTGGATCTTCTTGATTTGCTATTTTTTTTGGGACAGAAAAGCTCTATTGATCCTCAACTAGCTTTGTGCCAATGTGCTTCACTATTGTTCTTATATGTTAGCTCGCACTTAGGTGAAGGGTTTGCTGATGATACTCCAGTTTTGGCTTCATTAGAGCAATATATTCTTGTTAATAGCAACTATTTATTTTGTATGACTGGAGATTCGTTAATGTTGGCTCAATCGGTGCATCTCTATGGACTTCACCGAGGTTTCCAAAGGAATGCGAAGATGTCATATAGTCCAGAAACTGAGAAAACATTGCTTAATTTACTAGCCATAGATGATCTGGAATTATTCTCCTTTTGCATACATCCAATGGCATTGAAATGGCTTTTCCAGCAAGAAAGAATTATGACTTACTTGTCTAACCAGATCTTGAAGTTTTGTAGGCTCTCTAGAGCAAATGAGTCCCAACTTATTGTCTATCCATATGGAAGCCAAACAATGAAGATGCAACTGATTTCAGCACTGGTGGTATCTGGAGATAATTACGTTGCACAACTGCTGGTGTCACTTATGATAGAACTTCAGGGAGATGGTGGTGAAGATGACATGATATGTGTATTGAATACAATGACCGAAATACTAAGCTTGCTCTTTGCTGGAAATATAACTTTTTCAAGTCTCCAACCTGATTGGTTTACCATTGGTAGCTTGCTTCTAGCTTTTACTCATCCAAATAAGTTTGTGGATATATACCAAAGCTGTAAAATCTTCGATCCAGGAGGGTTACTCATGATTATTACACCTATCTCCTTCTAAATGACATGACTCGACGGAGTCGAGCCTTTTTTATGCAAGGGGAGAATGATGCGGAGCATGTTAGCTTAAAACGTTCCTTAGACTACCTAATTTAGTTTGTTACAAATTGTTGCATGATTTCTAGAATCTTCTAGGTTTCTTTTGGTTTCTACTTGCTTATTATATATAGATTGTAAAAGGGGAAGGAAGGATGATGAATATTATCTCTTTTATGAAGCTTTAAAGCTTGTGTTCCTCTTGTTCCCTGGATTGGGATTAAATCCTTCTTGCAGGTCAATACTGATTTTAATTATGAAATTAAAATCTATATTTGAATTTTTTAAGTGATAAATGAAGCTTAAAATCGATAATATTGTCCAATTATTATAAAATAATAAATTTAATACATTTCAAATTATTAAAAAAATGAATTTTTTGCTTCATATAATCAAATAATAATTCCTCCTTTTTTATATGATTATTATTCCACATTTCATTCTCAGTACAACTTGATCACAAGCACAATACTATTTATCCCCACCCCTTAGTGCATCTACCAATAGCCCATCCAGGGGTGTAAAGAGTTAAGCCCGCTCGTTTGAGTCAGCTCTGGCTCAACTTGATAAATGGTTCGTGAACCGAACTTGATCGGCTAATGTGTCAAGCTTGAGCCAATTCTGACTCTACTCGGTAGTTTACGAGCTGACTCATCTAAAAAATATTAGTATAAAATGCATTTAAAATATATTAGCAAACAAATTTTTAGCACAATATGATTTAAAATTTATATCTTATTTTCTTATATTAAAATATTTTTTTATTATTTTTCTTTTTATTTCTCACTCTTTTAACTATTTTTCTCAAATTCATGGTAAATGAGCCGACTCATGAACCGACTCAAACTCGTAAAATAAAACTCGAATCAAGCTCAAATTTAAACGAGGAAAGACTCAAGCTCGGTAGGGGTGTCAATTTCGGGTCACAGGTCGGGTTCGGGTCAAACCCGAAATTGATCCGGCACTGTTCGGGTTCGAGTCGACCCGACCTATTTTTACAAACGGGTCAATTTCCTGGACCTGAACCCGAGCCGCTTCGGGTTCGGGTCAACTCGAACCCGCTTGTTTCAACCTTGGCAACAGGCGCGACGCTAGGGCGGGGCGACGCGGGGCTGGTGCGACGCGGGGCGGGGCGGTGCGAAGCGGGGCGAGCCCGGCGCGACTGTAATATCAGTTTTTGCTCCAGGTTCGTCCGGACGAAGTCGGATCGTCCGGGACGATCGGTACAGGTTGTGCAGAGAAAATCATGTTTGGCTGTATGGTTCGTCTGGACGAAATCAGGATCGTCTGGACGAAAATAAGTCAGAGAATCCTTCGCCGGGGACGATATTTGATTTTCGTCTGGACGAAATAATTCTCTCCATGGATCGTCCGGTACGAAGCTCGATCGTCCAGGACGATCAGTCTGGATATATATAGAAATGAGATATTTTGAAGAGAGAGAAAAAGTTGAGGAGAGAGAAAAACGAAGGAAAAAGTGGAAAAGTGGATTTTCGGGCGACGCCGAGCTGTTTTCGTCCGAAGAGACTGTTGAGGAAATTGCTGTACGCAAGGTAAGGCACAATCCGACTTTCTCAATTTTCAGAACCGTCGAGTTTGGCGGTATTATCTGTCCAGAATTAAGTTTTGTTCGAGATTTTCGTCCGTAATTTCCGACTTGTTTAGTTTCTACCGCGTAACTTTCTGTATTTTGTTGAAGTGCCGAGTGTGCACATTTTGGTTATTTTTTTAAGATTTTTTTGTCCGGGGTATTTTTGATTCGACTGTGTTTTTTAGTCGACTGGATTTTTCTGTGAACTTGGAAATTATCTGTGCAGTAGAATGAATGTTCTAAAATGTTGATATCTATATTCTGTGCGAATTTGGTGAATTTTGATTTTCAGGAAAATTGTGTAAATTCTGTATACTGCCGTTGTGCTGCCCGATTTTTGAGTAATTTCTGTTTTGTCCGGAAATCTTCTGAATTGATATGCTATCTGTATATGCTATATAAAGGGAGTTATAAGGGGCCTGGATCCTATGAGATTCAGTTAGTGTCTGGGAATTCTGAAATGAGCTCAATATGAAATCTGATATCTGTTCTATTCCGGATCCGAGGAAACAATCTGTTTAGGTGCTATATGCACTATATATGTATTCTGGTGCTATAAGCACATCTGATCTGATCTGTTTTGGTGCCGTGAGCACAAAGGGAGGCATAAGTGGCCTGGATCCTATGAGATTCAGTCAGTGTCAGGGAATTTAGCTATTAATTAAATATCTGATATCTGCTATATGATTCTGATATGATTTGTTCTGTTCCGATATGATCTGTACGATTCTGATTCTGTTGATCTGATGTGTCTGATCTGTTATGTTTCTGATTTGATACAACTTCCGTTTCCGTACAGTTTTGTTGATTTGATATCTGTCCGAATCTGTTTCGATTCTGTACGGATTTGTCTGCTGTGTTGGTTTTGAGATTCTGAGGATTTTGATTGGAGGTTTGTTGCTTTACTGAGCTGTTGAGCTCACCCTTGCTTTCTGGTGGTTTTCAGGTTCTGGGAAAGGCAAGGAAGTCCAGGATTAGTTCAGAGTCTGATCAGTATAGGTACTTTTGTACTTTTGGTTTTTGTACAGTCATGGCTTTTCTGTTCTGTCTTTCTTTCTGTCGAAAGCCATGTACTGTTCTGTAGATGATTGTTTTGAGGAAATGAAATCGGATAGATGTTTTGTTCCGCTGCATTTGATGATACATAGTAGCTCTGTGTTTGTTAGTCTGTGTGAATTAATTATTTGGAAGATTCAGTTCCGAACCAAATTCCAAAGCTAGATCCTGGTTAGTGCAGCTCCGTCGCGATCCAGCGCGGGCGGGATCCGTCTCGTCTCGGGTCGGGTCGTGACAGCGACGCAGGGGTTGGTGCGACGCGGGGCGGGGCGGTGCGATGCGGGGCGAGCCAGGCGCGACGCTGGGGCGGGGCGACGCGGGGCTGGTGCGACGGGGCGGGCGGTGCGACATGGGGCGAGCCAGGCGCGACGCTGGAGCGGGGCGACGCGGGGCTGGTGCGACGCGGGGCGGGGCGGTGCGACGTGGGGCGAGCCAGGCGCGGCGCGATGCTGGGTCGGGGCGACGCGGGGCGAGCCAGGCGCGACGCGGGGGGCTGAGGCAGGCTTGGTGCGCGACGCGGGGCGTGGCTGACGCGGGGGCCGCAGGGCGACGCGGGACTGCTCGACGAGGCCACGCGGGGCTGATGCGGGTCCGGAAGCCGGGTTTATGTGTTATTCCGGGTCAAATCGGGTCATTCCCGGGTTTCCGGGTCAACCCGAACCCGACCCGGTTTTACAAACGGGTCAATTTTTCAGAACCGAACCTGACCCGTTTCGGATTCGGGTCAACCCTAACCCGAAATTTTCGGGTCCGATTCGGGTCGGATCCGTTTATTGACAGCTCTAAAGCTCGGTTAGACGCGTTTACATCCCTTAGGCCTATCATCACTTCCATTTTAAAACATTTAACATTTTTCAAAACAAACATAAAAAAATATATTTTAATTCGTTTGATTTAATATCAATCAAATAGCTCTTATAATATATATAATTCAGACTTTACCAAACAGAGCATTTAATATTCGGAAAGGTGCTGTCCCATTTTTGATCTTTAGGGAGTTTTTCTCTTCTAATTTTTGCTCTTTATACTTTTTGTTTACACATATAAGTATGTAACTAGTTCTTTTTAATGGAATTAGTCTATGCCCTAAACTTTCCAAAAATAAAAAATAAAAAACCCAAAAAAAATTGGCTTTCAAAGCAATTACCATTCTACATATGCAAATAAAAAGATGCAGATTAAAGGTCTTTTTTAGATTGCCGACAGTCAGGATGGATCAATCCTAACGGTAAAATCGCTTATAAAATGTTTGGTGATTCTCGATTTTTTTACTTTTTATCAAACCCCAATATTATTATTATTATTATTCAAAGGCACAAATAAACTTTGGCCCATATTCAACAAAATATATCTTCGAGCTATTCGAATCAGATATGATCTTAGGCCTTCTCCAGCCGTTCAGCAAACACACGAATGGAGAGCCTTAGACGTTCCAACCGAACTCCATTTTTACCGCCATTCAGTCGCTGGTGAACAGGGCAACGCCAATATTAACGTCACACTGTTCACTTCCGTCATTTCTTTCTATTTCTGTTTGAGAAAGGCGCTTTTGATTTTACTGCATTTTACAGTAAAAAATGAAAGTTTCGGTTGGAGATGACTAATTCGTAAAGCTCTTTTATTTTTTTTTCTTTGTTTTTTACGTCTTTCTTCTTTCAAAATAAAGAAAGAAGCAAAGCGTGGATCTCAGTTCTTTCGCCTGTATCTTTCCCACGCCTTTATGAGCTGTTCCGGCGTCTTCCTCGCAGCTAACGATGACATGACTCTGGCCAATATCACCTTCCTCACCAGCAATCTCCAGGTGGCATCGTCTCCTTTCTCCTTCCCTATCTCCGGCGCCCTCACCTTAAATTGCCTGCAACAAAAATCAAGACCCAGACCATTAATTAAAAAGCACAATTGAAGTATTTTTTATGCGTATTAACGAAGTAAACAAGCAATTTATACCTGCAAAGAGGCACCTTGCAGCTTTCCCGGTCACAAATCGACGAATGAAGCCGGAATAGCTGCCACATCCGCTTACACTGTACACAGCCACCGCCGCCGGCGAACTTCTTCCCACACCGGGCAAAGTGTTTGATAAGAAGCTGCAGTGTTTCGCAAGTGCGGAAGCTTGTGCAGGGTCCCCTGTTCCGGCTCGGTGGTTCCCCGTCATGCGGCCCGACCACCGTGCACCCTTCAGTACAAATATGCTCCAAGCATTCCATAGCCTCGCTGAGTTGCAAGAAGACCTCCTGATCCATCCTTTCTCTCCTCCACCTCTTCCTCCTCTGCTCCCTTTCCGCCATAAATTGTAAAATCTCTAGCTCGAGCCGGGGGTCATGGTTTTGAACGAACCGCCAACCCTCCGTCCGTTGCAAGGCGGCGAAGTCCTTCGCCGCTACAGCGAGGCAACGCCGACGAAGCTGCGGCGCGTCGCAGAGCTGCGCGAGTTTCATCACCTCGACCACGTCATCTGATCCGACCCGCCCTCCCACGGCTGCTTCGCAGAGCCGCTTTAGCCATCCGACACGGTACGCGTGAGCGAGCGCCAGAAGCTGAACGCCGTACAGGTTCATCGCCTCCGTTGCCTCAAGCGGCGGCCGTCTGGCTTCTCCAGCGTTGAGGAAGCGGACGAATTCGAGGACGGCGTCGTAGGGGGCACCGAGAATTTTTATGGTCTGCCCTGAGATCATATTCTCTAGCACGGGCGAAGCTGCAGCCTACGGTATTGGACAGATCATGTGGAAAATTGAAAAAACAGTTAAGACTCTGTTTAGTTTGAAGGAATGATCGAAATGAAATTAGTTTTTATATCTATTAATTCATTAAACTGAATGATTTTTTTTTTTTTGTTTAGTTTTAGAAATATCTTATAAATTGAATCAAGAACATGACTTGATTCACTGTAAATCGTGAAATAAAATAAGCATGTTTTTACAGTTCCTTATGACAAATCTTTTTTATGAATTACACGGAAATTTAAAAGGCCACTAAATTTCTCCACATCAAACAAACAGTAAAAAAGATTAATTTCAAAGTTGAGTTTTTTATGGTTTACCAGGACCCTCGAATGTGCGGGGATGCTATGGCCGCCGGCGGTGACGACATGGACGTCGGCCGGAGATACTTGGCATAGCCAGGACTCCTTGGAGATTGCCGGAACACTCATGGATTACTTTCAGAGATTTAATAGATTGATGATAGGAAGAAAGAAGAATGCAGAAATAGGAAGAGAAAGAAGGTTGGGGGATAGGGGGTATATATACACACGCAGAGAGAGAGAGAGAGAGAGAAGGGAGTATTTTCTTTAATACTTCCATAATGACGTGGACGATAGAGCTGCCGCGTCGACCAGGAGTGGATCGGCTCATGCTGATCCGAGCCGGAGTGGGCTCGTATGACTGGCAAGTGGCAAAGCGAAGCGTTAAGATTCTTCCACGTCATTGCAGCCGGTGGGCGGCGCCGTGTCGCGACGGCTCAGTTGGTGTTTAGAGATAATTATTTATTTTTGTTCTTTTTTTTTTCGTATTTAATTAACGAAACCTCAGTAACTGTAAATACAAATCAAAGATTACTCGCCTACGAAGTAAGAACAGCTCTCGGCATCTGCGGACGATAGAGTGGCAACCGAAAGGAAGCACTTTGTTAATCCCGTTGGATTAGGCTTAATTTAGGCTTCGTTTGGGACAGCTTTATTACTGTTTTTTAAAACGGTTTTCTAGTACCAAAATTTAAAATTCAAAAAAAAATTTAACATCAGCCTTCGTTGTATATACGAAGGCTGATGTTAGGGCGTTTAGTTGAATAAATTCATTAAATATTTCATTTAGGACAGCTTTCTTATTATCTTTTTTTTTTTAGTTTTTTAACACACAAATTGATTAAAAGCAAGGGAAAAAATAATGGCCAAATATTATCTGCGATGAAACCTAAGTGTTATTTTGGACGACTGCAACTCTTTATGAAGTGGTTTGGATGGCCTTTGCTTGGCTTGCGGATAGTTGCAGGAAGCTTCATGGCATTTCCTAAATCCCGCTGTCATCTTCGCCCCTTTTCTCATGTGTTTTTGTGCACCTTTTTTTTTTTAGGTCTTTTTGTTTTGTTGTATTTGTTTTGCTGGAGCTTAATTGGTTGTAACATTTTCTTTATGAATGCAATTAGGCTAGTCCTCTTTTATTAAAAAAAAAAACTCTATATGAAGTGTTTATAAAAATTATTCTGAATAAAGAATTTTTTTTAGAATTGTTGTAAAAAATAATTTTCTGACATAAAATTTTTGTGAAAGTAGTAGCCAAATTCTGAAAAAACAAAAGTAGTTAAAAAATTATTCTAAATAGATCATATATTGATAAAATATTTATTTATTGTAACTCTAATTTAACTAATTATTTGAAGGTTCCGTTTATGACTGTTTTTTTATTGTTTCTTAATGTAGTTTTTTAGTATAAAAATTTAATTTTTATACTAGAAAACTACTTTAGAAACAGTAAAGAAATCGTCCCAAACGAAACCGAAATCTTTTCAAAATGCTTGGCTTAAAATCAAATTTTGTTTCTAGTCCAGATGAAGTTCCGAATTGCCTCCAAATAAAACTACCTTACATTAATTTTAAAATTGTAATTATTTTTTACAGTTAGGCAACAGTGTGAAGGAAATTTATGGATGGTCTCATATTTTTAAGGAAATTTATAGTATAACTAATTTAGAATTATCTAAAACTTTAATTATGCTAGCAGCGTATTAATAAGGTTGTTTGCATGCTAAGAATGATTTTCAACTAATCCTTACAAATTAATATCCATTTGGAGCAAGTTGGGAAAGGACTTACGCATACTAAAAGGAACTTTTATTTGGTCTGGTCACCTAACGTAGCTCTACGTTCGGACGCCAGTAAATTAGTGCCACGTGTTCTCACTATTTACCGCACGGCCCGACAACCCGACCCGGAACGGAGCCGGGATTGCTATGTTTGCGTATTGCTAGGTATTACTCGGTACTACTAGGTATTGGTCGATTTTGCTCAGCAATAACGAGAAATATCATTCTGTGAAGACCAATATTGAGTAATACCAATCAATACCGAGCAATACTGAGTTTTTTTTCGGTATTGCTCGGTATTGGTCTTGACAGAGCGGTATTTCTCTTTATTGTCAAGCAATATCTAGCAATACCGAGTAATACCGAGCAATACCGAGCAATACGCGAACATAGCAATCCCGGGTCAGGTCGTCGGGCCACGCAGTAAAGAGTAAGAGCACGTGGCGACATATTATTGGTGTCCAAACGTAGAGCTATGTCAGGTCTCCTGACCTAATAATTATTAAACACGCTATCACATAAGTTGTTAGTATATTAGGAAAATTTTTCCTATGAATTGGACTGTAAAACTACTTAATTATAGAAAACTGAAATTTAGGTGAGAGGGGTGCTTAACCCATATTAAAAGGGTAAATTTTTTGTAATATTCATAGTTATAGTATAAATAGGCCTATTATGACTAGTTTCTTCTAATGAGAATTACTTTAAGCATTTTACTTATCATAATCACTAATATTTAGGCATATTAATTATTTATATCTTAGGTATCAATATCAACAATACAAGTGTCATTTTAAAAAAGAAAAATACGAGCATCATCATATACATAATAAGCATTACATAGCATTGGAATGAATATGTATGATTTAATTAGAATCAATATTCTTCGTTGATGATAAGAATATACAAGTAAAATAAGTAGACAAAAAGAATAAAGGATGGAAAAGACATCATTTTCTTTTTGGTATTGTCACAATCCCATTTTGGGGTTCAAATTTAAGATTTTCACTAAGCCTCTTAATTACCAAAGGTTAGTCCATACATCTTCATTAAAACTTGGGCTACTTGTTTAAGAAATTTTCTCATTTATTGCAGGATAGCGATCTATTACTTTTCATAATGAATTTGAAAGTTTAGACACTAATTAAGAGGATAATTGACAAATAGGTATGTTATGATTTGATCCAATTTAAAGTTATGTTGGCTCTTAGGTTTATTTTATCCTTCAAGCTCTTTTATTCTCTAAATAGATATGGTAGTAATAGTTCTATGGGTGCAAGCCAAACAATAAAAGATTACATTTTAATTCCCTGTTATCTCTCTCGCCTATCTTTCCTCTTTCCCTACATTCAAGAACAAGAACAGATTCTTCCTCCAAGATTCATAACAATTGGTTTTAGAGCTAGGTGGAGGGGAGGCAGAGGAAGATTCTTGTCCAAAGAAAGAAAGGAGGAGATGTCGAGCTCGCATGCAGGTTGAGATCGTGCATAGGTGGTGTTCAGAGATCGGAGAGGAGCATAAGAAGGTTGGTTGCAATCTGGTAAGCAGGTGACTGGCGGGGGTGAGCTGATTTTTCTAATGGATTTTACACATTTTTTGGCATATATGACTGCCAAAAATTGACATTTTTTCTGTAGTATATTGTCCATGCAAACAATTTGACCCAAAAAAAAAAAAAATTTTCAAGTGTGTGATGGCTTTAAATGATTATTTAGAACTTTAATGCACCATTAAATAGTTGTCCCAACTAAACATAGTTGCTTACAAACTTACATAATAACAATGCATCTCTCTATATGCGTTGTAACTAGTTGCCTCAAAATGTGTTATCATAAGTTGCTCTTGCCGTGATTGATGTAATCATCTTTCCTTTTCAACTGTTAAAGTAGTCAAACAAAGGATGTGGACGACTAATAGTCTAATACGTAGAGCCACACTTCTAGAATCCATCATGTGGATACTAAAGCTTTTTTTGGGACAAATTTTAATTGCTTTTTTTCTCAGAAAAAAAAAAAATTTTTTTTTGAAAGTTGTGAAAAAATAATGACCTGAGCTATTCCAATCAAAGCCTAAGCCTTCTTTTTTTTTTTATGCCTATGATCAATCTATTGCAGTATTCTATCATATTTGGTAATTAGATCTATAAGGGGCTTGATCAATTTTCAATGGTACTCTTTTCTTCCTCCTCTTAGAACTTTAAGCGACCAGAAAGATGAAAACTTGAGTCTCACTCTAAGCTTGGGAATAAAAGCGTTTGAGCTAAACTCTTAAGAATTCTTCTACTCTTGAAGTTACTTGGAAGGAGGAATAGCTCTAGCAGCAAGAGTTGAGATTTTAGTATGAGCTGGGATGGGTTTGCTTTTTCTCTATTTTAGATCAACTGGGAGTCTGGGAGCTTTAAATGCTGCCTTTTTTTGTGTGTGACGAGGAGGCACTATCTTTAAGCCAATGAAAATCCTGATCGACCTAGCATGCAACCCACACCAATTTACATGGGCCAATACTTAATACTTTCACTGCTTGTCATGGGATTCGAATCATGGACCTAAGTTTTGCCCAGCCAGCTCTTCACCACACAGAAAAGTAGCAGTTGTCTGCCAATATTTTTAGTATCGTTCAGCTATTTTGGCTACAAGATTCTCCTATTATTTATATTATACTGCTTATTAAGTGTTGTTTTATGTACTTGTTCTTCGATTCCTTTTGCTCTTTTATTTCGTCCGGTGCCCTGACGTAGCTCTATACGTTCAAACGCCAATAACATGTCGCCACGTGCTCTTACTCTTTACCGCGTAGCCCGACGAACCGACCCGGACCGGAACTCGGTATTGCTATGTTCGAGTATTGCTAGATATTGCTAGGTGTTGCTTGACAATAATGAGAAATACCACTTTGTCAAGACCAATACCGAGCAATACCTAGCAATATCGAGCAATGCCTAGCAAAATCGGGGTATTTCTAGGTATTGATCTTGACATAATGATATTTCTCGTTATTGTCGAGCAATATCAAGCAATACATAATAATACCCCGGTCTGCACAAATCAGCCAATACTTAGCAATCCCGGGTCCGGTCGTCGGGCCGCGCGATAAAAAATAAGAATATGTAGCACCATTTTACTGGCGTCCGAACGTAAATCAACGTCAGGACACCGGACCTAATAAATATTCCTTTTCTCTACACTGATCTCGGTTGTTCTCCCCCTTCCATACTTGACAAGAGATTTTTAGGAATTCGCGTCAGCTTTCTGTGCCCTGCGTTCAGCCGTTCAATATCTTTATTTTAAAAAGAACTACTTTGTTTGCTTTCAAGAAGAAGCCTTTGATCCGACTTCTATAGCCACTCTCCTTTATTAATATAGTTGATTTGCTTATCACAAATAAAAAAATATGGACGGCTGAAAATAGCCGACACTCAGTACTCCATTCTTTTTTATTTTTGTCGATGGGATGTAACAGCTGTAACCCAAAACTCTGAAGACTTTTCTTTCAAAAAAAAAAAAAAAAAACTATGGACTTCCATTACGCAGGACGCAACAAGAGAAGATTCTTCAACATGGTAAAACAATGATGTCGCTTCAGCGGCTCTTGTTGCAAGCAAAATAAGAGCCGTCGGCTTTGAAATTTATACAGTAAATTGGTGTTATTCATAGAAAAAATTATTTTGTGTGGAATCGGGACGAGAGAATTATTCAGTTATGCGTATGTATATATTATGTACATGTTTAAATATAGTGTATATCGAATCAGTATATACGATATGCACATAATATATATATTTACGGTCCAGATAATTCTTCTTATTCGTACACCGCACAGAATAATTTCTTCATTCATTGACTCTGAAAAAGATAGGGCTCAAGTTTTTAAAAAAATTATTTAATGATTTTTTATAACAAAAATATCATGATAATTTTTTAAATTATTTAATATACATTAAAATAAATATAATATATAATTAATTAATTAAAATTTGTGTTATATTTAGGTTATATTCAACTAATTTAAAGTCTATTTTGATGAAAATATTTTCACTTTAATATAATGATATTTAAGCTGCATGAAAAAAAATAAGTTATAAAAATATCAGCAAAAAAATAACGAAAAGATGTGCGGTTGTCTTTAAATTTAATTTGAAATTGATATTTATATATAATATTAAAAAAATTCAAAATTATTTAAATTAATTGTTATGAAATGGTAATTTTGTTAATGTCAACACATTTAAATATTTTAGCTGTGAATGAGACAAATAATATCTGTCATTCATTAGCTAATACAAATATTTCAAAATTAGAAATCGTACGACCAGTTTTTTTTTTATTTAAAGATAGAAAGCGCTGTATTTGTATATTCAAAGCGGAGAATGGTCCCACCTGTGGACAAGTCGTACTGTCGCTCGATTGGCCGTGATATTTTTAAAAAAATCTTTGAAAGTGTTGTATTTTATTTTATTTTTCCCACGTTGCGTTTGAGATGTTGATCTTTTTTTTTTTTTTTTTGGAATTTAGGGGCAGCGTCCATTCATTACTATTTACTATAATGAAAAAATTACAAATGTAAACGAAAATAAACCTGACTGGAAGCTAGAGTGAAAAACTATAGCTTCAGTAGGAGAAGATCAAAACAGAGAAAAATAAACAGAGACAAAAGCACCAAAAAGGTAAAAAATGGAGCAAAAAGGCGAGCTGAAGAACTCGGGCTGTTGGTACAATAAAAACCAGCCACAAACCATCAGGAGTAATCAACAACGCCTGGTTGCCAGTGACCTTTCAAGGGGAAGAATTACCACCAACAATCATCATCGTTCTTCTAAAAAAACACTTTGAGGCACAGCATACAGATGCAACCCCTGGTTGCCAAAAGGGCCATCCGAGGGGTGGAGTATCTTGAGAGGGTCTCCACAGCTAGCAAAAATAGCAGGAAATAGAGCTTGCAATCAAACAACAAGATGTCGATATCTGTGGGCATTCTTCCATTTGACAGTTTTAAGGCAACCGGACCTTTGATTTTTTTTTGGCAAATGTAATGTGTCATTCATAAATATTGCAAAAAATTCTATCATTTCTAGCTCTTCAAATGAACTAAATTGAGGCACAAATAGTGAGGAAGTAGAACCGAGTCATATCCCAGTAAGCATTTAGGTCTACAATGTACTGGCAAGTCAGGTATAAATTTGGCCTCAAAAGTAAGGCCCAAAAACTCGGGATAAGATACTTCAGAATGACAAAAGAGTAGTCGCATTCGAAAAATAGATGAGCTTGAAACTCAAGAGCAGAAGAGCAAAATTTACATGACAAATCAACTTGAATCCCACGTCTAGCAAGGATATCAACAGTCTTTAAACCCATTCTAAAGGCAAGCCAGGCATAAGAAGAAAATTTCAGAGCATACCGCTTGTGCCATATAAAATTAAACCAGTTGATAGTTGGAAGTTGAGAGAAAAATTACTTGTTGAAAGATCTAGCTTTAGGATTATCAGAATCCTTCCAAAGACAACCAATATCAGTGTCAGCAATGGACACACGGTTAATAACCAAAATGATGAAATCAGGTAAGTATTGCTAGCAGCTCCATGACCCATTATGGATAATCTAATTAACTTGTCAGTTAGAGTAATTAGCAAGATTAGAATAATTAGATTGATTCCCCAGTAGATCCATAATGGAAGAGCCAGTGCACAACGGATCCCAGAGCAAAGAAAAAGTGTTGTGGGTGTGAACTCTCAGGATAAGGCATTGCTTGATGTTAGATGCCACTTAACAAATAAAATTCCAATAGGCTGAGACCTGGTTGTTGTGAACCAAGTAAAGAGAGTGATAAATTTCTTTCCACCATTGGAATAATTTGCTGTCCGAGTTTAGAAATTTGCAGATGATGGAGCAACCAAAAGTAAAGTAGAGAGAGTCAATAGAATGAAGACCCATACCACCACAGTTTTTAGGCATGCATGTATCTTTCTAGGCAATAGTGTGAAGTTTCCTCCAAGAAATGTCACGAGAAAAAAGGAATCTAGAGCAGATATTGGTGATAGTTTTGCAGCTATCTTTAGTGCTGCAAGACAATGAAGCTAAGTCGAGTATGTGTGTATTTATATTTGAGTTCGTTTATTATAAATTTATTTAAGTCCGGTTCGAATTCGATTCAATTTTTTTTAAGGTTCAAAGTTAGTTCGTTTAAATAAATGGGTAATCATGTTTGATTCATGTTCGATTCGTTTCATGCTTATCGAGCTTTAAACGAACAAACTTTATCAAGATATAAATGAGCTATACCTCTAAATATTCATTAACTTAACAAATGAGTTTTATCGAGCCTTCTAACAAGCAATTAGATCGAGCATGTTTGTGAACATATCTTGCAAAGTTTTTTAAAATATCAAACAAGTTCATTCATGAACATATCTAATGAGTATTCACGAGCAATCAAATGAGCAAGTTCATGAACATATCTAATTAGTATTTTCGAGCTACCAAATGAGCTCGTTCACGAGCAAACGATCTATGATTCATCTTATAATTTTAATGAACATTTTAAACAAACACTCCCGCGAACATGAACAAATTTCTCTTGTTCATAAAATTTATTAATTAACAATTATTATATCATTATGTTATAATAAATATAATGTATTTATATTATGTATGTTTATAAATTTTATAATTAAATATTAATCGAGTTTTTAAAGAGCTTATTCAAGAGTTTTGAATCGCACATGAATCAAACTTGTTGTAAATTGATCCAATTTTAGGTTATATTACTTTGCATGACATCACACATATGTTAAAGCCTCTAAATATGCATCGTAGATTAATGTCATGAGATGCCCTTTTGTAATAACCCTATTTAATAATGGAATTTGATTTCACAGCTGTGAGCTGCTCTCTCTCTCTCTCTCTCAAATTGATTCTCTCTCTCTCTCTCTCTCTCTCTCTCTCTCTCTCAAGAAGCTCAATCTTCCTCAGGTAAGGAACACAACAAGTGGTATTAGAGCCTAATCAGCAAGATTCAGGGGAAGAAGGAGGAAGGTGCTTCTAGTATTCAAGAAAAGGAGATGCAGGCAGATTTGGATCGCACGTGAAGGCGATACAATCGTACAAAAGTTGGGTCTAAAGGCAGCCACACGAGAGTGTCATTCGCAGCCGAGATAGGGACATGCAAATGTAAGGGCCGTGTGGATTTTGAAAGTTAGACAGGCCAATCATGCGCAAGATCGAGATGGTTTGGATCGCTCTACATCGAAGGCAGAGGTGTTGCATGCAAAAGTAGATGTGGGTGGGGGTGGTTTGGAAATTCGCAAGGGCGATATCACGTGGAAGAAAGACCACTCGACGTATAGTTATTCCAGGTGTTTGGGTCGAGGGCAAGATGGGCGATTTTCACGCATAATAGAAGGTATGGGTCAAGAACACGGCTCGTGAGTAGCAGCAATTGTGTGCAGTCGGGTCACACACGGTCGAGCACATAGGAGTCATCATTATTTTGTAGTTGGTTGTGCCTAGGTCGATATACACGTAGATTTGTGAAGGCACAGAGTAGCGCGACCAGGGACCAATAGCTTGGGCGGGCCAGACCCGTAACGATGTGAGAATGGGCCACTCATAAGCACGGGCGTACAACACATACACGTGAACGTCGGGGTGCCACGGGCGACTGGTCAAGTCGTGGATGGGTCACATTTTCCGTGAGATAAAGGAATCTAGTGGAAGAAGAATAGCATAAATTACAATCTTGATCGCATGCAGATTAGTAGGAGAGCAAGAATTCATTTTTTTTTAAAGATCATTTTAGATCTTTTAAGTTGGAGCTTCCGAGTCAAATGTGGGCATTTCAGTAATAAGTGTTGATCAGATTTTGTGTGTCAGAGTAATGGAGATAAAGAGGTAAGATTAAAAACCTTGGGATTAGATAGGTGGCTCATGCGAAGTCGCAAGTTGGAGCACGCATAGATGTCTAGAGAAGACTAGTGAGATGTAGTGTGCTGATGCTAAAGCTCGGGCGTTCCATGCATGAGTAGTTGTGTAAGCCAGAAGTATACAAGAGTAGGTAGTGCACAAGGCATGGGTCTGTGGATCAAGAGAGGAACATCGACTGGTTTAAAGGCGCTTAAGTTAGAATGCACGGGAGGGCAAGCTGGAGCCGTCAATAAGCACACACAGTGAAGGATGGGTGTGAGCAGGATATGCTCAGTTCAGCGTGTTTGCTCATGGAGTTAGTACATGAAGCAAATCGGATCGCTGCAGGAGAGAATTCTTGCGAACAAGAATAAGTGGTTCTTTGATTTTTCAATATAAAATTGTACCAATGTGGAGATTGTTATAAATTGTTCTAGTTTTAGGTTATATTGCATTGCATGACATCACACCTACGTTAAAGCCTATATATACGTGTTGACCTTGATTTTCACCTAAACCCTAAGTCAAGGGGGAATGACTTGATCAAATTGACCAAGTCAGACCCTAACACCATCTTCATTGGATGCAGTTGGTCAAATCAATTATGTTGAGCGCAGATCCAGGTCTTGGGTCAACCTAGGTTGACCTAACTAGCCCAAATTGCCTTTATTTGAGTTTTAATCCATTTCAAATCATTATTTGCTCAACCCCTCACTGTGAAAGCTGTTTTTCCTTCAAGGTTCGCCCGGACGAAGTTGGATCGTCTGGGACGATCTGTACAGGTTGTAAAGGAATTTCCGGATAGAGAAGTTCGTCCTAGGACGAAATTTTTTCAGAGAGCAACTCGTCCAGGTACGATTACTGTACACGTCTGAACAAATTTTGTCCAGAGGGCAAATCGTCCCGGGACGATCTGGTTGGATATATATGGAAATGAGATCTTTTGAAGAGAGAGAAAAGCACAGGAGAGAGAAAAGCACAGGAAAAAAGAAAGAAAAGTGATTTTTGAGCGACTTCTCTCCGTTTTCGTCGGTAGCTGCAGTTGAGAAGTTGGCCGACTCGAGGTAAGGCACATTCCGCCTTTCTCAATTTTCAGAAACGAGGATTTTGACGACTTTTCTGTTTCGGATTTTGTTTCCGTCAGCGAATAATTGATTCCGTTTTATACTGATAAAGGTTTTACCGCGTAACTTTTGATATGTTTCTGAGAAGATAATTGTGCACGTTTTGAGTATTTTCTAGAATATTTTTACCGGGTATTTTGAATTTTGCGATGTTTTGGTCGAATAACAATTTATCTTGATGTCTGAATTTACTGTCTAAGTACAATGATAAAATTCTCCAAATTCCATCAAACCAAATAAACGCTCAATGAATTTCGCTTTCATTGAAACTAAACAATAGTAATTGTGGGTCAGCATTACTTCACATTTTCCTTAAATTTGACGTTTCTGCTTAGATTTTTTAAATACGAAACAATTAGCAACGATGTAATTTGATAGAGAAAGCATAGAGTAGGTGAAGATGCTGAGCATTTTCCAAACACATTAATCACATTTTAGAGTTCTTTGGTTGCTTATAAAAAGGAAAATGATAAATCACTTCATATAATATATAAAATAAAATAAAATTTATGTTAAGACTGAATTAGAAAATTATTAATTTATTTAATATTCTTTAATTAAACTTTTGCTTGTAACAATTTTTTTATTTCTTTAATTTTTTTTTTTATTGTAATCACATTTTCTATTTGTATGTTTCTTTTTCACTGTTAAAAAAAAAATTGTGCGGGGAAATTACTTATTGCATCTTTCAAAAAGTTATTTTTCTCCGCAGCAATTTTATAAACATCTTTATAGAAGTTGCAATCGTCACAAATGACCTTTAAAATCAAGAAATTTGATTTGATTTATACTTCTTTAAAGATAAAAAATGGTTGGAGCAAAATTCTAATCTATAATTTAGAACTCAATTTCAGACTAGATTTCTATTATGAATTAGATTAAGAGTCTTTTGGGGGCAGCTGCGGCATTTTATAAAGTTGATTGTAAATTAAATTAATGCAGAGAAAGTAAATTCACTATTTTGTTATTAAAAATTGCTATCTATTACAAGAAAGTAGCACTCAAAAGAAATTGTGATTGTTTTTTTGAAAAGCAAAGCAGTTAGAAAAGCTATTCCGAGCACACCTAAAACTAAATTTAATTTTAAATAAAAATGTAAAAAATTGTTTAAGGTTTGATTTATGATGAACTTGAAACTAAGGATCCGTTTGGAACTGCTACATCTTTTTATAAAAGTGATTATAAAATTGCTACGGTGAAAGTAGTTATTTTAAAGAGCTATAAAAATCAACTTTCTAGCACAAAAAATTACTTCAATAAAGTGAAAAAATAGTGATAAAACAAAAACTAATATTGAGATTTGAAAAGCAAGGCATTAAAAAAGTTGTCCCAAATAAAGCCTAAAATTTCGTTTGGGACAGCTATAACTTTTGTAAAATGGTTATAAAGCAGATGTAAGGAATATACATTTTTTTAATAATTTAATCACCGTAAAAAATAACTTCTTAGCATATTTTTTTTAATTAATAAAAAATAATAATCAAATCAAAATTATGAGTGAGAATTGAAAAATAAGACAATAAAAAAGCTGTCCAATGGGCAAACCAAGCCTAAAGCTAAATTGAAATTCAATTTTAATGAAGAAGAAATTCAGTAGGTTAGATTTCATCAATCAGAACAAAGATATATAGCTGTAACTGCAGCTGTATTATTGAGAAATTTCATTGCACGCTCCCACGTGTGAAACGTGCTAGATCTGACGAGTTTCCCCTATAAACAATATAGATCTGATGATCCTTACCAACAACTACAATTAATTATTATTATTTTTTTATTATTTTTATCATAATTTAATATTTTAATCTTTCATTAAATGTATTCAATTATTAATAATTAATCAATATTAGCATTGATAATTATATATGATTTTATCCAATAATGATATATATTTCTTGAACTTCATCCAATAATGATATATTTTTAATTAGATTTTAATGTAATTGAAATCCCAAAGCAACAAAGTGTTTTACTTTTGAGTTTTTGGGATCAAAATTGAACCCATCTTAATTCCGCTTGCATAAATTTCTAGTCAAAATATGTATTACAATAATCAAATCCAATAAGTTCAAGATCATTTAATAATATTATTATTAAAGCACTCAAATTTTCATAAAATGTCAAATATTCAAGAGATATTATAATGAGCTATCTGATTGAAGTATTTAGCAATATGATAAGGTTACGTTTGTGACGGCTTTTTAACTATTTTTAAAAACAGTTTTCTAGCAAAAAAATTTGTGAGCTATAAATTTCTATACTAAAAAGTTCATTTAAAAAGCATTAAAAAAGTCCCCCCAAATGGAGCTTAAAATAACCAAACTATCACAACTATAATTTTTTTAGTAAGCCTTCATTCTAAACTTTAAAAGGCGAACTCTGGTCCGGTGAAAAGTCGTAGAGCTACGTTCGGCCGACACTGAGATCACGCCACATAGCAGGCACAAAATCACGTATTTGTTGGTTTTGCTTGGCAATAACGAGAAATATCATTATGTGAAGACAAATACCGAGTAATACCGAGCAATACTGAGTTTTTTCTAGAAAAACTCGGTATTGCTCGGTATTTACTCGGTATTGGTCTTCACAGAGCGGTATTTCTCGTTATTGCCAAGCAATACCTAGCAATATCGAGCAAATACTGAGTAACTCAGTGGTGACCGAACATAGAGCTACGTCCGGTCCGGACTGGACGTAATAATTGTTCCTAGAGGAGAGAGTTATGGATTTTAAAATTAAAAAAAAAAATTGTTATAAAACAAACTTATTAAGAAAAAAAATAAGGTCATTTCAATGTTAAATGTGGATGTGAAGTGAAAACGAGAAATAAAATCCTCTTCTCGAATATTCTGAATTTACGTTGAGTGATACATTCACGACCACACCTTACTCTAAGGCTTCGTTTGGGACGGCTTTTTTACTGCTTTCTAAAACAGAGTTTTAATACAAATTTTTTTATTTTTGTACTAAAACTCCATTTTAGAAAGCAATAAAAAAGCCGTCCCAAACGAAACCTAATTCTCTAATTTAGTCGTACTCCGATTAATTAATTTAAAATATTATCTATTTACTTGATTAATAAGTGATTTTTGACAAGGCCAGATGGCGACAAAAACACGCAGGAGTAGGACAAACTACAATTATAGGCTATGCCCGATATTGATCTGATAATTGACAATAATAGGCTATGTTCACTTGATCTGATAAACATTTGTATTTATCACATTATTTAGTAGTTTATAAAAAAAAAACTAATTCGCCTGCGTATATGTACTGTGAGAGAGAGAGGGAGAAGATATTTATTCAAATATATGCTTCACGAGGCATATAAAACCGAAATTTCAGATAAATTTATTTTTACGATATTAATATAAAATATAATATTTAGTGATAATGAAAAGACTTGATGTTGCTCAAATAATTCTTTTTCAAGCCCCATCACGCTTGGATCTTGAGTGATCTCTTCCTCATAAATGTGACCTTTTTTTTTTCTATAAAATTTATAACGGGGCCTACGTGTTAAAAATGGTAAATAATACATGTTCTTAATGGATCAGAAGCTTTCTAAATGAACAGCCTTTGAAAAAACCTAAAGGTCTTAGATCCTACCTAATACATGAAAAAAAAAAAAGCAAAGCAAAGTACTGCTGAAAAACAAATAATGAGACACAATCACCAACTGCAGCATCAAAAATAGCACCCCAACGCACGGTCAATCGACTCAAGGAACAACCATCAAGAGCAACCCAAGCGATTCGGATCAAATTTAAGTAAAGAAAGCACCAACCTGCAAACAATACTAAAAAGAGAGAGAAAAAAGAAAAAAGATAGTAGCAGTACCTCCACAACCAACAGGGCAAACCGATATAATCACCTAACAAATTCCACGACCATTACAACCAGAGAAAAACAACAGTAAACCACCATATCAACAAATAACCAGCCACCACCTAAACAACAAAGGACTACTTTATAACTTTCCTTCTACGATGTTTATTGCCACGAGAACCTTTTTTCTGAGTGTAAATGAGTCCAATTTAGGTCTAGGCTAACTCGAGCTCCGATTGCCTACCCAGAGGCAAGCTCAAGCCGAGCTCCTATAGTGAGCTCGAGCTTAGCTCAACAAAGGAATAGCAAACTTGATCGAGCTTGGATTTTGGACTCAAGTCAAAATCATAATTGGGCGACTCATTGTGGGCTCCGAAAATTTCATTTGTAGTGTGATCCCGGCCTCTCCACGCCATCCGTCTATTTTTATTTTAAGTATTTGTGTGACGATGACAGTAGAGAGTTTTAACGAGATTAGATTCCGGGGGAATTTTCAGAAGGTAGATTTGGTTTTAAATAAGACACTACCCAGAGATTTCGCCCTTATTTCGTGAGGACTTTTTGATCTGAGTTCTGGTTTCCTATAGGCACAAGCCCCTATAGTTAATTACCCCTCCTGATAATAAGAGAGAACTTTCGATTAAGGCTAGTCGTTAAAGGGGTCGAATAGGTTATAAACCTATTGTATAATAGCAATAATTTTAGGGTTTAAAATTTGAATTTGGAAGTTTGAAATTTAGAGTTTATCACCACAAACTTAAAACTTGTAGTGGGGGGAATGAAGACGAGCCCGATCAAGATCCCATGGTTCCGTTGTCCCGGACTGTCATGATCCCTGGTCTACTTAGTCAGAGGAGGTAGTCGACCCAACCTAACAGAAGACACCTTGTTGACAGCCATGGGTTGCTTCGTCCAAGAATACCTTGTAAACCTGGGTTGGTATTTGTCTTAAAGGATATATCTGAATTCACTTTAGCTGACATAGAGCTTAATGCCTATCAAATATATCCTATGATTCATAACTCAAAGGTTTGAAGCTTTTAGGAAAAAAATAATGTCAT
This sequence comes from Dendrobium officinale, assembly GCA_019514585.1. NCBI lineage: Eukaryota > Viridiplantae > Streptophyta > Magnoliopsida > Asparagales > Orchidaceae > Dendrobium > Dendrobium officinale. The sequence goes on from CM033682.1 coordinate 80,092,119, forward strand.
CTCAATGTTAAATGTGGATGTCAAGTGAAAACGAGAAATAAAATCCTCTTCTAGAACATTCTGAATTGACGGTGAGTGATACATTCACGGACACGGCTTACTCTAATTAATTTAAAATATTATCTATTTATGTGGTTAATAAGTGATTTTTGACAAGCCCACATGGCGACAAAAACACGCAGGAGTAGGACAAACTACAATTATAGGCCATGTCCAATTGAATAATTGATCTGATAAATGACAACAATAGGCTATGTTCACTTGATCTGATAAATACTCTTATTTATCACAATTTTTAGTAATTTATATAAAAAAAAAATCTAATCTATTTACGTGGTTAATAAGTGATTTTTAACAAGCCCACAAAAACACGCAGGAGTAGGACAAACAACAATTATAGGCCATGTCCAATTGATCTGATAAATGACAATAATAGGCAATGTTCACTTGATCTGATAAATACTCGTATTTATCATTGATACTTCCTCAAAAATTATCTTGATCGGGCACAAATCTAGAGGAAAAATTAAGTTAAAAATTTCAAAATTTAATTCAAAGACCATCTGAACTCTGATTTCAGTAAACTTATAGTCGAACTGAACGTCTCGGAAATATGAACCCAACGACACCAAATTCGACTCAATCTGAGCCCAAATGGGTCGAAATTAAGGGTCTGAAGCGCTATTGGAGGGTTCGAACCATAATTTGGATTACCAAACTGTTTCCAACCATGACATGCTTATGGTTGAATCGAGTGGCTCGACGAGACGAATCCAACGAGCCCAAGGACACTGAATTCCGACATCACTAAGACATTCAAATGTCCATCAAATGGTCCACGATCAAAGGATTCAACATCTGCCGTCCATCCAAGCCACTCCCCATATTCCCTTGATATCCCACCTATTTACGGTCAATGCCACTCTAGAAAATCTATAAATAGACCCCCTCCTCCCTCTTGCCTCCTTGTTCCTCCTCAACCACCGCCTGAGTTCCGCCGGATCACCGCCTGACGTCGTTGTTCTACTGAAGCACCACTTGAGGCCCTCACCTCCCTCACCTCCGCCGAATCACCACTTGAGGCCCTGAGTTTCGTCGAACCATCGCTTGAGGCCCCGACTTTCGCCGGACCACCACGTGAGGCCCTAACTTCTGCCGGACCACCACCTGAGGCCCAGACTGTTGTCATATCACCACCTGAGGCCCGGAGTTCTGCCGGACCACCACCTGAGGCCCAGACTTCTGCAGGACCATCACCTGACACCCGAAGTTCTACCAGACCATCACCTGGCACTCAGACTTCTACCAGGCCACCATCTGGCACCCAGAGTTCTACCAGAGTATTGTCTTACTAGTACGGTCTTTCTGACCCCAGACTCCTGCCGACTACGATCATTCCAACCTTCGTCGCCTATTACGGTCCTTCCGATCTCCATTGATAGACAACGGTCTTTTTGACCCCTATCTCATATCGACTACGGTCCTTCCGACCTCCGTCGCCTACTACGGCCTTTTCGACATCTATCCAATCGATCATGGTCTTGCCGATCAAACAAACATGTCTATGTTGATTATTGTAACTCTCACCATGTAATGCACTCTATATGATGTACATATGGGACATCAAGCCAAGGCCTTCTCCCTAGGAAGGGCCTCATTTGTAATCGACTGCAAATACTATTGGATTCATTCAAACTGGGTTAGTCCCCGTTGTTTTTCCCCCTTTTTAGGGGTTTCCACGTAAAAACTCTGGTATCTCTTATAAACGTTACACCCTCTCTCTTATCTGCTTGTGTGTTTAATCTTCGTACAACGATAAGACATTAAACTATATATTTCTCTATCGTTGCGAATACTCGAGGACGCAATAATCACAATTTTTAGTAATTTATTAAAAAAATCTAATTCTCGCGCCGCGCGTGTATATATATATATATAGTGATAGAGAGAGAGAGAGGGGGGGAAGATATTTATTGAAACATATGAAATCGAAATTTCTGATAACTTTATTTTTATAATAGTAATATAAAATATAATATTTAGTGATAATGAAAAGACTTGATGTTACGCAAATAACTCTTTTTCGAGCCCCATCTTGCTTGGATCTTGAGTGATCTCACCGCCATGAAGTTTCACTGTGAACCTTTTTTTATGAGTATAAATGAGTCAAATTTAAGTCTAGACTAACTCGAACTAGGATCGCTTCGCTTGCCTAGAGGCAAGCTCAAGTCGAGCTCCTATAGCGAACTCGAGCTTAGCTTGCCAGAGGAACAACAAACTCAAGTTTGGCTTGCGGAATCAAAAGGCATCGTGAGACTTCGATAGAGAAGTACTCATCACATCAATGATGTGTGTTGAAAAAGAGGAGCTCACTAGAGAAGGAAACCATGAGAGTTTTATATGGAAGCAATTTTAGGACTAATAGCATATGTGATGAGAATCTAGTCTTAGGATTTAAGCTCACAATATTAGGGTTCTGAACAGAGTTCAAATGATTATCTGCGTTGAATTAGATTAGGCAATGGAGAAAAAAGAAACATGATTTAAGATTTATGCACAATAAAATATTTTCTCTGTTTATTCTGTAATAAAAGAAAATTATTAATCTCAAATAATTTTTTTATTTTACATGATTCTTTTTAAATATGTTGATGTATTAAATTCTCATAAAAAATTTATGAGTGAAATAATGTAGCACTTTTTTTCCTTTATAGATAGAAAGTTAAGTATCTAACTAACTAAAATATGGCAAAAAAATATGTTATAAATAAGTAGATATTAAATAAGTGTGGATCAATTATAAATAAGAAAAATATTAAGTCAATTATAGATTAAGGCTTCATTTGGTATAACAGTTTTTAATGATTTTTAAAGCAATTTTTAATGTAAGAATATCATTAAAAATTTGTTTGAACTAAAATTTTTTATAAAAAAAACTGATTTAAAAATCAATAAGAAAATTATCGCACATCAAGTCTAAATTTATATAAAAAGCTAATGAATATTTAATTTTTTTTAAATCATAAATTTACCTTAAAATAGAAATGGCTGTATGATAACCAAAGAGTCAAAAGGCTTTTTATTTCTCTTTCCACGTCATATAAAATATTGTATGTTCTTTTAATAATTTAGTTGTATTTGCCTCTTAAATTCAATTATAATGCTTAATAAGTTAATTACATTGACGAATAAGAATATGTGTGTGAAATTAAAGCACGTGTAACAAAATTAGGCTCTCATCATACAAATGCATCAAGAAATCTGATAAATTTGTTTTTTTCAATTTATTATCCGATCAAAACATAACAAATTAAAATTTCACCTATTTCAGCTCACTACGTAAATGTCATATTTTTATTTTATGTGTTAGTTTAACTTAAATACTACTTAACATTTAAAAGTAACAAAAGTAAAATCGTGGTAATCATTTTAAATCTTTGCTTAACATCAGTACTCCAAAAAAAATTCGTTTAATTTTTTTCCTTAAAACTCTTATTTTTGGGTATAATATTCACATTTTTTATCAATTAAAACGTCTATGTTTAACAAGTTAACTAAAATATTTTTTTATTAAATTGGGTTATCGGGTCAAATTTGAGTTGCTAACAAGTTGGACTAGAGTCTACCTTTTGACCCATTTACTAAATAGGATGAGTTTGAGTTGACAAAATTCCATTGGGACTCAAATCCAACCCGTTGATCCATTTTGACATATATATATATAGTGAGCACATTATGCTTATGCAATTTATATGCACTATTTTTAATATATAAAAAATATAATATTGTGTCAACTGTCAAGCAAGTGTCCGTATCTTATATTTTCAATAATTGGCATGTCATGTCCGTGTTGTCGTGTCCGTGAGGGCCACCTTGATCATGTTGATGAAGCATATGACATAATGGTCAGTGTCTCAATTGATGATTATAGTGACAACAAGAATGATGTGGCATATATGTGGCGGATCCAAACAACAATATTAAGTTTCTGAGTCATGACTTCGCACAGTAGTGTTCGTGTAGCTTATGAAATGATTTCCAACAATGACTTCATTCGAGCCTATAGAATTTTGACAACTCTTCGGATAATGTAGCATCACAGTAAGAGGAGAAATTATTCCGAACCGGAAGAACCATCCGAACATGTGATTATACACACTGTGTACAAATTTATACACACTGTGTATCAACTTGTGTACACATAGTTTATACAATATGTATACTCACAGTCCAGACGGTTCTTCCCGTCCGGACTCCGCACCAAATAATTTCTCCAGCAATAGGGGTCATTCTAAATGTACTTCATGCAAGCACATTTTTTTCCCAATACAGGTGGAGCTCTAGTGCATGTTGAATGGTTGATTCATCATTAATAACGTGGAAAATCACTAGGTTAAAGTGCGTACAACAAAATCATCCATCATGACCATGTCCTTGGCGACCATACACATTTAGACGCTAGCGACAAGGTGGGGCATGAAAAGTCTCAGGCAGGTAGTCTGCACATATATGCATGCAGCTAATAATGTTAATCAAGCATCATCAATGTACATCAAAGTTCATATGTCATTACATACTCCCAGCATTCAATTATTTTACTTAAAACCCAAAGAAATCGCAATGCATGGAAAAATGAAATTTACTATCAATATTTACTATAATAAAGCTTGAGATGTCATAAATAAAACTATCAAGTTCATATTTGAAAGTTGGCAGAAATCAAATAGATCATTTGATAGGTTCATGCAAGTCATGTGTTCTGCTTTAAATGGATCAGTATAAGGAAGACCAGCAAAATACAAATGTCTCTCACTATTTTCAAAACATGTTGTAGGCATTTGAGATTGGATGCTACATAGTTTGGACGATCCATGGCTAGATGGAGATTTTGTCATATTGTCCATAGTTTGTATGACACATTCCTACTTAGAAAAATATAGGATGATGTTGTTGTCCATTGTTGGAGCAGATCTTCCCCAAGACTTTGATATCATCAAGAAATACAATGAATCCTAATTGTAGGTAGTTATTTACATGGTTAGTCCAAGATTATCTACTACAAGAATTTGAAGAGACTGTACAATCCACCATTTATGGTTTCTAAATTCACTTTGAGTCATGTGGACCGTTCAGATTGGTTGGATGGGTCTTGCTCCTCTCCTTGTAGGGATGTTGGAGAATGGTTGGATGATACAGAAGATGATTTTCATGAGTATAGCTTGACTGTAAGTCGTTGTGCTAATAAAGTCCAATTTCATGGTGCTGACAAATGGGGTAGGCGTAAATCAAGAAAGAAGTGATTGATTTTGTTGGTTTGAGTATTTTGCTAATTCAGACTCTTCTTTCTCCTTTTTGTTGTTGTTTTCCTCTGGTTGTAATGGTTGTGGAACTTGTTGGGTGGTTTTGTTGTTTTTTTTACAATTGGTTGTGGGGGTAGTGCTCCTACATTCTTCTTTATTTTTTCTTGTTTCTCTATTTAGCATTATCTGCAGGTTGGCGCTTTCTTTACTTGGATTTGATCTGGATCATTTGAGTTGCTCTTGGTGATGGCTGTGTCACTTTGCCGTGCATTGGGGTGTCTTTTTGGATGCTATAGATTTTGTTGATGTTTCTTTTTTTTTTTTCCAGCTTATACTATACTTTGCTTTGTTTTTAATTTTTTTGTACTAGATAGGATCTAAAGCTCTTAGGTTTTCTTTCAAATGTTGTATTTTTAGTGAGCTTCTGATCCTCTAAGGAAGTGTAATTTTTATCATTATTAACGTGTAGGCCCCGCCGTGAGTTTTATCCAAAAACGAAAAAAAAAAAAGATTTAGACCTACATTCATTGGTACATTGAACTCGTGATAAAAAATATATATTCACAAAGTATTTCTTTACTCAAAGAATATAGTGGCTTCTTTGCCTTGAATTATACCGAAATATCCGTGTCTCATTTTAGAGGATGCAATCCATGAACTCGCTATTGAACTTGATGATGTTGTTATGAAATAGTCTCCTCGAAGACTGAGGGTAGAAAATTAAAAGTTAGTAGAGACATTGACTTCATCTACAATAACAATATCATTAAGCCTTTATCCACTACGTGGGGTCGGAGACATTGGCTTCATCTGAAAAGAAAAATATACAATGAGGAAGAAGAACAATCAAATTCGTGCTTTTTATAGACTTTCGTAACCTAAATAAAGCATGTGCATAGGGCAACTTTCCACCACCAATTCCCAAGTTGATGGTCATCATAGACTCGTCCATTGCATGTTCCCTTTCATGAATGGCTTGTGCAAGTATAGCCAAATTAGGATGGCTACAGATGATAAAATATTCCCGACATTCAGAACTCCAATTCTTATTTTGCTTCTAAGTAACAACTGTCACTCTCAACAACGTCACTGTCAAATATCAAATGGCAAGGACCAATATATTTAACAAAAACACACCCATAAACATGTTAAGGAACAAGTTAAGTATTATCATGATGATATTGTGGTCAAAATTAAGTCACAGGAAGACTATCTCTTGATCTCTGAATCATACTTGAGCACTTATGTCACTATGAACTCAAGATTAACAAGTTGAAATGTGCATTTGGGATCATCTCAAGGAAGTTCGTTGGATTTGTCAAAATTGAGATGTTGAAAATCAAAGCTTTCATTGACAAAGAAACTGATAGGAAATACTTGAGTTTGCAAGTAAACCTACGTGTAATACTTGAGTTCGCAAGCAAACCTACCTCCAATTGGTGAAAACAGTGAGAATAATGCAAAATCTGGGCGAAATCAGTCCCAAAACGATGAAATGCAATAAGAGAAACAAAGCCAAGCAAACACAAAACAAGAAGCAATTGATCATCAATTCTAGAGGAGGATCATCTCTCCCAAATCTCTAAACAAGAGAGTCTAGAGCCCAACATCAAGAAATCCTAATTTGCAATCAAACAAAACATAACTCCCCCTAATCCTCTCATGCACTTTAATACAAAAGGTTTCCTAATCAATTTTCCTTCCCAAAGTCTTAGCCGCCCCACCCTTTTCCACTTTGAAATTTCTTTGCTGCGTGGGACCCGCCCAACATGTTAAAAAACAAGTGGGAGGTATACTATTTCCGCCTCCTATACACATGCTGAACTGGCCCAATGGCCGTCTGGGCCGGTTCAGCCTAAACCGACGTAACAATATCGCCCTCCCAAAGAACCACCTTGTCCTCATGGTGAAAATCCGTAAACTATTGTTTCATCCTCTCGTATGGCTCCCGCGTGGCCTCGTAGTCATGGAGATTCTTCCACTTGATCAACACTTCCTTAGTTCCATCTTCTTTCTTGCGAACCCCAATCAGCTCTAAGGGTTAGAGAACCACTTCTAAATCTTCAGTAAGTGTAGCCGATAGCTCAGGGTTAGTTGTGTAGTCACCAATGGCCTTTCTCAACAGCGAGATATGAAAAATCGGATGTATAGTCGCAGATGGTGGTAATTTCAGTCGGTATGCTACTGCCCCAATCTTTTCCGGCACTTCATAAGGCCCAAAGTACCTTTGAGATAGCTTTTCATTCCTCGTGTTGGCGACTGTCTTATGTTTATACGGTCGGAGCTTCAAGAAAACCCTCTCTCCTACTTTAATTGGATGTCATTCCTATGTCCATCCACTTGTTTCTTCATAATTTGTTGAGCTCTCAGTAGATACCTCTTCAACTCCTCTAGCACTCGGTCCCACTACGTGGGGTCGGAGACATTGGCTTCATCTGAAAAGAAAAATATACAATGAGGAAGAAGAACAATCAAATTCGTGCTTTTTATAGACTTTCGTAACCTAAATAAAGCATGTGCATAGGGCAACTTTCCACCACCAATTCCCAAGTTGATGGTCATCATAGACTCGTCCATTGCATGTTCCCTTTCATGAATGGCTTGTGCAAGTATAGCCAAATTAGGATGGCTACAGATGATAAAATATTCCCGACATTCAGAACTCCAATTCTTATTTTGCTTCTAAGTAACAACTGTCACTCTCAACAACGTCACTGTCAAATATCAAATGGCAAGGACCAATATATTTAACAAACACACCCATAAACATGTTAAGGAACAAGTTAAGTATTATCATGATGATATTGTGGTCAAAATTAAGTCACAGGAAGACTATCTCTTGATCTCTGAATCATACTTGAGCACTTATGTCACTATGAACTCAAGATTAACAAGTTGAAATGTGCATTTGGGATCATCTCAAGGAAGTTCGTTGGATTTGTCAAAATTGAGATGTTGAAAATCAAAGCTTTCATTGACAAAGAAACTGATAGGAAATACTTGAGTTTGCAAGTAAACCTACGTGTAATACTTGAGTTCGCAAGCAAACCTACCTCCAATTGGTGAAAAAACAGTGAGAATAATGCAAAATCTGGGCGAAATCAGTCCCAAAACGATGAAATGCAATAAGAGAAACAAAGCCAAGCAAACACAAAACAAGAAGCAATTGATCATCAATTCTAGAGGAGGATCATCTCTCCCAAATCTCTAAACAAGAGAGTCTAGAGCCCAACATCAAGAAATCCTAATTTGCAATCAAACAAAACATAACTCCCCCTAATCCTCTCATGCACTTTAATACAAAAGGTTTCCTAATCAATTTTCCTTCCCAAAGTCTTAGCCGCCCCACCCTTTTCCACTTTGAAATTTCTTTGCTGCGTGGGACCCGCCCAACATGTTAAAAACAAGTGGGAGGTATACTATTTCCGCCTCCTATACACATGCTGAACTGGCCCAATGGCCGTCTGGGCCGGTTCAGCCTAAACCGACGTAACAATATCGCCCTCCCAAAGAACCACCTTGTCCTCATGGTGAAAATCCGTAAACTATTGTTTCATCCTCTCGTATGGCTCCCGCGTGGCCTCGTAGTCATGGAGATTCTTCCACTTGATCAACACTTCCTTAGTTCCATCTTCTTTCTTGCGAACCCCAATCAGCTCTAAGGGTTAGAGAACCACTTCTAAATCTTCAGTAAGTGTAGCCGATAGCTCAGGGTTAGTTGTGTAGTCACCAATGGCCTTTCTCAACAGCGAGATATGAAAAATCGGATGTATAGTCGCAGATGGTGGTAATTTCAGTCGGTATGCTACTGCCCCAATCTTTTCCGGCACTTCATAAGGCCCAAAGTACCTTTGAGATAGCTTTTCATTCCTCGTGTTGGCGACTGTCTTATGTTTATACGGTCGGAGCTTCAAGAAAACCCTCTCTCCTACTTTAATTGGATGTCATTCCTATGTCCATCCACTTGTTTCTTCATAATTTGTTGAGCTCTCAGTAGATACCTCTTCAACTCCTCTAGCACTCGGTCCCACTCCAAGTACTTCTCTACTGAAGAAACGGGAGTACTGCTACTCCCAAAGTTCACCAAGTGTGGGGGATTCTGTCCGTACAACACCTTGAATGAGATCATCTGTGAAGCAGAATGAAAAGATGTGTTGTACCAGTACTCAGCCCATGATATCCACTTAGCCCATAGCTTGGGTGTCTTTGACACAACATCTCAGGTATGTCTCCAAGCTCTTGTTGACTACTTCTGTTTGACCATTTGTCTGTGGGTGGTAAGTTGTACTCCTCTTCAGGACTTTCCCCTGCAACCTGAATAACTCTCTCCAAAAATGACTGAGGAATACCTTGTCTCTGTCTGATACGATCGCCTCGGGTACTCCATGTAATCTAGCCACCTCCCTGATGAAGGCTGAAGCCACTGTCACTACTGTGTAGTGGTGTCGGAGGGGAATGAAATGTGCATACTTGCTCAACCTGTCCACCACCACCAAGATCATCGTGAACCCCTCTGATGGGGCAACCCATCTATAAAGTCCATAGAGATCTCCACCCACACTCTTCCTGGTAGAACTAACAACTGTAATAATCCTCATGATGATATAGCTAGGTACTTATTCCTTTGGCAGATCTCACACCTGGCTACCATCACCTCAACTTCCATCCCCTTCCATTACAGTTCCGTAGCTAGCCTCCTGTATGTCTTTTGTACGCCTGAATGGCCCCCCACAACGCTTTCATGAAACTCCTGGAATAAGTTTGGGATGTGGATCAAGGTCTGTGGCATCACAAATCTCCTCTGATATAGCAGTTTGTCACCCTCCATGGAGTACTCTGGGTGGCTACCCTCTTCTTTCAGTAAATCTGACCTGATCTTTTCCAAACCTTCATCTCTTGCACTTTCCACTCTGATGGCCTCCCAGTCAAACATCAAAGGAACAGATGGTGTCACTATCTGCAGCTCCCCCATACATCTAGACAAGGCAGCCTCCTGGCCTATACTGAATCTCAAAATCGTAAAACCCGAGCAACTTGGACAGCCACCTTTGATGCTCCTCTGCATCATCTGTTATTCCAGCACGTATTTCAAACTCCGCTGGTATGTCCTAACAATGAAATGTCTCCCAAGTAGGTAGGGTCGCCACTTCTGGATGGTCAAAACGATGGCCATTAATTCACTCTCATAGACTGATTTCAGCCTGGCTCTGGTAGTCAAAACCTAGCTGAAATAGGCAATAAGCCTACGATTATGCAGAAGCACTGCACCAAGCCCGTATCCAGAGGCATCCGTCTCCACAATGAAGGTCTGAGTGAAATCTGGCAAAGCTGGGACTGGTACCATAGTCACCGCCTTCTTTAAGTTCTCAAATGATGTTGTGGCCACCTCCCCCCATAAGAACCCGTCCTTCTTCAACTGCTCAATAAGTGGCCATGCTATGGTGTTGTACCCCTCTACAAACCTTTTGTAGTACCCTGTCAGTCCAAGGAATCCCCTCAATTACTTCAGATTTTTTGGCACTGGCCACTTTAGCATTGCCTCAATTTTGTACTGATCTGCTGCCACCCCTTCTTTTGATACTACATGGCCCAAATACTCCACACTAGTTTGTGTTAAGCATCATTTCTTCAAATTGGCCCTTAACTGGTGCTCTTGCAGCACCTCTAACACCCTTTTCAAATGCTCCCAGTGCTCCTCCTTTGTTCGGTTGTAGACCAGTATGTTGTCAAAGAATACCAATACAAATCTTCTGAGATAAGATTTGAAAACCTTAATCATAAGGGTCTGGAAAGTAGCGGGAGCATTGGTATGGCCAAAAGGCATCTCTAGGTACAATTTCCTTGTTGAGTGCTCTGTAGTCCACGCAAAAATGCCAGCTGTCATCCTTCTTTTTCACCAATAGAACCGGAATAAAGAAAGGACTGATGCTGGGTCTGATGATTTCTACCTCCAGCATCTCTCTAATCAACTTTTTGATTTTATCTTTCTGGAATTGAGGGTAGCGATAAGGTCGTACACTGATGGGTGACACTCTCTCCTTCAACACAATGGCATGTTCCTGCTCTCTCTATGGTGGCAATCCATGGGATGGCTGAAACACCTCTTGGAACTACTGGATCAATGGCTGAATTGAGAGGGGTATGTCCCCTCCCTCCTCTAATCTCGCTCCCTCCAAACTGTGCAACTCCACCAAATACCCTATGCCAGCCAACTGTATATCCTTCACCATCGTTTTAAGAGAAACTATGGATTTGGATAGCCATGCATCTTCCTTAATCACCACTTTCCTCCCATCTACCATTAACTCCATCGTGAGTGCTCAAATTCACTTTGGTGTCTCCCAAAGTTTGTAGTCATTTCATCCCCATGATGACATCTGTACTCCCAAGCTCTAGTGGAAGAATATCTTCCTTCACCTAAATTCCCTGGATCGTCAATCGCACTCCTCTGCAAATCCTCTGGCCTTTTTTCACATTCCCCGTACCCATCATCACCCCATAGCAGCTAGTATCCACCAACCTCACTCCCAATTGGTCGACGACCTGGGTGGCAATGAAGTTGTGAGTAGCCCGACCACCTCCCTGTCCTCTATCTTCCCCTTCACCTTCATGGTATGATTCGTAATGAATCCTACCACTGAGTTCAGGGAAACCTCAGCTAGATCAAGGTGTGGCTTCTCCTCCAACTCCTTTGTCTCCTCCTCACCTCCCTCCTCAGTTTCCTCATCATCGCAGACGGTGAGAACCTGAAGAGTTCGATCATTGCACCGATGTCCTGGCGTGTACTTTTCATCGCACCTGAAGCACAACCCCTTAGCCCTCTTCTCCTGCATCTCATTCTCTGTCAGCTGCTTGAAATTTTTCCTCGTTTCCTCCTCTTGTCTTCTCCTTGGTGGCCTCTCGACTCCCTCCTATTGCAAGACCTTTAGGTGCTAGATGGGTTGTCGTCATCCTGTAAGTCCCCCCTATGCTGCTACTCCTGGCTCTCCTCTCCAAATTTCTCTGATTCTCCACCAGTTGGACCAACTTCATGGCCTCTCCCAAGTCACAGGGCATCAAAACCTTTATTGATGCTCAGATCTCTGCCTTCAACCCCTTCATAAAATTTTCCTCTAATATTGTATCTGAGAGTCGCTCAACCCTGCTGGCTAGGTGCTCAAATCGCTTCTGGTAGTTTGCTACTAATCCCTCATGTGTCAAAGCAAAGAACTGCTCATAGAAATCTCCTCCCCAGTCGGTTTGAAATCGTTCTATTATGCAGTCTTTGAATTCCCTCCAGTTCCTGATAGGCCTCCTCTATTCTCTCCACTGGAAGCACGATAGGGCTTTTCCTTCCAAGCACAATCCCGAAGCTACCAGCTTGTCCTCCTTCGTTAGCTCATTGATGGCGAAGTATCTCTCTACCTTGTAAATCCACCCATACGTATCCTCTCCTTCGAATATGGGCATCTTCAACTTTCACACCTTCTGGTCACCATTGTTTCCCCTGATTCTCCCATAATTTCCCCTCTCCCAAGAGCTAGGTCCACCCCATGTTTCTCGATCTTCCCTTGCTCTGCCATAACCCCAACCCCTTCGAAATACCCCCTTCTTTCTTCAAAATCAACACCTCGGCGGTCGTAGTATCTCTCTTGACGTTCCCCATATTCACCTCCTCTTTCTTCCCTCTGGATGGGCTCCAGATGGTGTCTTCTTCCTTCTCCTTATATGATTTTCACCTCATCTTCCTCCCTACGAATTTCAGAATTCTTACTTTTTCCTTCCACTCTTTTTGCCATGAAAGCCTCCGTTTGGTTTTGAATTTCTAACATCTTCTTCATCATGTCCAGGAGATCGACAACTTGTCCTTCCATGGAGGAAATCCTTTCCTCCACCGTCGTTTTGATATGGTTTATCTATCTGATAGGAAACACTTGGATTTCCAAGTGTTTCACACCAAGAACCAAGTAGATCTAGGATGAAAGCTGCTGTCCACACAAGAAAACAGCCAAAAAACAGTGGATTCGGAGAGAAAACGAAGGAGAAAGCGTAAGAGAAACAAAGCAAACACTTTTATTTAATGAGAAATGAAAAGCACTTGCAAGATACAACTTTCCTTCAATTCGAGAGGAAGGAAAAACTCTCCAATTCTCTAGCCGTAGCCTAGAGCCCAAGAACACAAACCCTAGATTTCAAAAAATGATTCAAATTCAAGATAGCCCCCTATTCCTCCTAATTAAACATGAAAGGAGGATTACAATTTACCTAATTACCCTTCTCATTCAAATATTCCCTCCCAAAATTGAATTTACATCAAGTGGGCCCCCCTTGATGTTTCCGCCCCCTCCCTGGCTGCTTTCTTCCGCCGGCTGTAAGCCAAGACCGGTCCAGGGTGGACCGGTCCAGCCGGCCCAGGATGGGCCGGCGTAACATTACCGCCCTCCCAAAGAATCACCTTGTCCTCAAGGTGAAAATCAGGAAACTGCTGTTTCGCCATCTCGTATGGCTCCCACGTGGCCTCGTAGTCAGGAAGGTTCTTCCACTGGATCAACACTTCCTTAGTTTCATCCTCTTTCTGGCGAACACCCCTCAGCTCTAAGGGTTCCATGATCACCTCTAACTCTTCCGTAAGTGTCGGCGGTAGCTCAGGAATGGCGATGTGGTCACCAATGACCCTTCTCAGCTGGGAGACATGAAAAACCGGGTGTATAGTCGCTGATGGGGGTAGTTTCAGTCGGTATGCTACTGCCCCAATCTTTTCCATCACTTCATAAGGCCCAAAGTACCTTGGAGCTAACTTTTCATTTCTCCTGTTGGCGACTGTCTTCTGCCTGTATGGACGTAGCTTCAAGAACACCCTATCCCCTGCCTCAAATTGGATATCTTTTCTATGCCCATCAGCCTGCTTCTTCATGATTTGTTGCGCCCTCAGCAAGTGCCTCTTTAATTCTTCTAATACTCTGTCCCTCTCCTCCAAGTACTCCTCTACTGACGAAACAGGAGTACTACTGCTCCCAAAGTGTACCAAGTGTGGGGGATCCCGTCCGTACAACACTTTGAATGGGGTCATTTGTGAAGCCGAGTGAAAGGACGTGTTGTACCAGTACTCAGCCCAGGATAGCCACTTCGCCCATAGTTTTGGTGTCTCTGAAACAAAACATCTGAGATATGTCTCTAAGCTCCTGTTGACTACTTCCGTCTGACCATCCGTCTGTGGGTGGTAGGCTGTACTTCTCTTGAGCACTGTTCCCTGCAATCTGAATAGCTCCTTCCAGAAATGACTGAGGAAAACCTTGTCCCTATCTGATACGATCGCCTCTGGCACCCCATGTAATCTGATCACTTCTCTGATAAAGGCTGATGCAACTGTTGCTGCGGTGTAGGGATGTCGTAGGGGAATGAAGTGGGCATACTTGCTCAGCCTGTCCACCACTACTAGGATTACTGTGAACCCTTCTGAGCGGGGCAACCCATCTATGAAATCCATGGAAATCTCCTCCCATACTCTACCAGGCAGAGCTAATGGCTGTAGTAATCCTCCTGGTGACATCGCTAGGTACTTACTCCTTTGACAGACCTCACATCTGGCTACCATCTCTTCCACATCTTTATGCATCCCCTTCCAGTACAACTCCCCTGCGAGCCTTCTGTATGTCTTCTGTACGCCTGAATGGCCCCCTATCGCACTCCCGTGAAACTCATGGAGTATGTTTGGGATGTGGATCGACGTTCGGGGCATAACAAATCTTCCCTGATACAACAGCTTGTCTCCCTCCAAGGAGTATCCCGGGTGGCTACCTGGTTCCTTCAGTAATTCAGTCCTGATCTTTCCCAAACTCTCATCTCTGGCACTCTCTTCTCTGATGGCCTCCCAATCCAGCATCCAAGGCACGGATAGAGCGACTGTCTGTAATTCCTCCATACATCTGGATAAGGCATCTGCCGCCTTGTTCTCCACTCCTGGCCTATACTGAATCTCAAAGTCGTACCCAAGTAACTTGGATAACCACCTCTGATGCTCTTCAGTCACCATTCGTTGTTCTAAAAGAAATTTCAGGCTCCGCTGATCAGTCCTGACAACGAAGTGTCTTCCCAGTAGGTACGGCCGCCATTTCTGGATGGCCAACACGATGGCCATCAACTCCCTCTCATATACTGATTTCATCCTTGCCCGAGCAGTCAACACCTGGCTGAAATAAGCGATGGGCCTCCTATTCTGCATAAGTACTGCACCCAGTCCGTACCCCGATGCATCTGTCTCCACAATGAATGTCTGAGTAAAATCTGGCAAAGCTAGTACTGGCACTGTAGTCATTGCCTTCTTCAGGCTCTCGAAAGCAGAGGTGGCTGCTTCTCCCCATAGGAAACCATCCTTCTTCAACTGTTCTGTAAGTGGCCAGGCTATGGTGCTATACCCCTTCACAAATCTTCTGTAATAACCTGTCAATCCCAGAAATCCCCTCAGCGCCTTCAGACTTTTCGGTAGTGGCCACCTTAGCATCGCCTCAATTTTGGATTGATCAGCTGCCACTCCTTCTTTTGATACCACATGGCCCAAGTACTCTACACTGGCTTGAGCGAAGCAGCATTTCTTCAAATTTGCCTTCAACTGATGCTCCTGTAGAACCGCTAACACCGTTCTTAAATGTTCCCAATGTTCGACCTTTGTCCTGCTGTATATCAGGATGTCGTCAAAGAATACTAACACAAACCGTCTGAGATAAGGCTTGAAAACCTTGTTCATCAGGGCCTGAAAAGTAGCAGGTGCATTGGTGAGGCCAAAGGGCATCACCAAGAACTCATAATGGCCTTCATGAGTTCTAAAAGCTATTTTGGGAACATCTTCCTTCCTCATTCGAATCTGGTGGTAGCCCGATTTCAAATCTATCTTGCTGAAGATCACGGTCCCACTTAATTCATCCAGGAGTTCATCGATAACGGGGATAGGAAACTTATCAGGCACAGTCTCCTTATTGAGGGCTCTGTAATCTACACAAAAATGCCAGCTGCCATCCTTCTTTTTTACCAATAGAACGGGACTAGAGAAAGGGCTAATGCTGGGTCTGATGATCTTTGCCTCCAGCATCTCTCTAATCAACCGTTCAATTTCATCCTTCTGGAACTGGGGGTAGCGGTAAGGGCGTACACTGACGGGTGATACTCCATCCCTCAACACTATAGCATGCTCTCGCTCCCTCTGCGGGGGTAATCCCTGAGGTGGCTGAAAAACCTCTTGGAATTGCTGAATCAATGGCTGAACGGAGAGGGGTATATCTCCTCCCTCTTCCACTCCCCCCTCTAAACTATGCAATTCCACCAAGTAGCCTCCTCCCTCCTGCTGAATGGTCCGGATTAGAGATTTGAGAGAAACCCCAGCTTTGGTCAACCCCGCATCCCCCTGAATCGTCCTCCTTCTCTCCCCTATCACGAGTTCCATCCTCAATGTCCCCCAGTTGATCTTCGTCTCTCCCAAAGTACGCAGCCACTTCATCCCTAGGATGACATCCGTGCTCCCCAGTTCTAGGGGAAGGAAGTCTTCCTTTACCTGGATCCCCTGAATCTTCAGCACCACCTCTCTACAGATTCCTCTACCCATTTCCACCTTTCCCGTGCCCATCATCACCCCATAGCCACCCGTGTCCACTAGCTCCATCCCTAGCGACTCCACTATCTGGGTGGAAATAAAATTATGGGTTGCCCCACTATCGATCAACACCACCACCTCCCGGTCAGCTATCTCTCCTCTCACCTTCATAGTGTGACTCAGAGTGAATCCCACTACAGAGTTTAGAGATACTTCTGCTACATCCAGATGCAGTTTCTCATCCTCCTCCACCTCGGGGTCATTTCCACCTCTCTCTTCGTCTTCCTCATCTTCACAAACGAGGAGAACCTGAAGAGATCGATCCTTGCACTTGTGCCCCGGCATGTACTTCTCATCACATCTGAAGCACAACCCTTTTGCTCTTTTGTCCTGCATCTCTTTGTCGGTCAATCTTTTGAACTGTCCCCCATTTCCTCCTCCACCGGATTTCTCCTTGGGCACCTCCCTCTGGTTCCCTGGGGCTACCCCTTTTGAGGGTAATACAGCAGTAGTCATTTTGTATGATCCTCCTGAGTAGTTGCCTCTAGCACCTCTTTCTGATCTCTTCTGATCTTCCACCAGTTGTGCAAGCTCCATGGCCTTGCCCAAGTTCCTTGGCTCCAGCACTCTGACAGCTGTTCTTATCTCCGGTTTGAGCCCCTTCATGAAATTCCCTTCCAGGGCCGATTCAGAGATGTGATCCAGACGGCTAGCCAAGTACTCGAATCTGTCCCGGTAGTCAGCCACGGTCCCCCTCCTGAGTCAGAGCAAAGAACTGTTCATAGAAGTCTCCTCCCCCATCGGCTCGGAAACGTTCTAATAAACAATCCTTGAACTCTCTCCAGTTCCTGATAGGCTCTCTCCTGTCTCGCCATTGATACCACGCCAACGCCTTCCCCTTCCAGACACACAATCCTGCCGCCGTCAGCTTCTCATAATCTGTCAACCCGTTGACAGCAAAGTAACGCTCCACCTTGTAGATCCAGCCATGGCCATCTTCCCCCTCGAAGATGGGCATCTTCAACTTTCTCACCTTCGGATCCCTTCCGTTACCCCGGTAATCTCCATAACCTCCCATTCCTCGAAGATGAGGAACTCCCCAAGTGTCCCGGTCCTCCCTCCGACATTGGTAACCGAATTCTTCATCATAATCTCCTCTTCCCCTTTCAAAATCAGCACCTCGACGCTGAAATTCAGCACCTCGACGCTGATATTCTTCTCTCCTCTCTCCAAAATCTACACTACCTTCATATTCCCCCCGCCTGCCTCCAAAATCCCCACCTCGACGCTGAAAATCAGCACCTCGACGCTGAAAATCAGTACCTCGACGGTCATTCCCCATGCTCATCTCCTCTCTAGAGAGTGGCTCTAGAGGTGGCATGTCGTCATCACCTTCAAGAATCTCCACTTCCGGATTCCTCCTCCCCCGGATTGGGTTCGGATTTCCTCCTACGCCATGGCCGTCAGTGGTCTCTCACTTCCAATGTGTCTGGATGGGTTTTCATCTCCAATAATTTCTTCATCATTTCTTCCATCGCCGCGAACCTCCCTTCCAACCTCTCATTGTTGGTAGAGATCTCCAAGAATTTCCCCTCCAGATCTGTCTTCAGTTGACCAAACTCGCCTTCTAAAACTTCCACCTTCTTCCCGGCCATCTTTCTTTTAACGGATCCACAAAAAACTTTTTCCGGATAGGAAATACTTGCTGAAATTTCAAAATTTCAGCCGCCGGTGGTCCCGAATCGATGCTCTGATACCAATTTGATAGGAAACACTTGGATTTCCAAGTGTTTCACACCAAGAACCAAGTAGATCTAGGATGAAAGCTGCTGTCCACACAAGAAAACAGCCAAAAAACAGTGGATTCGAAGAGAAAACGAAGGAGAAAGCGTAAGAGAAACAAAGCAAACACTTTTATTTAATGAGAAATGAAAAGCACTTGCAAGATACAACTTTCCTTCAATTTGAGAGGAAGGAAAAACTCTCCAATTCTCTAGCCGTAGCCTAGAGCCCAAGAACACAAACCCTAGATTTCAAAAAATGATTCAAATTCAAGATAACCCCCTCTTCCCCCTATTCCTCCTAATTAAACATGAAAGGAGGATTACAATTTACCTAATTACCCTTCTCATTCAAATATTCCCTCCCAAAATTGAATTTACATCAAGTGGGCCCCCCTTGATGTTTCCGCCCCCTCCCTGGCTGCTTTCTTCCGCCGGCTGTAAGCCAAGACCGGTCCAGGGTGGACCGGTCCAGCCGGCCCAGGATGGGCCGGCGTAACACTATCCTTCAAGCCTTTCCTCCAGAGCATCCACCTTTTTGGCCGTCATCTCAATCCGAACCTTTGTAAATCCAAAAATGCAGGATTTGGCTTACAAAAACACCAGCTTTGACTCTTTCCGATCAAATTTCAGCCGCTGAAATTCACCAAAGCAGCCCACGAACGGTCTCATGACTTGCTCTGATATCAATTTGATAGGAAATACTTGAGTTCGCAAGTAACCCTACGGGTAATACTTGAGTTTGCAAGCAAACCTACCTCCAATTGGTGAAAACAGCGAGAATAATGCAAAATCTAGGTGAAATCAAACCCAAAATGATGGAATGCAATAAGAGAAACAAAGCGAAGCAAACACAAAACAAGATACAATTGATCCTCAAATCGAGAGGAGGATCGTCTCTCCCAAATCTCTAGACAAGAGAATCTAGAGTCCAACGTCAAGAAACCCTAATTTGCAATCAAACAAACATAACTCCCCCTAATCCTCTCATGCACTTTAATACAAAAGGTTTCCTAATCAATTTTCCCTCCCAAAGCCTTAGCCGCCCCACCCTTTTCGACTTTGAAATTTCTTGGCTGCGTGCGGCCCAACAGGAGGAAAAACAACTATTTATGCCTTCTATACACATGTTGAACAAGCCCAATGGCTGGGCCGATTCAGCCTAGACCGGCGTAACAGAAACCTCCATTGAGTCTCACTCAATTGAAGATGTTTTAGGGAAAACATAACTTTCTGTTGCATTAGCCGAAAAAACATAACATTCAAATGAGACAAAAAGTTGCAAGGAAGTCTTTGAGAATATCAAATGATACGTGATTTCATCTCCTATTCTCAATGCATCTATACCAGGCAAGCCCATCATCCTCCAAATTGAGGCACTCAATGAGTCTCTTGGTTCCCTTTTAGCACAAGCTAACCAAGAATGGAAAGAGAATGTGTTGTATTATCTCAATCATAAACTAATTCCAACTAAAATCAAATATGTTTCCATAAAAAAGCATTGTAAAGTGTTAATCTTTGAAGTGCAAAACTTAAGACAATACATGTTGTCGTGCAAGTTTAAATTCAATAAGCAAGTAAACCCTCTCCAAATATTGGCCTTATATGATTTCCTTGCAACACAAACTATTCTTACAGATTATCTGCCTACCTGTGGCTTGGTATAAGAAAAAGTCTTGAGCGTTAAGGACCAATAAATCACAACTTGGGAGTTATTTTGATGGTGTGGCCTCAGTTAAAATCTCAAATCCCAAACAATTCCCTCAAGCTCAGGCAAACATTGGTCGAATATTCAACACACTAAATAAATGTAACAGTTGGATACATTATGGCCCAAAATAAAATTAAAAATCAAGCACATTAGATATTATTGTCCTTCAATGACCCAGCGAGTGCATAAATCATGCCCGTAGATGCAATTAATGTCAAGCTTACGGCACGATACTCCATCAACCTCCAAATCCATTCCCTCCAACTATAGCTTTGTGGCATTTTAAAAGCTAAGATACATATATCGTCAATCCCATTAATCCTCCATCATCCAATGGATTCATTCTTGCCACTACCGATTACTTATTCAAGTTAGTACCACAAGCAAACCAACGGTTCGACGTGCTACTCGTTGTTCGGTTCAATTAAAACTTATTTGTGACCGTTTAATTAACTAAACAAACAAATTTGAACAATATTTTAAATACTCGATTCTTAAATAAACAAGCTTGAACACTAATGTGTTCGGCTCATTTATGTTCATGAACAACATCATTTAAAGTTTGTGAACAAGCTCGACATTAAGCTCGATAAGAAGCTCGATTTGTGTTTGATTCAGAACTCTTGAATAAACTCGATCAAAACTCAGTTGTAAAATTAATAAATATACATAATACAAATGTTTTATATTTATTATAACATAATGATATAATTATTGTTAAATAATAAAATTTAAAGTAATTAAATATTATAATATATGCTAACTAAAAAATTCGATAAATATGTTTATGAATATGCTCGATGTAATTATTTGTTAGGAGGCTCGATAAAGCTCGTTTGTTAAGTTAATTAACATCTAGAAGTACAGCTCGATTATAGCTCGTCAAGACTTGTTTGTTTAAAGCTCCATAAGCACTAAATGAACCAAACATGAATCGAACATGAACCAAACATGAACACAAACAATAAGAGAATCAAACATGAACCAAACTTGAACAAGCTGATAATAAATGAACTCAAACATGAACACACATATACTCGGCTCGGCTCGGTTCGTTTGCATCCCTACAAGTGAGCTAAAGTAATTCCACGGAGATAAGTCAAAACATAATATTTAAATTCTTTATAGAACATACTATTTATCATATTAGTGTACTGTTAGACCGGTCCAGCTGGTCCAAACGGGACTGGCCCAGCTCAACAGAGGCAGAACTTCTCCTCCTGTGCATGCAGCGGATATCGCGAGATCCATGGTAGCAATTTTGGAAGGTTTTTTTGAGGAAATTGGAAGGGAAATTTGAATGTAGGGACTATTTAGGGATTTCCTTTTGATTTGTATGCATTAAATAGTTTGTTTTCATAGGGTTAGGGCATCTTGAATTTAGCTAAAATTTGAGATATCTTAGATTTACGTTTTCTTTTGGGTTCTAGCGGCGTCTAGAGATTTGGGAGAGATCGATCCTCCTCTTGAATAGAGGATCAATTGTATCTTGTTGTTTTCTTCTTATACTAGTGGATTTCAAGTGTTTTCTTCCTGATTTTCCCACTGGTTTGGAAAAACTGATGTTAGAAGGATTTCTGGCAAAAACTGTTGTTCACAGCAAACTTTCAGTGAAATTATGCTATGTTATCCACTATTTCAAGCGGTTTCCTATCAAATTGTTATCAGAACTGTTTTTGGACCTTTTGTGGGCTGTTTTGGTGAATTTCAACGGCTGTCCTTGGGATTTTGAAGAAGAAAATTACTGTTTTAAAAGGTCGAAGTTCAGATTTTTATTTCTACAAAAATCCGAGCATCAATGGCGGCCAAGAAAATAGATGTGTTGGAGGAATGCCTCGAAGTGGAGATTGAACAAATGAAATTTGAAATTTCATATCTCCAAACTCAAGTTTCATATTTAAAAAACAAAAAGATGTTTTAGCCATCCATGATAAGTTCGATTCGAAGTTTTTCATCTTGAAGAAGATGTTGAAGAAAGTACTTGAGGGTCAAACCAAAATATCATCGTTGGAGGTGAGGGAAGGCGCCGACAACCACGAAAGTCGGGAAAGTCTGAAGCCAACTAGAAGAAAGGAAGATCAAGAGATGGAGATTTTGGAGGGAACAAAAAAAATGACTCCCCTAGGACCTATTCCTAGGGAGAAGTCCAATAAAAGGTATGTGGAGAGATGTGAGGGGGTTAGGCATGAGTGGAGGGATGTTGAATTTGAAAGAAGAGGGATTATATTGAAAATACAAGGACTTTATTTTGTTCGAAGAGGTGCCAAATTTGAAAGGGAAATGGGTAATTATGTCCAAAGATGGACTGCATTTGAAAGTGGAGGGGTTTGTTATGATACGAGGGGTGTTGAATTTGAAAGGAGAATGTGAGAATTTGATGAAGGGCTTGGTTATGAACATAGAAGAGATGATTGTGACACTTGGGGGGAACCACCCCCTTGGGGAAGAAGAAACTATAAAGGGAACAGAGGGAACGGAGTTGATCTGAGGGTGAGTGTGACGCCCCAGGCATCCATAGTGAAAGGATTTGTCGACAGTCTTGATCAACCTCACTTCATGCTCCCTTGCTCAGACCTGAAATTGTTAACCACATATAATGAGCTTAAAAAAGCTTAGCAGGTCACCAAATCCTACAACTGAAATCAAAGCACGGTACTAAAATAATATGCATGTCAGTCAATCAAATTCATAACAGTCAGTTGCACATGATCAGTGAATCTATGCAGATACGAAAAATCAGTAGTCAATGCATGATCGATACAATCCACAATCATCGGTAAAAGAATCGATAAACAGTATGAAGAAATCCATAAAGCTTCATGAATCAGTATATACGATAAATCTCGTAAGAATCCAATCAAATCGATAGAGGAAAATCGTCGTCTCGATAATAACCGTTAAATCAATATCGTATCAACATAATCAATCAAATAAATTATCTATGGTCAATAACATCAATCAGTATGAAATCATATAAACAATCAAACCAATACATCGCAAGAACGGTTGAAATCAAATTAATACAGTAAAACCTATTCCATATCGATCAATGAATCACATGCAACAGTTCAATACGGTGTATCAATGAAGCGATAGTATCAATGAATCAATAGTATCCATGTCCATAGTATCAATAAGTCAATGCAATATCGATATCCATATCAGTATCAGTATCAATGTTCAGTGACATAATGCGAATATCAATGAAATCGAACAGTAACAATAAACCCGAAAATCCGTCAATAAATCCATTCAGTAATAAATCAATTCAATACAATAAATCCGTCAATAAAATTCGTCGATATCAATCATGCGTAGGGTAATCAATAAATCAATCAGTAATCAATAGATCAATTCATATCAGGAAATCCATACAAGTCAATGTCAATAAAATCCATAATGAGATCAATAGATCAATACCGTACACATGCAATTCAATACAATAGTCTTACTGAACAAGTACAATCACTGGATGTATCGTTGTTTCCATTGTGTTGTTATATCCATATCCATATATCCATTGTGCTGTTGTAAAAATATCCATATATCCATTGTGCTGTTGTAGAAATATCCATATCCATATCCATATCAGTAACTGTATCCAATGACATGTACAAGTATCAATAAAATCATGCAGTAACAATATCAATAATTCAATCATATATTCACATTCATATGCATATTCAATCATTCAAATCATCAATTCAGAAAATCAGAGATCGTACGAGAAATCGGCGGCATAACGGCAGTACACAGAATGTACACAAAAATCACAAATTCAGAAATTCACCAAATTACTGGAAATCAAATAAAATAACGTTTCAAAGCTTTACTTGTACTGAAGCAATATTTTTCAACAACCAGATAATTTTCTATTCGATAAAAATCGCACAGAACTCAAAATAACCGGTAGAAACTTTACAGAAAATACACAAATCGTGCAGAAATATCATATCAGAAACATATCAAAAGTTGTGCGGTAAAACTTTCGTCAATACAAAATTATGCGCGTTTTTCGATAACGGAAACACAAAACTGAGCACAGAAATATCAAAACTCGAAATCTTCGAAATCAGAAATAGATTCGGAGTCCTTACTGCGAGACAAACAAATCTTCCAACTACGTCGTCGGACGAAAAGTGCTCCGCGGCCTTCGAAATCAAGCCTCTTCTTTTCTTTCCTTCTCTTTCTCTCTCCTGCTTTCTATTTCTATCTCTTCAAAATGATTCAAAATATCTCAAATCGGATACTTATCAAACAAGATCGTCCCGGACGATTCTCATTCGTCCCGGGACGAACTCCTCTGGACTCAAAACGTCCAGACGAAATTAATTCCAATTTATTTCGTCCCTGGACGAAACTCTCGGGTTCAGTTCGTCCCGACCCTTACAGGTTCGTCCAGACGATCCAGACAGATTTCTTCACAATTTTCTTTAGTTCGTCCGGGACTAAGGTCAGTTAGTCCGGACTAACAGTAGGGCTGTCAATTCGGGTCAACCCGTCGGGTTCGGGTCGAACCCGACCCGACCCAAATTTAAACGGGTCAACCCGAACCCGACCCGTTATTACAAACGGGTCAGACCTTCCAACCCTGACCCGACCCGAGCGGGTTACGGGTTGACCCGACACGACCCGCTGACCCGAATAATTATCAGTTTTTCTGTTTTTCGCGGGTTGCCGGGTCAACCCGACCCGAGTAAACCCGACCCGGCAACCCGATAATTATTTTTTATATATTTTTTTTGCTGTTAAGAAGGAAAAATAAAAAATGCAATAATACATATATAATTTTACTAAAAGTCTTAAATACTTACAATAAAAATATAAAATACAAGATTACAAGTTACAGATCGAGTGATTGACAAATTTAACTAAAAGTCTTAAATACATAAATTGTTACAATAAAATTCAAGATTACAAGTCTCAACTCTCAAGGCTCAAGATGGTGGCTGGACCAGGCTGGTGGCTGCCGCATGACGCATGGCGAGTGACGAGCTCCTTTTTGTCTTTCACCGGTTCACCCTTTAACCTGCTAGGCTGCAAAAAAAAAAAAACAAATAAAAAGCAACAATTTGTTGACTACTAGCACCCTAGAACTCTAGAAGGCTAGCGATGAAAGGTGAAAGGCGAAAGCCGTAGGCTCAGGATTAACCTAGCAAAGAAACATCATCTGCAACAAGAACAAAAAATATGCCATCCAAAGTTACAAATTGGTAATATTCTATTCAATTAAATAGTATCTGCTCAAACAAAACTCAAAACCAATTTATAACTCGGTTGCAACTTATTGTTTGTCACATCTAATGCATAACTTCACCAAGTTCTTCATCATCGCCTATTCGCCTTATAATTTTAAAATATAAACATCACCCACACCATTCAGCACATCAGCAGTTCAGCAGCTGCAAGCTGCAGCTTAGTTCTCAGACCTCAATTTCCAAGCAAATATTCAACCGTCGACCTCCAACAGGAACAACACAGCTCAGTACCAGATTTTACCAGCTGCAGCTCAGAAATCAGAATCTCACACAGCTGACAGCCCAAAACATTCAAATAACATCAACAATATGCATATACTCCAACAGTACAAGGCTAACAATTAAATTCTAACTGTCCAGATCTGAAAACAATGTCAATAACAGCAAAACAGTCGGTTTTACCCAGCTCAGTACTCAGATAATCAGATTTTACGAGCTGCAGCTCAGATTCTCACACAGCTGACAGCCCAAAACATTCAAATAACATCAACAATATGCATATACTCCAACAGTACAAGGTTAACAATTAAATTCCAACAGTCCAGATATGAAAACAATGTCAATAATAGCAAAACAGTCGGTTTAACCGTTTAACCCCAGCTCAGAACTCAGATTTTTCGAGCTGCAGCTCAGAATCTCACACAGCTGACAGCCCAAAACATTCAAATAACATCAACAATATGCATATACTCCAACAATAGAACTCCAACAATTAAATTCCAACTGTCCAACACAGCAAAACGAATTACTATACCGGCTCAAGTTATAGCTATACACTTATACCATCATTTAAACCGGCATTCAACAACACCAGCACCGGCTAACGAATTACTTACTTGCAACAGAGAAGAAGGGGGCCAAAACAGTCCAGATAAAGCCAGTTAGCCATCAGCTAGTCCAGAATTCCAAATTGTTTTAAATATATAACAGGGAAGATAAAAAACCAGAGATGATAAAAAACCAGATAGTCCAGAACTCCAGATTGTTTTAACATAAAACATAAAGCAGTGAACATAAAGGCATAAAGCAGTCAAGGCTAAGTTCATAAGAGTTAAGATGCTAAATTCGCCGAGTCCGTAGGGTTGATCGTTTGATTTCCGTCGAAATTAAAACCCATTATATCATCTGTCACCGCATCAAGCTCTGGATCTGTTGTATCTACTACAAAAGCAGCATATGAATTTGTTACCTTTTATAATTCTAGTTTTGCACTTACACACTAAATTCAATAAAGTAATAATTGTTACCTTGATCGCCAAACAACCAATCTTTTGTGCATACCAACGCTTCCACAATATCATGTTTTAATGCACTTCGATATTGGTCGAGAACTCGACCACTATAGCTAAAAGTACTTTCGGATGCCACAGTGGAAATCGGTATGCACAAAACATCACGAGCCATTCTTGATACTTGAGGAAACCTGAACTGGTTCAATTTCCAATAATGTAAAATATCTAACTCAGAATTCCTATCCAACTTGGCATCATCTAAGTAACTTTCAAGCTCAGACTTTTTAGGCATTGTTACTTCAACTTGAAAAGAATCATAATCCTGTGCAAAATAGCAAGAAAATGAATTGATAAATTCTCCCTTCTCTCTAGAAACGTGAAGAATTAAATGGAAAAGTAAAACAATATAACCTGAAGGAATTGGGATTTGAGAATTGTTGATGAATTAGAAATTGAAGAAGTCCTTTGTGTTAATGATTGGGATGTTTGTGATTCAGGGGTTGAGATTTCCTCATTGGTTGTTGCGTAGCAAGAGAATAAATTCTCCAAATTATCCTTCACCTTTTCAAGCTCGGCCATGTAATCCCCCACATACAATTTCTTGTAACACCACTCGACAAAGTTAAACTTATATCTTGGGTCTAGAATTACAGCAATTGCTAAAATTATACTGAAGTCTGACCAATATTTCTCAAATTTGGCAATCATGCCAAATGTCATTTTTTTTATATAATCCGGTCCACAAGACATTTCATACTTCAATGTGGCATATGCAGTAGAGATACATGGAAAATAAAGATTAGCAGTAGTGTACTTAGATCCAGAAATTGAATTTGTAATTTCATAGAAGGGGGCCAAAAACTTGCAAATGTTTATCATTTTTTCCCACTCATCATTTGTAGGGCAACACTTGTAGTTTGAGTCACCCAACTCTAAATGCATAAACGCACGTCTGAAGTAAATTGCACTATCCAACATAATAAAAGTTGAATTCCATCTAGTTGGTACGTCTTGCCTTAGCCCTTTGTTATCTGCAAGATAACTTTGACTCACACATTCAAGGAACTTTTGCTTTCTTGATTGAGAACCCTTAACATATTTAATGCTCTCACGCACCTTCGTAACAGATGAATCAATTTCTTTCAAACCTTCCTGCACAATAAGATTTATAATATGTGCACAACACCTGATATGGAAAAACTGACCATTGCATAGAAGACTATTTTTCAAATTCAAATGATTTCGTAGAAAATCAACAGAAACAGTATTTGCAGAGGCATTGTCTAAAGTGATGCTAAAAATCTTGCTATCAAGCTTCCATTCAACCAAAAATTGATGAAGTTTCTCGAATAATGCAAGTCCATCATGTGGAGGTGGCATGAAACCAAAATTTAGCACTTTCTTCTGCAACCTCCAGTTATTATTAACAAAATGTGCAGTCAAGCAAATAAAACCATCTGTGTTGATGGAAGTCCATAGATCAGAAGTTAAAGATACTCTACCCTTACAACTACGTAGAAGGGCTTCAATTTGAATTTTTTCCTTATTAAACATCTTCTTGCAATCATTTCTTGCAGTATTTCTAATTATAAACTGTAAATCAGGCCGTAAGTAACGAAGTAATGTTCTTAACCCTTCCCACTCCACACATTGAAATGGTAAATCATGCTTGACTATACATGCAGTAAATAAGCAACGAAATTCTTCATTATCAAATTTATTTGCAATCAGTGACATAGAACTGCTTGAGTTACTTTGAAGTATAAGTTGACTAATATCTTGAGACTTCTTCTTACAGTTTTGCAAGTGGCGTCTTAAATTTCCTGTACCATGTTTACTATCACATAAGTATGTTGCACCACATTTCTTACATTTGCAACGATTTTTTCCATCATCTGCAAGTGGCAACATTTCAAAATGACCCCATACCGTAGAAGTCAACTTCCTCTTCTTTCTATGAACACTTCCCTCAGTTGGAATGGGATTGTTCAACTCATCACTATCACATTCCACTTCATTATCAACAGGAACATGCACATGTTCATTTACTTCATCATATTCAACTTCCTCAATTGTATTAGAATCCTGCATCTAAACATAAAAAAACACAAAATTGTACTCATAACATCAACATGCTTTAATGCTTACACCAATATTCCAATAAAATGTGCAGCAAATCAGCATCACATGCTTACAGCAACACCATCACATTTATACAGCAAGAAAATTCCAATACTCCATAATATGATAATAACATGAATACAGTTATTCAGTTAATCAATTATAGTGTTAATGTGTTATACAGCATCACAGGCTTACAGCAATTCATCAAAACAGCAACCCCGACAACTCCAAGAGGCCCAGCGACAACTACCAAGCCGTAATCTCAACAGCAAAGCAAGCCGTAATCTCAACAGAAACAAAATTGGAAAACTGTAATAGTAATTAGTAAATCACTAAACGACACTCTAACTAACAATATAACAGATGGAAGACGAAATTTTTAGCAAGAAATTGTGCAGCACAGCAGCACTCATACGAACTAAAGGCCATCACAGATTCACAGGAACTAAAGGATAAAAGGAAGAAGAACTTAAACAAAAAAACATAAAACCCATCAAGGCCATCACAGATTCACAGTTTCTCTTTCGCACAAACTAAGGATTTACGCCGCCGACCATCAAATTAGGTCAAATAGAAATCGAAACAACCGACCACCATCAAAGTATCAAACCAACACTTCAAATATTAAAGATTTAAGAGTTATTCAAGATATTACCAACCGTTGCAAGTCGCAACTGAGAAATGGAGAAAGGAAGAGGATTCAAGGAAGAATCCCGAAGGACCGAAGCCAGATGTTTCAGAACTCACAAAAAACCTCTATTAGCTCCTCCACGATTCGTCGATTCCACGGCTCCACCCCAAAGCCAGAGCGTGAGAGCGACTGAGCGAGGAGAAACCGAGAATGGCGAGAAATGAAACCCTAGAACCCTCTCGACTCTCGTCTCGCGCGGAATGACCGAATGACGAATGACGAATCGCGGCTTTTAGTTTTAGGTTTTATTAAAACGAGTCGCATATTATCGGGTTAATCGTGTCAACCCGCGGGTTGACGGGTTGACCCGAACCCGACACGAATAAATAAACGGGTCAAATCCTTCAACCCGGACCCGACCCGTTTCTTTCACGGGTTGACCCGAACCCGGATTTTTCGTGTCGGGTTCGGGTCGGGTTCGCGGGTCGTGTCAGGAATTGACAGCCCTAACTAACAGCACTAAAAAAAATCAGCTTCGGAGGGGTTTTACAGTGAGGAAGCTGAATATGCCTATTTTCGAGAAAGATAATGCCCATGGGTGGATCTACAAGGTGGAACGGTACTTTACTGTCAACGGATTGATGGAGGGGGGAGACTGATGGCAACCGAAATGTGCTTGGAAGGGAAAGCTTTAGCATGGTACCATTGGAGGAGTACGAGGTGACTAATAAGGACCAGGAGGGAGTTTAAGGACTGTCTGCTGGAACAATTCCAAACCAGTAGGGGAGGGGGCTTCTACGAGCAGTTATTCGCTTTGATGTAGAAGGGGACAGTGATGGAGTACCCTGAGCAATTTGAGTACCTTGTCAGTCGATTGGATCGGCTTCCAAAGTCTGTATTGGACAAAAACTTTATGAAGGGACTGAAACAAAAGATCCACGCAGCAGTCAGAGTGATGAGACCTCGGGACTTGAGAGAGTCTATGAAGCTAGCTCAGTTGGTGGAGGATCAAATGCACATAGAAAAAGGAGCATGAGGCAACAATTCAGGAGGCTCGTACAAGATACCACCACTTTTTTGGCACCCAAGGAGCCAACACCGGGTACTCTTAGGGAGACTTCGAAGGAAAAGACTGCATGAGGAAGACCTGGAGATAACTTCAAGAGGCTCACAGAAACATATTTACAGGAGAAGAGAGCGAAGGGGATCTGTTTCAGATGTGATGAGAGGTATAAGCCGGGGCACAGGTGTAAGAACCGAACACTTAAGATTCTTACCATTTGTGATGAAGAAGGAATGGATGAGGTGTCGTCTTTCCACCTTGCGGATAAGGTGGATCTTTGAGAGGAGAGTATTGTTAGACCGGTCAATTGGACCGGCCCAGCGCAACAAAGGCGGAACTTCTCCGCCTCTTGCGCATGCCACAGATGCCGCAAGATTCATGGGAGCTATTTTGGAAGGTTTTTTGAGGGAATTGGGAGGGAAATTTGAATGTAGGGACTGTTTAGGGGTTTCCTTTTGATTTGTATGCATTAAATAGTTTGTTTTTCTAGGGTTAGGACATCTTGAATTTGGCTGAAATTTGAAATCTCTTAGATTTATGTTTTCTTTTGGGCTCTAGCGGCATCTAAAGATTTGGGAGAGATCGATCATCCTCTCGAATAGAGGATCAACTATATCTTGCTGTTTTTCTTCTACAGTGAATTTCAAGCATTTTCTTCCTGATTTCCCACTTGTTTGGCAAAAAACTGCTGTTTACAGCAAGATTTCTGGCAAAAACTGTTGTTGACAGCAAACTTTCAATGAAATTCTGCTCTGTTATCCACTATTTCGGGCTGTTTCCTATCATGTACCTCATCATCATATATGTAATAACAAAAATTTCCAGAAGCACCAAAATGAATTAATTTGCTCATTTTTATCACATTAATTGGCGTTATTCAACTTCTTATACTCTTACCATTGTTGTCTTGTTTTTGGAAATAAAATTTCCTGCATTCCATATTACCCTTAGTTATGAGCGAACTAAGGATGCGAGTGTCCAACTAAGGTTGGATGAGCTCAATAGCCTTGACAAATTAAAACTACAAGCACAACAAAATTTTGAGCTTTATCATACTCAAATGATGCAACCTCATGACAAATTAGTTCAGCCTAGAACTTTCAAGTCAGGAGACATTGTGTTTGCCCTTCAATGGACAATCATGGCAGAACAATGTAGGGGTGAAATTTTTGAACAAATTGGAAAAACCCTTTTATGGTCGAACAAATGTATGAGGGAAAAATAAGGGCATATTGGTGTACCTCATCATATTATATATAATAACAACTTTCAAAAGCACCAAAATTAATTAATTTGCACAGCTCATATTGATTGGCGTTATTCAACTTCTTAGGCTCTCACCAGTGGGTTATAAGTTGTCTTGCCTTTGGGAATAAAATTTCCAACTTACATACTGCCCATAGTTATGAGTCAACTAACGATGAAAGTGTCCAACTAAGACTGAATGAGCTCGATGGTCTTGAGTCTTGACGAAGTAAAACTACAAGCACGACAACATTTTGATGTAGAACGGGACTAGGCGAATTCAATCTTAGGAGAAATTCAGCCAACAGTATGTTCAAATCCCAATTCTCCCCAAAGAGAATCAACGAAATTTGGAATTCACTTGATGATGCTTTCAAAATTCTGAGAATAACTCTCAGGAAATCTGAAACATTTCAGATTTTTCTCAATAAATCTGAGAAGAATTTCAGCAATCAATAAGCATAGGAAGGCACTATGAGGAGTAAGCGGTGTGGGCTGTGGGGGAGAGGGGGCTGGAGGGAATGAGGAGGTGGGGAATTTTATTTCCGAATTCCACTGTCTGGATTTAGGAAATAAATTAGAATTAAAATAAGAATGAAAATTTCAGCCAAAACTCCAATTAAGAAAACCTGTAAAGAGCTTGGCGGGATTATGGGGGAGAAATTAGGGAAGTAATTCCTAATTTCTCTCAACAGATTTTGGAATTATTTCCAAAAAGCTTTGAGTTAATGAAGGAGTTAATTAGGAGCATTAATTGGCTCTTAATTAAGCATAGGACGGAGGAAGAGGGGCCGGCCTAGGAGAGAGGAAGGGAGAGGGGTTTGATTTCAAATAAGTGGGCCCTAATTACTTAAGTGAACTAATCCTTAAATATGAAATTAAATTTCAGATTTAAAGCTATGGTTAATTCCTTAATTAAATGGAGGAAATTGAGGGGGCATTTAACTCTTAATTCAAATTTGAATTTTGAATTGGAGAGTTAAAACCTTCCAAATGTGGATCAAGCCCAATTAGGAAAATTTTCAAATTTGAAATCCAAAATTTGTCATGGGTTTATGATTTCAATTGAGCACTTTCCAAAAATAGGTGAGCTAAATTAGGAAAGAAATTTGAATTTCAATTTTGAACAATTTGAATTTCAAATTAATTCCTAATATCATGCACTCATAATTCGAAAATCCAAGGAGAGAGGGGAAAGGATGAGGCCGGCAGCTAGGGAGCCATGGCCGGCGGTTTTTGGTGGATCTTCGGGTGAGGTGGCCGTGATAGATGCGCCAAATCTTCGTACCGATATCCGCATCACATTTTGAGCATTATCATTCTCGAACAATGCAACCTCATGACAAATTAGTTCAGCCTAGAACTTTCAACGCATGAGATGTCATGCTTTTACTTCAAAAGACTATCATGTCACAACAATGAAGAGGTGAAATTATTGAACAATTTGGAAAAACCCTTCTATGATTGATGGGTGGTATAAAAAAAATATTATTCCAGAAGCGGAAAATTAACAGGTCGTATATAAAAACATATTATTCTTGAAAAAGTAAATTACCAAATTAAGCTATTTACATTATTTAATGGGGTCCGAATGCAACAATTTTTTCTCATAGTTCCACAATTAATTCGAACCAAAGCAATAATCCAAATATTTCCCCCAATTGGGCTAAAGCAATCCCTAAACATAATTGTATAATTTCTATGAATTTGATATTCAAGTTGCTAAATTAGGCTCCCCTACTAGCAACAACAAATGAATACAACAGTTTATCATCTATTATGTGGTTTTATCTCTTTAGAAGTACAAGATGTACTTCCAAATAAGACTTTGATTTAAAAGATTGCCAAAATTCACCCAACAATTTACTTCACCAATTTAATTTCCTTAAATAAGTATAAACTTAGTCTGAGATATCAAAACTAAACCTTCTATCCTTGAGAAAATCATTTAAATGCAATCCTTCTAAATTGTATATCACCCTATAAATTTGCTTCTTTGGTTCAACTCTAAGTCAAAATGGAGAAAATTGATTAATGTAGCCGACCGCACATAGTAGGATAAAGACTTACTATTTTTATTATTGTTGGTTCAGCTCAAAGTCAAACTTAGTATGGTTATCATAACCCAAATTTTTATCACCATTGAATCCTATACTATTAAAAATAAATATTTTACTAGTTGGGTCAAGATCATCAAACTCATATTTTTTCACTAATTGGCAGTAAATAGTTACAGACAATTATTTGTTATTTGATGCAAAAGTATATAGTAAGCATTCACCCAAAGTAACATAAATTTTAAAATTAAATTCTTTCAGCATATTGAAAACATCTCATCCATAAGTGTAGGAAAATTTACAGCTTTCAGCATAGTCGTCCATTGACTAGATAAAGGTTATCAAAATCTCAAAATTAAATATTTTCAAGCTATTTCCATGAATTAATATCCACATTGAAGTCACCAAAAATATGTAGCTCCTCGAAAGAAACAGCTGTCGAGTTGCAATAGAAGGATGGTCTTCTCCAACAGACAAACACTAATGCATTATATTCTCCTACACCAATGCATTATATAGATCCAGCAGGTTCGGTGGAAGACAAACTATTTATTTAACAAAATTTTCACTAAATAGTAAACGAAAGAAATAAGGATTTCCTTCCTTTGAATCTGTTGGGTATATAGAATGTGTTAATGTTGAACAAAACCAGCCTTCTACCATACACAAATGATTTTTTCTTTTAAAGTGGTACATAAAAATGCAATAGATCCAAGAAAAGAGAATCCGTATGTTGCTTGAACAGCACACCTCCTTTATTTGAAAGAGCGAGTGATAATGATAGTCCACATATGGAACACACTAAAGATTTATTAAGTACTTTTTTCTAGTCAGAATGTTGCTTCCACACCCAGATGATCAAGAGCAATTGGTTCAATCACTTGGCCTTAATTTCTAATCACTATGTGTACATGATTCTCTACAAATCAAGGCACAAAGAATTTCTAGCATCATGGTTGGATATGATGTCCATAGCCTTTTTGTGAAACAAGAGTTCTTAATCCAACTTTTAACTGTCAGTAAACATAGAATCAACAAGGAATAAAGTATCCATGAGTACGTTCAAGTACGCATAAAATAGTTCAACCTGAGGTAGAGGAAGATAAACAAGAATTATTATCAAGCTTATTGCGCTTGTGCAAAGACCTTTAAGGATAGTCCACAGATTTTTTTTTAGGGTTTCCATGATGATAAGTCAGATAAAAAGACAAAAATAAACAGAAGTCTGGGCATCCAACAAATCCAAACCAGGTATATTACTATGCAAGAGAATCCTTTTCTGTTGCTTGAGCCAATAGTTCTTCTTTCATCCTCCTGATCTCCCTTTCTCTTTCAAGTCTCTCTTGCTGAAGGAGGAAGAGTGGAATAAAGGATCAGATCAAAGTAATTACTCATAGCTTAACGTGAGAAAATATATTTAGCTAAAGGACATATAGAAGGATATCCTGTTCCACAAATATATTCATTAAAATGAGATAAATAATAACTAGGAAAACATAACCAACTATGATTTCGGATTAACATGTAACTTTACACAATTGCAAATTGATTATGTTCTAATTTCAAATGAACATCCAAATTGAAAAGCGTAACAAATATTTAAATGGCAAATTTACATCAACTGCTTCACAGCATATGATAAACAAACACACAAAGTGATTTATATTCAAAATTTCCTTGCATGAAAATCCTATTAACTTGCATCTAATTTAATGATAAAGCCTTATAAAGTTTTGCCCTTTCACTATAGTTGGTTTCTTTCATCATTTATTGTTTATTGACCATCAAAAGTACATAAGGTTCCCTAAGGCTGCGTGGAAGAAGAGTGGTTTATCCCAAATGGGCAAAACACTGCCATCTCTCCATTCCTCCACTAGAACCCAGCTCCTGCCTCTTCTCTACTAAGCTTTCACAATGGAAGCTGGGTTCTTTATAGCTAAAATCTCAAAAAATTGTCATTATGAAAATTAGGTGAATATAAAGAGTAACTTTTTATCACAACAAAGGTTAAAGGCAAACAATAAAGTTGCAAGTGCAGGAAAAGAAGAATTTCTTCGGGAGCAAAAATAAATGGCTGGAAAACCAGCATAAAACTTGGAAACATCAAATGAATTTAACACGTAGTTCATGCTTTTTGGGTAAGCAGTTTTTGCATCCATCCAGTGACTGAGAAGTAAAACAGCTGGCTCTAATATATAAATAGAATGCTAAACATAAGTGATTTGGTATATAAAACTTTGATGGGGTGGAGAAAAGGATGCTACTATTGAAGCTTACATTTGCTATAAGAAAGATAAATTCTTGTAAAGGGGTAAAAAATAGCTTTTGACGATTTATGTAAAAAGCTAAGTACTGAGAGAGTAGAAAAGTAGATACAAAAGGCTTAAAGCAGGGGATATGAAACAGAGATTTTGATCAAGTTAGATGTTCTAGAAGTAGAGATTGGATCATAGTTAAATATGAAGACATTGAAAGTGATGAAAATACAATTTTGAGAATTTATTAGATGAAATATTGAATATATATATATATATAAGAAGAGCATAATGAATGTAATCATGAATTATAACATACATTAATCAACAAAAATAAAGTTTTATTAGCCCTGAATAAGATGCATAACGATACCTTTTAAGATTTTAAAAAATATGAAAAATATTGGAGCAGTTTTGTTAGCAGATATTTTCAGTAAAATATTAATGATTAAGAAGCATTATAGTACAAGTATTTAAGAACATGTGAGGTGTAAAAATTTGTGATAATTATAGGGTAAAAATATTTATGAGTGATAAAGAATGTATAAAAGAATGTAATTAAATACTTTAAAGAGTTAAATTCATCTTAAAGAATCAATATGATTTTATACCAAATGGATCCATTGTAGAGGTTGCTTTTTGTTAAGGAAAATAATGATCAAGTGTATAAAGAAAAGAACGATCTCCATATGTTTTCTATTGTTTTGAGAAGGAATGAGATAAGTACCACAAGAACTTCAAAAAAAAGTGAGCATTTGAAGTAGTCATGGAGTAACCAAAGTCTTCACAGCCACAAAAGGTTTAAATCAAGAAACGATATTAAGTCCATTTTCTTATAAAAATTCTTCTAAAAACATTTAATTTAAAATATCTTAGTGTATCTGATGAGGACATCCATAGAAGATTCCGGCACACGTACCATCGGAGGGGCCGTCGAGCGACGGCCATGATTCAGAGTCTTTATTTTTGAAGTTTTATTTTATTCATGCAATTTCTATTTCATGTTTTTCCATTTGTACCCTTATGAGGGAGTTAGTGTTTATTGTAGCCCAAGGGCAATGCCGTCTATATGACTTTTATTTTCGGTTGGCCTATATATAGGCTTTATCATTGTATTTGGTTTTAGTTTTTGATAAATGAAAAATTACATTTTATGTTCTCTTTGTGAATGCAACCCTCATCGATCTCTTAGTGAGTTCGTTGGAGAAACTATATCTCTTTGTGAGTTCTAGGTTTTCTTTTCCTTCTCTTTTTGTTCAAGTCGTCATTGCGGAGATTCGGATTGAAGATACTCGTGGGGATTGGAGTCGTATCATTTGAATCCCTAGAAATTCTCCCTACAACCTTCCCTCCTGCTCCTTGTCGCCGTCCTTCCTGGACAGCCCAGCCCGTTGGCCTGCAGCCCGCCGGCCAGCCCACCAGCCCGCCGGCTCCCCCTTGCCGCCGCCACCTTCCCCTAGTTTCACCCTCGTGGATTTTGAATTTTTCCCCTCTTAATTGCTTTCCTAATTAAGCCCTAGCAAATTTGGAAGTTGATTAATAGGAGTTACACTTGATTTGAAATTCAAATTCCAATTCTCTTCAATTTTCATATGAGTTTGGGAGTTACTTAATATAATTAATTCTGAAATTAAAATTAGAATTTTGATTATATTAATTTACTTCTTTGTGGTCCCCACCTATTCAAATCCTCAAGCCACCTCACCACCATACATGGTGATAGGAAACACTTGGATTTCCAAGTGTTTCTCACCAAAATCAGTAAAATTTCAGCAGTAAACTGCTGTCCACAGCAGCCAACAGCAGCCAAACAGCAGGAAACAGGGAAAATGTAGAGAAAAACACAAGTAGAAGCTTGTATTTCACTAGAAAATCAAGGAAAACAGCAAAGATACAATTGATCCTCAATTCGAGAGGAGGATCGATCTCTCCCAAATCTCTAGACGCCGCTAGAGCCCAAAGAAAACCTAAATCTACGAGATCTCAAATTTCAGCCAAATTCAAGATGCCCAAACCCTAGGAAAACAAACTATTTAATGCATACAAATCAAAAGGAAATCCCTAAACAGTCCCTACATTCAATTTTCCCTCTCAAAACCCTCAAAAAAGCTTCCTAAAAAGCTCCCGTGGATCATGCGTGCGTGCGGCGCTTCCGCCCAGGCGAAAACAGTCGCCTGTTTCGCGACTCAGCCGGTCCCGTGCAGACCGGCTGGACCGGTCTAACACATGGCCGGCCCCCTCTCTCTCCTCTCTTCCCCATTAAGCCTCTTTAATTACACCTTATTTCTTTCCCTCTTACACTAATTTCAATTTTGAAACTCAAAACTGAAATTAAACCCTCCTACATTTGGAAATCTGAATTAAAATTCAGATTTGTGTCTATTTCCCTAAGGCCTCACCCGCCCCCTCTCTCCTCTCAAACCGGTCTAACACATGGCCGGCCCCCTCTCTCTCCTCTCTTCCCCATTAAGCCTCTTTAATTACACCTTATTTCTTTCCCTCTTACACTAATTTCAATTTTGAAACTCAAAACTGAAATTAAACCCTCCTACATTTGGAAATCTGAATTAAAATTCAAATTTGTGTCTATTTCCCTAAGGCCTCACCCGCCCCCTCTCTCCTCTCAAACCCGTGACCCCCCCTCTCTCCCTAGCTCACGGCTAGCTCTCCCACCTCCCTACTTCGTCTCCCCTACTCAATCCCACCATGCATGGCAGATCCGGAGCTTGAAGGCAGACTCGTGTTTGACGTCTACGGGGACATTCACATTCTCCGATCCCCCTTCTTTGACGTGGGGTTTGTCCACGACGACGACACAGTTGGAGATTACTTGGATCGAATCCTCCCTACCCTTGTGCACATCATCGACGGACAATTTGCAACTACAAGTGGATCATCAAAGATCATCATTCCTTGCCACCACCTCCAACGCCTCCCTCTCCCCCTCTACGGATCGCCGGTGCCGTCAACCTCGGAGTGATCTCGCTTCTTGTGTGGTTCTTCTTCCTCTGACAACCCTAGACATAGAAGATTGAATTTGAGCCTCAAGGTGAGACGATCACTTTGTTAACCGCCGAATTCTAGTTGGCTATTCATTTTCATTACTTGTGATCGAGGTTGTTATTTTAGAGATCTTGCAAACTTAGTTGTAACGACTTTCCTAGACTTTGTTAACTTCTAAGATCTTAATTGAATTGTCAAATTTGAGAAGCATTAAATTGTATTATCATTACTCTAACAAATTTTATTAATTTCTAAGAAACAATTCCTGGTTTCACATCAGTATCTCACTTGCATAAGAAAAATTGTGTTAGAAATAAAATAACATTAAAATAAAAGAACGGTTAAAAAAATAAAGAAGTTAGGAATACTGGAATAGTATGACAAAAATTGAATATGATACATAATTTTAGTGGATATGAATTGATAACTATCAATTAATATTGTTAGAATATAAAAAGAAACACGTGTGTGACATACATACCACTTTATTTCATGCTATTTAAATATCTAACATCCAAAACATTAATATTATATGCCTACCACCCATAGAACAAATTTGAGTGTGGTGCATGGAATGAAATATTAAAGTTTATAGGATGGTATGAATGATAGAAATGAATTATAGTAGCGGTATATTTGATATTAAAGTTGTATATGAGTGATAGGCATGTGATATTAATATTTTGGGTGTTAGATATGTAAATAGCATGAAATAAAGTGGTATATATGCAAATTTTCCTATAAAAATTATGGATCCACTATATAGAAGAATTAATATAGATGAGGATATAATTTTTAAAGTTAATTTTGGGTGGTTAAATGCAACAAATATCTCAGAAATGCTATGTGATAAGAGAATGCCATGATAACAAAAGATAAATTTGTCTAATTATTTTATATGAATAAAAGTGTCGGACAAAACATAATACATTCATAACCAAGATAAATGTGGCAAAAATGAAAATGTTACCATGGATATATGACAAATTTTGAAAGATGGATTGAGAAATGACTATATGAAAAGTATTGTAGGAGAAGAATTTATTGAAAATAAAATATTTAAAAATAAATTTCCGTGATGAAGAGTAGTAGTGGATGCATAAATAAGACAAAAATAAAATCAGCGCAAGGATTAACAGAAAAGAGGTAAAGCACACATAACATGTTCAAAAGCTGCCAAAAAAGTTTAAGCAAAATAGATCTAACGCCTGAAGCTGCAATCTGTAGGATTAAATGGAGAATGAAGATCCATAAAGCTGCCCTCAAACAGTTTAGATAAGCCCTATGATGATGATGATGATGGTTGAAATGGTTTCTAAGCAGAAAAAGGCTTAGAAGCTGAAATGGCCGAATTTATAACAACAGAACAGAAAAAGAAATCAACGAACTGAAATAAACGTATTATCGAAACCTAGGTTGTGGTCAATTAAAGCCTGGATCAAAACAAACGGCACAATAGCAAGCGATGCTAAGCAGAACAGGAAGAGATAGAGAGAAAGTAGAACCTTCTCGTCTTGGTGGAGGGCCATCCAGACATGGACCTTGTCCATGGACTCCCAGAAAAGGAAAGCCCCGAATACCATTGCAAAATAGGTGGCAACTTTCACCATCTTTGCGATGCGATTTCTTCTTCCAGTTCTCCTGCAAGTTCAATGGGATTCCCACTTCTCTTTGCCTTAGGCGGGTAACTAGGTTTTGTTGATTCCTCCCGTGTCGTACAAAATTATTGTTCAGCCCTTTAAAATATATTAGTCTTGGAAGATCGGGCACGAATCTCGAGCCAAAATCAGAATGGAAACTTTAAAAATTAAATCTGGGATCATATGAACTCCGATTTCAGCAAACTTATAGCCTAACTGAGCGTCTCGGAAATACAAACCCAACGATACCAAATTCAACTCAAACCGAGCACAAATGGGTCTGAATCAAAGACTCGAAGCGCTGTTAGAAGGTTCAAACCATGATTTGGATTACTAAACGTTTTCCAAACATGACATGCTTATAGTCGAATCAAGTGGTTCGACGAGACGAATCCAACGAGCACAAGATTGTCGAATTCCAATATTATTAAGACCTTCAAATATCTAATGAACAGTCCTCGATCAAGGGATTCAATATTGACCGTCCATCCAAATCACGCCCAACTTTCAAGTGATGCCTAAACTCTGCATGATCTCCAAATAACTCTAGAGTTTTGCCTGAATATCATCTAACGCCGGAGTTCTCCCCCCCGACACTGACTTCGATCTTCTACCCGATGCTAGACCTCCGCTCGTCGCCAGATTTCTACCTGACGTATTCCTTCTGACTTCCGTCGTCAGACAAAAATCTTACCGACCTCTGTCGCCCGCCAACTATGATCCTTCTGATTTATGTCACCCATCGACTACAGTGCTTCCGATCAAACGAACATGTCAACATTGACTCATTATATTCCCATAATGTACTTCATATAATATAAATCGAGCAAAGACCTTCCCCCTAAGGAAGGATCTCATTTGTAATCAATTGCAAATAATAGTGGATTCATTCAAACTGGGCTAGACCCCGTGCTTTTTCCCACTTTTCAGGAGATTTCTAAGTAAAAATCTTTGTGTCTTATAAATGTTACACCCTATCTTTTTACCTAATTGTATGGCGAATCTTCATACAATGCTAAGACGCAAAATTTTATATTTCTCTACCGCCGCGAATATACTATGACACAACAATAATACATAACATTACTTAAACAGTTAATCTTAAATTTGATGATATACAAAATTTTGTATTTGCTTTTTTTTGTTTAATGAGAGATAATTCATTGCATTAATTATACAATACTGTGAATAACTTCTAAAATCTCTTATTTATTTATTTATTTATTCATAATTTTTTTTTTTTCTAATATAAATACCGGACCACCCTTGCACAAACTTCAACAAGTTTGTATAATAATAATTGGCCACCGCAGCCAACTTCACTTATTATTCTACTTCACTTCTTGTTGCGGTTCTGCGGGGTACTGCAAGGAGGTAGAGAGAGAATGGGGGGAGTGACCTCATCAATGGCAGCGAAGCTGGCCTTCTTCCCACCTAGCCCGCCTTCGTACGAGCTAGTGACGGAGCCGGTAACGGGGCTGACTACGCTTAGTCGGTTCCCACATCGAGAAAATGTGGAGGTGATGCAGTTACCCACGCGACGGGGAACAGATATCGTTGCGATCTATATCCGCAACCCGATGGCCTCGTCGACGCTGCTCTACTCTCACGGAAACGCTACCGACCTCGGCCAGATGTACGAGCTTTTCATCGAACTCAG
Source organism: Dendrobium officinale (assembly GCA_019514585.1). Taxonomy (NCBI): domain Eukaryota; kingdom Viridiplantae; phylum Streptophyta; class Magnoliopsida; order Asparagales; family Orchidaceae; genus Dendrobium; species Dendrobium officinale. The sequence goes on from CM033682.1 coordinate 80,134,642, forward strand.
CATCCACCTCCGCCTCAACCTCATGGGGTACGCATCTCTGCTAATTTATAATGGGCATTCCAGCCTCTAGACAGTTATTCCAGTCATTACAGACATGGAGTGAATGTTTGTCATGGTTTTGAATTTTGTATGGGGGCTCGGCTCAGTTGTTGTTGAGAATGGTTGCTTTGGTTCTTGTTTTCTTGCATTTTGGTGTATTGGGGGATCTTTTTATTTTTTGAAGGATGATAGCTCTGCTGTTGACACTTGGGAGGAGAAACGTCGGACATCGGACTTGTTTTTTAGTTATATTGTATCCAATTAATTAACCATTGCAGATCTCTTGTTGTTACTTTGTTTAAACGAAGTAATTGAGGGATTTGCAATGTTGTTACTCCATTCACTTCCTCTTTTTTCTCATCTACGGAGCAGTTTGAGTGGAACCAGTTTGAAGGACCTTAGTGTCGTAGGTTCTTAGAGAAATTATTCTAGTAATGACATCTGGAACACATCAAACATCACGAGCCGCTTATTTGATTTAGATCTGCAGCTGTAACTTTTCTCTACTTCCTTTTCTATTTAATTATTATTTTTTCTTATTTTGAAATAAATAGGCTGCTTTTCCTTTTTTTTTAGTTGGTGATAATTGGAGGAATTTTGGGTGGTTGAGCGGGGCGTTGCGAACTGTTGTATTCTTATCTTTCGATTTCTGCATGTGATTTGGTGTGGTGTCTCTATCGTTGTAGCTTCCAAATGTACTTGTTTGGAGCCAAGCTTTTGTAGGACTTTCCAGCGGGAGATGGGCATGTTCAATCAATCTTGAACTTTGCTTCTAATAACATACATCAGCTTCCTTATTTTGTATTTACTCATTTGGGCTCTAACCATTATGTCATTATTCATTATAGGTGTTAATGCATTTTCCTTTCTTATATGATTTTGTATTCATAAATAGCTAAGGTCCTAATAGAAGATGTGACCTTTTCCCCGAATTATTATTCCCTATATCTAGAAGAGCCACCCAATTAAATCAAGTTTTTCTTCCCTCCCATGGCCGGCTCCTCCTCCACCATTTCCTCCAATCACAATGCTTACGTCATCCTCAACCCATTTGGTATATCTTAATTCCTCATTGTCATCGCATTAATACGCAAATCAAACTTACCGCCTCAAACTGCTTTTCATGTTGATTCCAGTTCTATACCACTCACATTGAGTATAATTATCGATGGATCCTATCCTGTCAAAATCTTATACACTAATTACAGTTTCATACAAAATCCTAACTACTCATATTATGGATCCATCATGATCAATTTATCTTCAATGTCGTTGCCCGTTCTATCTCTCCAAATCTAACCCCATTCATTGCTTTGTCATGCACACCGTAAGAGGCTTAGCATACTTTTGCCAATATCTATGCCAAACTATCTTGAGGGTGTCTCACCCAACTATAAGAAGATCATCATCTTCTTACCAAGGAAATGGAAGCAATCACCAAGTACTTGCAACTTTTCATAGTTATTTCCAATGAATTTGTGACGTTGGCAGGGGGGGTTCATTCCCCCTGTGGCCCTTCATTTCCTCTGCTTGGCCGGGTTCATCCTCTCCTCTTTTTGGCCTTTCGGTTCTCTCTCAGTTCGGTTCTTTCCCCCTTGTGTTGGCTGTTCGTTGGCTGTGTCCTGCTGGCCCCTTTAGGTGCTGCTCCAGCCATGGCCTGTTGGTCTTTTGCCTCCCTTTGCTGATTGGTTCCCTAGGCGGCTGTTTTGGGTTGTTTGGCTCCCTATTTTCACCTATAAATATAGGTTGTTTTGTGGCATTTTAAAGAGTATTATGAATTGATTTTTGGAAAGAAAACCAAAGGGTTTTTGGATAGCTTGTGAGCTAGGCCTCTTCGTCTTCTCCTTCTTCTATAACTTCGTCTCGGACTTCTTACCTATTTTTTCTCTCCGCAAATGACCACCTCATTTGTATATTTCTTCTCAATCAAGGTAAAGCTGTTTTAGGTGTTTTTATGTTCTCAATATATGAGTTGTAAGGTGTCTTGTAATGTGTTGTCCCTTGTTGTGTGTTAGGTATTTTGTCTATTTAGCGTGTAGTTTCTTATTTTGGAAAGGAAGACTATTTTGTTTGCAATCTTAAATTTTTCCAAATTTTTTGATTGCATCAATTTGGTATAAGAGCTTAGGTTTTTGTCGAGTCTTTAGGTCAAATTCAAGCAAGAAAGAGAGAAAATCCAAAGAAAGTATGCAGTTTTAATTTTTCAAAACTGGATAAGAATCATTTGATGTGTAAGGAAAGTCCAGATTCAACTCATCAGGAGACGAGCTCTTTCAACCGGAGGAGAATTTGATGTAAGCAGCGGGGGGGGGAGGCGATTAATTCCCCCTGTGGCCCTTCGTTTCCTTTGCTTGGCTGGGTTCATCCTCTCCTCTGTTTGGCCTTTCGGTTCTCTCACAGTTTGGTTCTTTTCCCCTTGCGCTGGCTGTTCGTTGGATGTCCTGCTGGCCCCTTCGGTTGTGGCCCTTCGTTTCCTTTGCTTGGTCGGGTTCATCCTCTCCTCTGTTTGGCCTTTAGATTCTCTCCAAGTTCGGTTCTTTCCCCCTTGTGATGTCTGTTTGTTGGTCGTGTCCTGCTGGCCCCTTCGGGTGCTGCTCCAGCCGTGGCCTGTTGGCCTTCTGCCTCCCTTTGCTGATTGGTTCCCTAGGCGGCTGTTTTGGGCTGTTTGGCTCCCTCTTTTCACCTATAAATATAGGTTGTTTTGTGGCATTTTAGAGAGTGTTATGGAGTGATTTTTGGAAAGAAAACCTAAGGGTTTTTGGATAACTTGCGAGCTATGCCTCTTCGTCTTCTCCTTATTCTATAACTTCATATCGGGCTTCTTATCTATTTCTTCTCTCCGCAAGTGACCACCCCATTTTAAGTGTTTTTTTTTGTTCTAAATATATGAGTTGTAAGGTGTCGTTGTAATGTGTTGTCCTTATTATTTGTTAGGTATTTTGTCTATTTAGTGTGTATTTTCTTATTTTGGAAAGAAAGACTATTTTTTTGCAATCTTAGATCTTTCTAAATTTTTGATTGCATCAATTTGCCATGCTCGACTATTCAATCTTACTAAGCCTTGATGAATAATACAAGGATCTATGCTCAATTGTGCATGTATGTTTGAGAGTCCCATCATTTTTTAGGAACAACATAAAAAGCTTATAAATATAGTGGTCTATTTCAAATTTGAAGCAAGAAAGAAGCAAGCTTCTCTCACATGTTTGATATCGCCGATCTTGCTAAAACACCAGTCAAATATTCATCCTTCAAAAACATATCTAGTTACAAAAATAGTAGCTCCTACATCCAAAAAATACTCCAAATTTGTCACCAAACTAGCCAAAACCAAGCTTGTCCCTATGTTGGCAATTGTCAACTTTGCCAACAACAGGGTACTCACCATAATGGTGTCCGAACTTTACCTACACATCTACATGTTCACAATAACTTGAAACAAACACACCCTTCTCTCTTTATGCTCTATTGAAACAATCTATGCATACCCTTTCTGATGCATTGATCAAGCCCCTTTCTAGTCATTGCCTTGATTGGCTCCATATCAACTTTGGTGCATTCTCCTGGGAATCCATCTTGAGGGACATATTAGAGAAAAAAATAAACAGCCTTCCTTATTTTGTATTACTTATTTAGGCTCTCCACATTAAGTTTCTATTCATTATAGGGGTTAATACTATAAGACTTCAAGAGTTCTTAAATTTCCTATAAGAACATAATCACATATAAGATTCAAGTTCTCGAATTCTTACAAGAACTTTATTTAAGATTAAGTTCTCTAACTTTTACAAGAACTCGCATCATAAATTATGTAAAATAAATTATGTAAAAGAAATCGAAAAAAGAAGAAGAATTTACATAAGTCTTAAATCCACAAGACCTTAAACACGATCATTTTCACAAGATTTTAATCGGAAGAAAAATATACCTTGATTCATGTTGAGTTTATTAAATTCCGAACTACGGTTTCTCTCCTTTTTTCCTTTCACTTTCTTCTTTCATGAGTTAATTCTCTATAGCACAAACTAACTCCTTATCATTAGAGAGAGAGGACCGGTAGTTATTTCCTACGGATTAATTATAATAACTGCTCATAAGAGTTATTTTTATTGGGGGTAGCAATAGGAGCCCGCACGCTGTGAAGGTAACTTTCTCCCCTTCGTGAGCTTGTTCGGCCAAATTCCACATAAATCATGTTGCCGAACAAGTCCTTAGGGCAAAAAAAAAGAGAAGGAAACAAATGGTTTATACTATATTATGCTCATATCATGTATAATCCTGTGTCTAAGCAGCCTGATTGCAATTAATTACTAATTAATTGTAATTAATTAGTGATTAATTTTAACTAATTTTAGTTAATAAGTATTAATTATAAATCAATAATTATAATTAAGTACAATTAATCTTAATTAATTGTAATTAATTAATTATTAAATGATAATTAATCATTATTAATTCTAATTAACCCTTATTAGTTCTAATTAATTATAATTATTTATCAAAATTAATTATAATTATAAAATAAAGAAGAAAAAAGAAACATGCAAGGATGCTTGCTCTTCTTTTGGCTTGATCCACGTGTCAACCCCATTGGCACTGCTCCTCACAAAGGTATAAACTCTTAAACCTTAAAACCTCGAGAGCCTATTTTCAGAGTTCGCGACACACTGAAAAATCGCCTATACACGTCTTTATTGCGCGTGGTGGGATGGGACCCGGTGCGACGCCTATGACGAGGCGAGTAATCATCTAAAAGCCTTACTTCGGCGTTCGAGGCGCATCGAAAAATCGCTATACATGTCTTTATTACGCGTGGTGGGATGAGACCCCGATGCGACGCCTACGGCGAGGCGTGGTCACTTATAAGTGCCTTTGAGCTGGGGAAAATTCAACTGTGTTTTAAAACAGATACCCTCGAAGACCCCATACACGTCTTTATTGCATGTGGTGGGAAAGAAGACATGACCGCGGTGTCCTTCTAAGGACACCTACTATACACACCTTTATTATGCATGGTGGGAAGGCCCAGGCTCCTGTAGTTGTCCCCTAAACGGGGGTGACACGGGGAGGCTGCCGAAGTCCGGACTGACTTGGGATCTGGACTTAAGCAAACAACGATGGAATATGCTTAAGTGAACTTGAACAAAATTCGAACTTAACCGATGAAAATATATTGAGAAGAGGACCTGAACTAAAACTCAAACAAACAGAACTTAACTTGAATTTGATTGGACCAAAATAACTTAAGCGAACTCAAACTTAAAAGGATTGCTTGGACTTGAGCTCAAAGCAAGAACTTGTGAACATTGAATTTGAGTTGAGCAACATCAAGTAGAACTTGAATGTGGAAGACTTTGATTTGAACTTGAAAGAACAATGACCCGAGATTGTAAATCGGGACAATTATGAGGAACTTGAACTTGCACATCAAATTAGACTTGAACTCAACATGGACTAAAGGGAACAGGACTTTAAATTCACAATTGAACGATCTAAAAAAAAAAGAAAAAAAAGAAGAAATATATATATATATATATATATATTGATTTCCAAATGGTATTTGCTGGCAAGCACGCATCGACAAGTAGTAATCGCCCATGAATGATCAACAATAGACTCAAGATGACTTGTGGTGTCCAACCAACTAATCAACAAGAGGGGGCAAAATGATTCTTGAGTGTAATAAACCTGCGATGCATAGGAGGTCCTATAAGTCATTATAGGAGGCTTGACACACATACGATAGTTTATCTACAAGTTAGAAAGGGAATAACAGAAGTTCTATTCTACCTGCAATGACGAACAACACGATGAATGTGCTGATTCATTAGAAGGGTCCTACTGAATTTGATATTCTCATGAGTAGAATGTGAAAGACATAGTAGTAGATAAAACAACTCCTCTATTACACTGATTTGCAAACAACTACATCATTCTCCCATGAGTACAAAGTCAGCATGCAATGAACATTTAAATCGCCGATCAATACGCGTAGAGAAGTCGACAATAAACATAATATGTCAATAGTCTACTTTGGCATGTAGGTGAACACATTCAAGGCCCTTTATAAAAAAGATTCATCGATAAAATTATACACCCGCATGGGCTCGGCGAGCGTGTTATGGATACACACGTGATGTCTAGGGATGTTGCGCGGGTCAATAAGTGAATTCAAGTTCGAACCCTATCCTTCTATGCGGATCAATAGATGTCGACAAGGTTCGAATCATCAAATAAATATACGGTTGCGGCGACCAATATATTTGTCTTAATACATTCATATTAGGCCTTCAAGGCCTGTAATAATGAAAATTCACTAATAAAGACACAAAGCTTATGACGTATCCGATCCTCTGTCGACAGCTCGACAGACTCGACAAGGTTTAATCAATGAATGACCCCACACACCCCGATGATGACCATGTTGAATAGAAGACTCAACCGGATGGGTTAATTTTAAATATTTCAAATTCTACCCAAGTACCATGAAGATCCAAAATTCCATAACCATTCCAAATTTCAAGTATTTAAAAATTGAAATCCAACCATGAAACACTTAAAGCAAAATCCATCCACCATTCGTAACAGTTTGCTTGGTGGACAAAGTGAAATTTACTTCAGCTCACATAGGGCTAATGCTTAGTCGAAAATATCACTAGGATTCATTCTCAACTAATCTCCTGCCAGTAAAGACGTGGTACGTGTCCTATGACCGGCAGTTTTGCCGCCAAATGACACCACATGATAAACGGTTATGACCCGAGGCCCTCATCAAATGGTTTTGCCGTCGAATAACACCACGAAATAAATGTTATGGCCAGAGTCAATATGTTCCTTAGTGACATCAAATCCTTTAGATATAAGTCAATATGATATGATTGATAGGGCACAAAGCCCTCTGTTAGCTAAGGTGGATTCAAATTTGTCCCCTTAGATAAACATTCAACCTAGGTCTACAAGGTACCCTTGGACGAAGAAACCCATGGCTGCCGATAAGGATCCTTCTGTTTGGTTTGGTTGACTACCTCCTCTGACTAAGTAAATCTGGGACCACGATGGTCCGGGACGATGGAACCATGGGATCTTGATCGAGTCCATCATCCATTCCCCCACCATCTGCTTTAAGTGCAAGATAATGAAAATTTCTAATTTTAAATATCAAACCATTCAAATTTTCTAAGCCCAATGCTGCCACTATATGGCGGATACTGCATATCTAAGGGTACGACATATTCATTGACGACTAGCCTTAAGCGAAAGTTCTCTCTCGTGATCGGAAAGGATAATTAACTTTAGGGGCTTACGCCTATAGGAAACCAGAACTCATATCATAAAGTCCTCACAAAATGAGGGTGAAATCTCTGGGTAGTGTCTTATCTACAAATCCATCTGCCTCAAAATTTATCCCGGAACTTAATTCCGTTAAAACTCCCCCCGAGGAAAAAGCAATAGCGGGTGGAGGTCGGGGCCGAATTTTTGAAGCCCACAAACTCCTCCAATTAAACCCCCCATCCTATACAAGCCGCCGGCCCCCTCCTTCCTTCTCTCCTCAATTAATCCCCCTTTTCAATTGGGATTCCTAATCACCTCATTCATCAAGGTGCCGCCCCTCCCTTTGCCCCTTCTTTCCTTGGGAAGTCAAATTCAAATCCCTCTAATTAACCTCCCAAAGTACTGCTGCCATTAAAACCTGATTCTTCCGGAATTGATCCTTGACCTAAATTGCATGTCCCTTATGCAAGAGAAGTAACCCAGGTTTTCTTTTCTAATTGCTGTCCTATGTTTCCCCTGGCCAACTACCTAGGTTTTCTCATCCTAGAACCAACTTCTTGAAGACCAGAAGCTTTCTCGGCTGCTGTCCAGATTTTCGTGGAGCAAGAAACTGTTGTCTAGATTTTGAGGAGCTAGGAAACTGCCGTCCAGAATTTCTCCAAGCTTCAATTTGTTGTCCACTCATGTATGGCGAATCCAGAACTTGATCACGGTTTTGTTTATGACGATTAAGGGAAAGTTGACATCCTCAAGTCACCATTCTTCGACATCAACTTGGAGGTCGACCGTACCGTTGAAGACTACATCGAAAGGATTGTCTTCTCCTTCGCCGCTGCTATCGACGAACAACTCTCTCCCGCTCAGTGGCGCATTGTTTCCAAATCCTGATAAGGGTAAATTTCTCCTCCAAGTCTTTGTTTTTCCAAGTCTTCCCTTTAATTTGTGGCATCATAAAGGTTGTGCAATCTATCTCTGTTTCGCCTACCTCAAGAGTGTGAGTGAGTGGATTCAATTAATGCCTAATCTATATGTTAAAATAGGGTTTTCCTTTAAAAATCCCCCATGCTATGCTAAACTTGATTAGAATTGATTATTCATGATTCTAATTCTTACATGTAGTTTGGCCTAAGCTTCAATCACCTCTTTATTGTTTTAATATTTATTTAAATCGCTAAAAGTAAACATAATTATTTTCGCTCTAACTAAAAGGCGTGTATATTTGACATTACATAATTACCTACGCATTTAATTCTACATCAACTAGTCCCTTCTATAACCCTAGTAGTGCAACTTCTAACGAAGAAAAGGCTAAAGCTCTTATAAATAGATTTACTGCACAACATGCTACCAATCTGCAAGATGATGATGCTGAGTAGAGCCCTAGCTAATGGTACTCATTCATATTGAAATCCTCTAATTGCATGTATCTATTAAGACAGGAACCCTTATTGAGATAGGGATTTTCATAAATGCACTTTAAGAAACATAATTGAGAGGGCGTGCCTTTATTCATACAATTACTCATGAAATCCTTAGTGTATTTCAGAGAAGCCTTCGAGCTTGCAAACCACACCAGTCGAGAGATCTTTTATATTAGATCAATTATGCATGATATATATGAGATATTCATGAAAATATAGGCATTTTAGTTTGTATATCAACACATACTGAGGCAAAAGCAACACTTCACACAATCTTAGGTTAATATATTTCATGAGCCCATTTGGCTTTCGACCCAATGTATGCAAAATGATGGATGTGTTTTGATCTTTCATTTTAAATGTTATTCATCTGACTTCATCTGTTCTCATAAAAATTTTTCCTTGGCATCAAGATCCAGTGCACCACTCCTTCATACTCTGTGCAAAATATGTTGTACAAAACATGAAATAAGATTGAGTCAAATATTCAACATATGGTCTTATAGGTAAATACAAATTCAAATGAATTATCTTTTGTTCATATATAATAATTAGTTAAAAAAAGTTGTTGCTTTTTTTTTCATTGTATATTAGATTTTACAAAAATATGATCTAGATTCTGAATCTATTTCCACTACCTTAATTAGGCTTATAAAAATGGATGCTTGTGTGTAGAGAGAGAGAGAGATGTTTGGTGCTTTCGTTTGTGGCCGTGGTGACCTGCCACTGCATGATGATGCCGGTGCAAGCTTGGTGGTGCTTAATGCGATTGTGATGGTGCCATACTGTTGCTGTAAATTGGGAATACAACTAAAGATATCTTTATATCTACTTCTCAAAATCCCATAGCTTGCTATTTGATCCTTCATCATACTTCTCCCGATAAAGTAGAGTATTTTTCTGGAAAAGAAAATTATGATTTGCCTTTCTCAAATTTTTTTGTGAAAATGCTTCTTTATTTGGGCCATGGATGCAAGCAACTCAGTCTCGCCAAATCTTGTAACCTTTTGTGCCTTTTTGGTGTAGCCTTTTTGCAATTATTTTAATTTTTCTTTCTTCATTTTTTCTGTCCATAGCTATTCTCCCGACACTAGTAGGACATTCTACTGACCCTTGTAGTTCATAAGCGATGGTAGAGTGATGTAGACGTAAGTGCTGGCAGAGTTCTGTTTGAGGGAAGTTGGAACCTACAGAAGATTGGATGCAAATAGAAAATAAGTGATTTTCACGAGTAAGACATAAGTTATGGCAGAACTCGGTTGAATTAAGCTTCGTCTTAAAGTAATGGCCAAAATCAGCTTGTTATTATTATTCACTCCCAATGTTCGTTTATTAGTGCTTCTAATGTTTAAATCACCCTATGCGTACATACTTACATTGTTCAGGTCACCTTGTGCGTCTTGTCTTCTCCAAATTAAGGTGGTTGCTTTAATGATCACAATTCTGATCAAAATTTCATACTTCTGCAGGTATGATTATTCTGGCTATGGGCAGTCGTCTGGAAAGGTTTATTGCACGCCATCTTTTTGTATTTTTTATGGTGATTTGTAGTCTAGAATAATAAATGATGGAAATGAGAGTATTTTTTGTAATGAAAAGCTGAAGTCTTTGTTTATTCTTTGTAGCCAAGTGAGCAGAATACGTATGCTGATATAGAGGCTGCTTATAAGTGTCTTAGAGAGAACTATGGTGCAAAAGATGAAAGCATTATCATGTATGGGCAGTCTGTTGGAAGTGGACCTACTCTTGATCTGGCGGCACGACTTCCCTCCTTGCGAGCAGTTGTTCTGCACAGCCCCATTTTATCTGGTTTAAGAGTTATGTATCCTGTAAAACGTACATACTGGTTTGACATCTACAAGGTTGACGCTCCTATTCCATTTAATTTTATCCATATTTCTTTTGGTATTCTTCATCTCAAAATTGATAAGTTGGTTACCATATTTTGTCTGTTTCTGTTTCTCAGAATATTGACAAAATTCCGTTAGTCAGCTGTCCTGTGCTCATAATACATGTAAGTCCATCCTTAATTTTTGTTAACATTTTGATCATTTTTAAACATTCATGCATACTTTGTTTACTCCAATTGCATATAGTATATATATTTTTGGTTAGTTTATCGCAGCACTGCTCACATTTGCGCTTTTAAATTATTGTAAAAATCTTGCATATGTTTGACTGTAAATGACGTTTTGATTATTCGGCAATATAATCTTCTTTTTTCTTCAAGATAAATAAACTTTTTTAATATGTCCTATTCAGTAAAACAAAATAACCTTCTGATAAGTAAGAATGCAAATTAGAACCTTGTAAATGAGCAAAATTTTCCTCATCTCAAAACTTGAGAAGTATTCTATAGTGCATTTGTTATATGTATTTGATATATGGCTGGGTCGTGACAGTGCCGAAGAAAGTGGATGATTTGGAGAGAAATCAGAAGGAGAAGTTGGTTAACTCAAATATGAAATTGATGGAAGAAAGTTCTTTAACCTAGAGGATATGATGAAAAAAATATTGGAGCTTCACACTCAACTAGCACCATCGGAGGCGAGAGCATTTGCGGGTGGTCAAAGAAGTGGGGGAAAACCTCAATATTGACACAATGGGGGATGATCGAGAGTATAAATCTTGAGCGACAATGAAAATATGCCACCTCTTGAGCTAATAACTAGGAGGGAAATGGATGAAGGATATGGCATGAGGAGAAAAATTATGAGGAAGAAATGAGGGCATGAAGGGGCTCAAGCCAGATATATGATTGTTGTCTGGTTATTGAAGCCACGAGAGTTGGGAGAGACTATAGAGCTAGCCCAAATGGTGGAGGACAAACACTCACTTGAGAGAAGCAATAATGGCAACAGTTCGGGAGCTTCAAATTAGATGATGACTACTTTTTTGGCATCAAAGGCACAGCCTGTGCTTATTCAGAGAGAAGAACCCAAGATAGGAGACTGGGAGCACGACCTAGGGGAAATTTTAAGAGGTTGACTGAGACAGAGGTTAGGAGAAATAGGCTGGGGGGCTGTGTTTCCATTGTGATGAGAAGTCTGTACTAGACCATCATTGCAAGGACTGTTTGATGTAATCACTTACAGTCTATGATGAGCAGGTGACTCTAGAGGAGTATTTCTAGCTAGATGTGGCGGAGGTCTCCTTGAACTAAGTGGTGGGTTTTATCTCAAATCACACCATAAATATGAAGGGACAAAATCAGTGGTAGCTCTGGTAGATAGTGGGGCAACCCATAATTTCATCTCCAATCAGATGGTGGATCGGTTGGGGCTGAAGCTGGTCGATACGGGATGTTCTGGGGTAATGATGGGAACAAGGAAGGTGGAGAAGAGTAGAGGCATCTGCCTAGGCCTGATCGTGACACAGTAGTAGATTCAGGTGAGGGAGGATTTACTTTCCTTAGAGTTAGAGAGAACAAATGTAATTTTGAGCATGAAGTGGTTGCAAATTGCAGAGGAGACTAAGGTGAGCTAGAAGGCATTGACTATGGAATTCATAGTGCGAGGGAGGAAGGTGAGGGTCAAGGGGGATCCTATTCTATACATATCCAAGGTTTCTCTTAAAATCATGGCAAGGGAAATTCAGGGTGAAGGAGTGGAAAAGCTTAGTAAAGAGGATGTATAGAAGATGCCATGGGAGGTTCTAGAGTCTAAAATTGGAAGTTGGATTCATTATATAAGGAATAATGTGAAACTCCTGTGTGTTGCAGAAAGAAAAATCTTTGATCAAAATTTTGATGTTATTAGTATTCTTAAGGACTATTGCTTTGTTGAAGTAACAATAGACAATGTGTTGATGCTTTTTAATTTTGGGGATGCTATAGCTAAAAGCAAGAGAAGTTGTTTGTGCTTCTAGACATGTATGAAATAATGTGCGAACTTCATTTTGAAATTGATACGATATTGGAAGGAAAAATTTGTTTTGAGACAAGGGATGCTGCTCATAATCTTTCAAGATGCTTAGCCTATACTTCTCAAGAAACTTTTGGTGATTTTAAGGAAGCAGTGGAAGAAGATGCAACAAAAATTGGTGTGATGGATGGAACTCTACACCCTCTGACTAGCTATGTGATTAACTATATGAAGTTTTTATTTGACTATCAATCAACTTTGAAGCTATTTTTCATGAGTTTGAAAAGGCAAGGGAAGATTCAACTTCCCAACTGGCTACTATTACAATGTGAATTATGTAAGCACTTCAAAGCAACTTGGATGGTAAATCTAAGCAATATAAGGATCTTGTGTTGACTTGTCTATTCATTATGATATCCACTACATGGTTAGATCCATTCGAAGATCATAGGCAAAGGATTTATTTGGTGATGATTGAGTTTAGAGGCACAGAGGAATTGTGCAGTAAAATGCAAATTAATACAAACGGGTAGCTTGGGCAAAGATTTTGCAATCTCTTTCTGTTCAAGGCGAAAGTTCTTCTGGTAGTGTTGTTCCTGTAGGAACTAATGGGGCAACCATAGTGGAGTTTCAAGGGCAATTATAAAAGAGAAGTTGAAGTCTTTCAACATGCAGTTCAAGGTGGGTCATGAAATGTATTTGAAGATTCGACTCTGCAGATAGAAGACCTTAGCTCGAAGAAGAAATGAAAGTTTTTTCACGGTATTATGGGCCTTACTAGGTGGTGGAGAAGATTGGTGTCGTGATGAATCGTTTGCAGCTACCCCCTAACTTCCACCATACACCTGGTGTTCCATGTATCCCAACTGAGAAAAGTTATTAGCGGCCACAGTCCATCTGAGACACTGTCGATGACCTTGACTAAAGAAATGGAGGTAATCCTAAAGGCAAGGGAAGTGAAATGAGTATGTTCGATAGTGGGAGGAGCTAGAGAAGTGTTGATATAGTGGAATGATCTGCTTGACTATAAATCAACATTAGAACTGTACTGTATGATTCAATAACATTTTTCTTCGTACCACCTTAAGGACAAGCTGGGAGGGGAGTATTGATGGACTGACGGAGCTTGTATGCCCCACTAGTAGGGACAGTGGGCAAGGAAAGAGGGGGATCTAAAGGGGAATAAATCCACCTTGAGGAATAAAACCACCTTTAATTACTTTCATAGGAAACCAAAATTGGGAGGGAATTAGGAAATTTTATTTAGGGAAAGGGGGTATGATTTGAATTCAAATTTGGGAGGGAATTAGGAAAGATTTATTTAAGAAAAGATGGCTGATTTGAGATTTGGGAGGGAATTAGAAAAGATTTATTTAAGGAAAAGGGGCTGTTTTGAATTGAGATTTGAAAGGAAATTAGGGAGGCTTATATAGGGTTAATTAGGTTTAATTTTCATTGTGTGATTTGTGTGTTTGTTGTAGTTTTTCTTTAGAGTTGTTTCTAGCGACGCTTAGGATTTGTGGAGAGTCGATCTGCCTTTTGAATAGTAGATCAACATGTGTCTTGATGTGTTGTGCCTTTATCAAAGAGAATTAGCTCATAATCGCTTTCTTTCTTGCTGATTTCTATTGTGTTTTTCCTTTGGTGTTGTTTTTACTGTGAGGAGATCAAGCTTGCTCCTAGATTCTGCATTAATATGAACATTAGAGGTACAACCAAAGTCTTTTTGGTGAGATAAACTAATCTTTTTGCCACTCCATCATTCTCAGAAAACCCTTCATCTAGAGGAACTAAGGGGCTATGACTGATCAGATAAATAGCAGTATTCACTGCTTCTGCTTAGAACTGTTTGGGTAGACCAGCATGCAGTCTCATGCTCGAGCACAATCTGTGATAATTCTGTTTATGTACTTGTTGGAACACTATTATATTGTAATCTTCTTGGAACAATAAACTCATGTTTGATCCTAATCAAAACACAAACTCCATGAACTTCTTATGATGATATCACTACCATTATCTGATTTGAGACACTTCGGTTTAAACATGTCTCATTCTCAATTATGGCTTTTTGTTGCTTGAACACTTCAAACATATCTGACTTGTATTTTAAGAAGTAAACTCATATATTATTAGTGTGATCATCAAAAAATTGTAACAAAACTATAAAAAGAAATGGAGTCGAACCTCATTTATCTGTTTGCACTAATTCCAATTTCTTTGACATAACCTTTGAACCAATTTTTGAAAAACTCGCCTTATGTTGCTTCTCATAAACACAATCTTCACAAAAATCTATATTTATAATTTTAAATATGGAACCTTTCTCTTAGAAAGGAGAAATTTCATAATTTTCTTACTCATATGGCCAAGCCTATAGTGTCAAAGATCTGTATCAATATTTATGTCTGTTATCTGCACCGATTCAAACATTTTGTTGATTACATGGAGAGTTCATCCAATGTTGCCACGAGCCTCACCATAACACATTTTGTCACATTTTAAGAGTCTCCTGCAAATGTTATCACATGACTTGAGCATGCAAGTTGACTCACCGAAATTAGATTTCTCTTCAATCATGGAACATGTTTGATATTTTTCAACTTCCAAATTGATCCATGTGGTAACTTGATTTTAACATCACCCTTCTCTATAAAATTGTAGGGTTTGTTGTCAGCTAGATACACTTTCCTATATCACCATGAATATAGTTACTAAACACCTCCGTACTTGAACTTGCATTAAATGAAGCACCTGAGTCTACAATCCAAGATTCAACATTGTTAAGAGATAAAACCAAAGAATCATGTTGAAACTCTTCTACAAAAATATTTGTAGATTGCCCTTTGTCTTGACCACCACCAACAAATTTCTTTGGTACATTTCCATCCTTCTTGAAGTGACCTTACTTTCCATAGTTTTAGCACTCAATGTTTTATCTTTCTGATTTGAATTTTCCTGTTCTCGATTTAGATCTTACTCTACTTAGATTTATGTTTAAACCCCTTTCTTTGATTTTGACATTTAGAGGAGTATTTAAATATTCATCATTCACTTTCTTGTGAACCTCTTCGTTCAGCACTAACCACATGATGTCCTCAAAGTTTAACTTTGTACTCCTTAAATAATTATTCACTACAGTTGCTAGCCGATCAATATTGACTGACATAATCTAAGTCAACAATATAGCCTGATTGATCAGTACAATCATATTTCACAAAAAACTAGCCATATTTCCAAATCATTTAAGTCTCCTTTTTCATCAAATCATCTTTCCTCATCCTCCCATTTTTTCTGCAAATCTATCCCTCCCTATCTTAAATATTACATTCACAAGTCCTGTCAGAAACCTAAAAGGAGAAAATAGAATCCAATTGTGTATTTTTTTTGGGGGAGGATGGAAGGGAGCTATATATATATAGGCCTCTATGCTTGTATTGACCAAATGCAATTGTCATTTTTTGGTGTGCTAATCTAACTCTGTGCTTCCTATCTGTAATGCTGGTCTACTTAAAACTTATAAGAGCAATGAATTTTATTTTGTAAACGTATTCCCTTATTAACATCTACAAGGTTGGTCTCTTGTGCAGCCAATTGTATTTATTGCCTTTATAGAAATATGGAGGCATATTGAAACTGACATTTTATTTCCTAAAATTTGCTACCTTTGTTTCTATATATTACCATGTTCACCATAACCATATGCTATTGATGATGTTTCTTAAAATATAAATTTATGGAAATTTTTATGACTATCTTAAGCTTCTTTTCATTATGATCCTTACCTTTTGATTCAATGTTGTTTTATAAAGTTATGTACAAATAATAATAATAATAACCTGCAATACCACTCATTACCTATGTGCTTTATATGATGTATTTAGGGAACAGCAGATGATGTTGTTGATTGTTCTCATGGTAAACAGCTGTGGGAGCTGTGTAAGGAGAAGTACGATCCACTATGGCTTAAAGGAGGAAAGCACTGTGACTTGGAGCTCTTCCCTGAGTACATCAAACATCTCAAGAAGTTCATATCAACTATAGAGAAACCATCTGTGCAAAAACACACTTACAGAAGAAACACTGACAAGTTTGAGCCTGCAAGGAAGAGCTCTGACTGTTTCGAACCGTCAAGGAAGAGCACTGACCGCAGGGAGAAATTTCGAAGCAATGATAACAAGTTGAGCAGTAAAGAAAAGCACGAAAAACTCAAGTTCTCATTTGACCACATGGAGAAGTCCAGGAGGAGTGTGGATTGCTTTGAAAGATCTAGAAGAAATACCGAACATATTGAACAAGCTAGGAAAAGTGTTGACCGATTGGACAGAATATGGGCCGGGTAAATCTTCTTCTTCCCTCTTTGTTCAAATATACATGATTTTGGTTTGTGTTCGGAAATTTATTTGTCTTTATTTGTGTGTATGTGGGAGTTCCATTATAGTTGTTGGAAACATGAACATGTAATTTGACATAATGGTAAGTAAATTCAATATCGGAGATTTTTTCTCATGTTCATCATTTGAATGGTACAAATCCCTTTTCTGTCTCGCTCTCATCTTTTCTCTCTTACACCATTCTCTTACAAACAAACAAAGAGAAAACATAAAAAAATCACTAAGGGACGTAACCCTTCGGGAAAAATGAGAAAGAAAACTGTCAAACCGTCTCGTAGCGCTGCAGCGCCAAGTTTGGAGCATCGTGGCGCTCAACTCTCTGTCATATGTATGCCTTATAGGGCCATAGTGCCAGCGTCTGGAGTGCCACAAAGCTCTGCTCTTTATCTATCTCCAAGCAAACTATATAATGTCATAACACTCGGAAACACAACATCATAGCACTGTACGGTTGTATTGGAAAAAAAGCAAAACCCCGAACCCAAGCAGGGGAGGACCCCTAGCCCCCCAGCGAGCTTAACCATTATAATTGAGATCCTAGGTAACAATATAATTCAATCGATCAGCACATGCATCAGATTTTCACACTGAAGTAATAGATATCTTAATACAATTTATTCAAGGTATATTGTGACATAATTTTTTTTTATATATGGTATTAAAAGCCATTATGAAAACTTTCATATTATAATAAATATAGTATAAATTATCTAAAAAACTTATGGCATCTTAAAAAGACTTGATATTTTAGAAGTTTTATTTATTCTACACCTACTCTTACATAGTTTGCTCCTATACGTACTAAAGTGTTTATACATCCGGACTCATATCCATGTCTTTTAAATATATATGCAATATTTATTTATCAGTTAATGAAAGGGAGATTATAAACATAAAAGAAATTAACTTGTTTGTTGTATTATAAAGGCCTTACTATGAGTTGAAATTGAAGAAAATTGGGCAATTATATTTGCATTCAAATTTAAAGCTGATGTACTATATCATTGTCACTCATGCTTATCTCTTAGGGCATCTCCAACTGAGCGTCACTCACTTATTTGCTGCTCCGCCGAGCGCCCTCTTGAACGACAAATAGAAAGTCATTTTTACATTTTATCTTAGTTGTGAATAATGCGACCTCAATTTTGATATCACACTATTCACAAAACCATTTTTTCGTGTTAGAAATGGATTTAAAAATAGAGATGAGAAAGAGTATTCACAAAATATTCCTTTTTTATGGTAAAAAATGGAGTTCGGTTGGAGATGAATTACTATTTAATATGATTGCTATTGCATTTTGAAGTGAAAAATAAATTTTTTGGTTGGAGATGCTCTTACTAGTGTTATTATTTACTTACTATATGTTAGAAGAAATTATTTAGTGGTCTATTTTTTCTCTTACTGTGAACTAGGAATCTATGTTTTATATGTCCATTAAACTTAGTATAGAAAGGATCAGAGAAGGATGAAACATAAAAAAACGAGTCTATAAAAGATGGCTAATCATTTAATGTTGTAATAATAAAAATTTTCAATTATTTAATATGCGATTAAATTAATATTTTTATATATTATTAAAAATTCCTTCGTTATATGAGAGTTCTCAATATTAGTAATCACTTGATCCTCATCAAATCGAAGCTTTTCAATGCATCAAGTGTCATGCATTCTTGAAAAAAATATTAGAGTTCTTGAACCTTGCTTAACAAAGCCCTACATGGGGTCTTGCTTGGGTACTCACGCTCTGCACGGGCAAGCTTCGCCCACCCACCCCTACTCATGGTGACTTTCGGGATGATGTACCCACCCATACCCATCCACTTTCCACGCTTTTTGCACTCAGTCCGCCACTGAGCGATGGCCTTGAGGCTTGTTGCTCTTTGCTATGATTGCAAACTTTCAAGCCGCATATCAGAAATTACCATGATCGCAGTGCAGTTCAATGATGCACACCGCATAGTGATGATTGTGATAATATACAACATATGATGATTAACAGTGTAAATCAGTTTATCTCACGATGCTGAGTACCTACCCATGAGGCCATGGGCGTACAGGTGGGTGGGTGTGGGTATGGGTACCCAATCCAGGACTCTAATGCCTGATAAAAAATAGCAAGCACATGTGCTAGAAAATGTATATATGAATCATTCAATCTAATTTAGCAATTAGCTCATGTCATCAAAAATTCACCTTGATCCGACACAAATCTCAATGTAAATTTGAGTCAAATGCTTTAAAAATTAAAATGAGAACCATCTAAACTCTGATTTCAGCAAACTTAAAAGTCAAATTGAACATCTCAATAAGATGAACCCAACGTCACCAAATTTGATCTAACCCACCAAATCAAAGAAGAAAAGCATATTTGGAAGCTTTAAACTATTAATTGGATAGCCAAATGATATCCAAATATGACATGCTTATAATCAAATTGAGTGGCTCAACAAGACGAATCCAACAAGGCCAAAATCACTCAATTATGACATCTTTAAGGCATTTAATTAAATGCTTGATAAATGCTCCATAATAAAGGGGATCACTATAGGCCATCTGATATAACACTCCTAATATGCCTTTGATCTTCTCCATATTTATTTGGCATGCTAGTCAAACAAAATTGTAAACAGACATCTCACTTTTCACATGAGGGAAGGAAGGGAGAAGAGGATAAAAATTAAAGAGCTCTCTTGCTAGCACCACCAGCCGCTGGATCTCTTCCTAACCATGCACCGACTGTCATCGGATTTCTGTCTATTCGTTGGTTGTTGTTGGATCTTTTCCCAAATACCAAATATTTTCAGACATTATCAATTTACTGATTATAATTACATATCTAACCCTTGCCCGACATTTGTAGAATATTCTCTATTATTTAATCTGCATCAAAAATACCTATATGAAGTTTGGTCTATTTTCCAATTCATTGTATTCTTATTTCCCTCGAGTTAAAGGACGAGTCAAATTCTATAATCTATTCAAATATTAATAAAATCTTTTCAACTGTTCAAGGCCCCGTGATTTTTTCCCTTTTTAGAATTTCATGTAAAAATTTTGGTGTTTCTTTATTATCTATATGTGTGTTGAATTTACATATATTATAAAGACGTAAAACCTTTTCACTCTATCCCCGCAAATTTCTCAGCCCACACCAGACTATAAAATAAAATTTTAGAGTGTATTAAACATAATCAAAGTTGAGATTGATGTATTAGTGGTCTAACCCATTCACAATGAAAATTTAAACCTATTAGAAAATACTATCATAATATATATTTCAATTATTTGTTATAGTCCTAAACTCAGAGTTCTTATATGAATTAATGAAACCATTAAAATGATTTTGATTTTTTTTGGATGTGCTAATTTTTTATCATATAGCAATTCATCAAAGTTTATTCAAATGTGTTATATTCAAAGATTTTTTTTTGGGGCTCATTTGACTGCAAGAAATTAAAATTTATATTTTAAAAAATATTGAAATTTATCACAATGTTTATTTAGTTGAATGTAATTATATATTAATATTACTTTTAAACTATAAATTTTTTTAAAATTCATTTAAAATAACTTTTTTTGTAGCACTTAAATGAATAAAAATAAAAATCTTAATTTAAGAATATATATTTTTTATTTACAAATAACGAAATGAACCCTTACAATATCATCAAAATAACAATAAATTATGAAGAAACCAATATCCACTTCAATAAAAAAAAAAAGTAAAGTTATTCTGATCAAAATTAAATCAGAATGAATTTTTAAAATTTTAACTTCACTTTAAAATTTATACCATATAAAAATGTATTGTTGATTCATTTATTTAAAATAAATTAAAATTTTTTAAAATCCTTCCTCATTTCTTTACCTAATTTTTCTCTCCACTCTTCAACCTTACAGTTCAATAAAGTAAGAGCCAACTAAACAAAGAGGCATGCATTATTAAAGCTCATGAATTAAACAAATTTTTTATTTTTTGCTCAACAATATAGACTTTGTTTGGGAGAGCTTTCTTATTGCTTTATTTTTCAAAGTACAATCATAATTTCTATTTGATCATTATTTTTTCACTATTTTCAATAAATTTTTGTGCAACTGAATTGCTTTTTACAGCATCATTAAAAAAATTAAGAGCTTTTTTATTATTTTATTTTTCAAATTGCAATCATAATTTTTATTTGACTATTATTTTTTTCATTCCTTTCAGAAAATTTTTGTGCTAGAAAATTACTTTTGTAGCGCTCTTTTAAAAAATTTATTTTCTTCGCAACAACTTTATAAATACTTTTAAAAAATGCTACAATCATCTCAAACACGCCTTAGAAGACAATAATCTATATATTATCTGAGAGAGAGAGAGAGAGAGAGAGAGAGAGAATTTCACAAAATAACAAAACTATTTTTTTCTTATATTTTGCTGTGAACAAATTAGCATATGGCAGTTTCCTATAACAATAGGGCTTTGGGTTTTGAAGTTTGAGATATATTGAAATACTGAAGGATTGTAAATCCATCTTTTATTTTTATATACAATAAAGTAGCACAAAGTTTTCTTCTTATATATATTCATATATCTTATAATGGCGCCTAGAGTATTATTTTTGAGTTTTAAATATATTTGATAGCTAATGATATATATTATTTTATTTAAAAGCTATTTAAAGAATATCATATACCATTAAATTTAAATTTGAATTCAAATTTATTCCCTTAGCTTTGGTTTCACTTTTATTTGTTTTAATATTCACTATTTAGTAAAAAAATAAATTATTATATTTTAGCATTAAAGACACATATCTCATGATTTATCCCTCTAGAAAGAAAACCTAGGAAGAGATAACAAGTGACAACTAAATTTTTGTCTCTCTTTTTTGTTTTTTTTTTTTTACAAATTTAGAGGATGGGTTAAAATTAGGAGAAAAGATTTCAATGAATTAAAAAATTGGGTAAATCGGTTTATTTCTTCATGATTTTTTTTTTAATTTAGAAGAATATGCATTTTAATCATTTAACTCCTCTTCCATGAATGCATTTATCCAAAATTCTAAGCAAATTTTTTTTTTCTGTTGCACTCCTTAAGGGCATCTCCAACCGAAAAACTCAATTTTCACTCCAAAATACAGTAATATATCAAAATACTAAAAATCGTCTCCAATTGAACTATATTTTCTAACGCCAAATAAAGAATAATCCTAGTATACTATTTATCATACTCTATTATATATATATATATATATATATATATATATATATATATATATATATATATATATATATATATATATATATATATATATATATATATATATATATATAGTGGGTGAACAGTGTGATGCCAATATTGGCATGGCACTGTTCACCTGCAAGAAAATAGCAAAAAGTTTGACGTTCCCCTGGAGCGATCGAACGACGCCATACAGATGTTTGACGTTTGACTGAAGAAGGCCCAAGGCTATGCTTGTCTCAATCCTATTTTGTCCACTCTCAAAAAAGATGCCAGTTCCGCCGTAGAATTGCGGAAGATAATGATTTTATTGTTTTTAAATAAAATATCAGTTATTAATTTGATTTATTTTATAAATATTGCATTGATAATGCTCACTAAGCTTCTCATATGATATTAATTTATATATAATTCTATTTAGAGAGTGCATGCAACAATATTTTTATAGTCAAGTAAACTTGCCTAGCTAATTCGATAGTTGAAAACTTAATTAATTGCCTCCACCAAAGAAGAAGTCTCCAAAATACTTTGCATTATTATGTAATAGGTTCCATTAAACTTTTAAATTAGGTAAACATGACTATCAACTAGATTTAAATTAATTTCATACAATTTATAAAAGAATAAAGTTTCACTCTCTCTAAATAAATCCAATATTTGAATCATGTTGTTTATGTTCACTATAGTTTTAAAATGAATAAATGATGATGCTATGAAATAAACTTTGATACATTAAGAATTATAATCTTAAGTCTGATTGTATAAATTTAATAAAAAATTGTTAAAAATAAATTATAGAATAAAATAAAATGTAATTTCTTAATTGCATTTTTTTACTACCAAACAGATTATTATTTGCATGTATTTTTAAAAAATAATTTTATGAGTATGCGGACTGAATTATACATGAATGTATAGCTTAATTTACGAATATAATAAACATGTATTCAAAAAATATAACATATATAAGCTTCAAACTCAAAATCTCATTATTGTTAGTTAAAGCTCTCAACCATCAGATCAAGATGAGCTATGTATCATTCCATCTATAAGTACACACAAGATTTATTTGGGACGACTTTTTTACTGCTTCTTAAAGCAGCTTTTCAGTACAATAATTTTAAAAAATTGCCTTTAAAAACAAGAAAAAAACTGTCCCAAATGAAACCTTAGATTCCTCTACTGCCTTGGAGAATTATACATAATTTTGATACATGTGCTTATCTCTTATTAAGACATTCTCTCTCTATCTCTAAAATAATAGTAATAATAATAATAAACAATTTTTTTTCCCACCATTATTCATTGCTAGCTGGTCAAGTCTGATAAGAGTAGAGGGAGGTGGTAGCTAAAGTAGATGAACTGTTATTCCTTCAAATCAATCAATCAGAAACCAGTGTCCAATTGCTTAGTAAGAAAACCTACTGCGCTTACATAATTAAATAATTAATGGCTCATCTATGTGGATTGTCAGCTTAATTTGTCGCATTTTTCTTTGATCTCTATCTGATACTACACCCCCATAAAATTTTAATTGACGAAGAAGATGGTTCTCTCATGAGATATTCAGATTTATGGATGAAGTCCTCAATATTTATGCACTTAATCTTCTTTTCTTTAAAAAAATTACAAATAAGTTTCTTACATAAAACCCTTTAATTTAAAACAAAAATCAAACTTGTTGCCATATACAAACAACAACAACAACAACATTAAGCATTTACCACAATTCATGGTGTGAGCTACATGAAAAACTTTTTTCCAATTGTGTCATATTAAGAGTTAAATTCTCATTTGAATATAATAAAGAAAGATCATTTCTATTATTTTCTATAACAAAGTCTTTTTATGTCTACCTCTACCTTTCTTAACATAAGCTAAATGTAATACATCTACTTTCATAACCAGGTCATCGGATGGCCGCCGTTTTATGTGACCAAACCATCTAAGACGACTCTCTCTAATCTTATTTTTCACTAGAGGTACTCCAATATTTTCACGTATATGCTCATTTCGTATCTTGTCTCTAAGAGTAAAGTCACTCATCCACCTGAGCATCATCAACTCTAATAGTAAAGAAATGATGCTATATTGTTAAGATTTTTGTTTTTGTTTTTGTTTTTTTTTTTTGCTTGACCCCCAAATCCCAAACTTCAGAGTAGGGGGCGCTCTGCCCCTTGTAACCTCCTAATGAGCTTCTAGTCAAATATGACCGATAGAATTGAGATATGAGTTAATAGTATAACCCGATTGATTGACAAAATCAGACTCCATAAATAACTAACATTATATGGTTTCAGATTATCATCACATTAAACAAATTTAAAGTGAATGAGTACGACAATTATTATATTAATCGAGCACTTTAATTAGTCGTCTCCTAAAATAATGAATCTATGACGAAACATTGTGCATTTTGTTTTGGTTTGCTGAGCTTTTGGCAGACAAAGGAGAAATATCATCTTGATTTTGGCAAAAGATCGATTAATGGTAACTGTCGTTGCTTAATGTGATTCCACTTATAAAAATAAGGAGCAGGGTTCCTTGCTTGCCTTGTGTCTATTGGCTTAGAGGATTTGGTGAATAAGTGGGTCCACTATGTTAGGTCATATGAATAATGGGCTTTCTTTATGGTTAAATAAAATTCATTTTTTGGTTGAATGTTTTAAAGTTTTTACATTTTGTTTTCTATGATTTAATTTACTAGTAGAAGATTGATTTTGGAATGCAACATTTTAAGTCTTAATTTTTTTTTGGGATGTTTAGATTTGGGAGGAGATTGATTGGTTTAACTCAATTGATCATAATATATTTATTAAAGAATGTGAGGTTTTATGATGTTATCTAATTGAATTGTTAAAATTTGTGTTAGAATAAAAATATCGAGTGATTAACACTCGCTTATTGGCTTAATTTTTTTAGTTGAAAATGAATTTGCTAGTTATTGTATTAGGCTTATGTTTGATCCCCTTTGATTCACACAATTTGATAAAGCATATCAGGGTTGATTTAAGCGGGATCCAGTGATTTACTTAGGTTTTGTTTGGGATAACTTTCTTATTGGTTTCTTAAACAACTTTCTAGTACAAAAATTTCAAGGTTAAAAAATTTTTGTACTAAAAAATTGCTTTAAAAAGCAGTCAGAAAGTCATCCCAAACAAAACTATAATGATTCATATATATATATATATATATATATATATATATATATATATATATATATATATATATATATATATATATATATATATATATATATATATATATATATAGTTTGAGAAATTTTAAAAGTTTGATTACTCCCATAAGAACTCTATATAGTTGAGTGAGTTTATAATGCATGATTCTTGATGATAGCAGAAAAGCTTTAATTTCTTTTACAGAGTGATGAATAATCATATAGAAAGTTCTCGTGTGTGTGATAAGAGATTATTATGATATGTAGAAGTCTTAAATTTAGTCTCGAATTGAATTGTTGAAAATATTTTGGCATACAAATACTATATAGTTGGCCCTCTTTTATTATATTTTGATACTAACATAAGTTCAACTATTCAATATAGGATTAAACTTAATATTTTTATATATTATAGTAATATCTCTCTCACAAATATGCTTACTTTTCAAGCATATTGTCCATCATTCCCACATGCATAAACAAAAGCTTTCCTCCATCATTAAGTACTATGCATTAACATCCTACTCAACTATATGGGGTTGTTGAATGAGTCACTCATTTTTTAACCTAACTCTTCTATGATAGAAAGTGTGTTATGTTTATAAGAATCACAAACTATGCACTTCACTCAATTACATCTTAATTACTAACTTTGATATTGTTTGTCAAAGTATGTGAATCAAAGAGGTAGATTTGAACCCAAACTTAATCCAATAAGACTGGTTAGCTACATAGCATTTATAATGCCAACATATTTTCAACTATTCAATGTTCAACTAAACTTCAGACTTTTATATATGATTATAATCTCTCTCACAGACAAGTGAGCACCCACCCTCACCCGCCCCATGTGTACACACATATATTAATGAAAAAAATTTCATCATCATCAAGCATCATTCACGAAAAGCCCACTGATCAACTATATGGAACCGTTGATCCTGATCTTTGCTCAACTACGATCGAAGGTAATAATATTCATAATAACTATAAACTATCCCACTTGAACGGTTTATTCTAACACTATTTGTCAAACTGCGTGAACCAAATTCCAAAACTTTTCAATCAATTAGTCATATGGAGAAAATTTTCAATGTGAAGAAATACTTCACATATCTAATTCTTAAAATACTAAAAAAGAAAAGGCACTTAAAGCATTCAAGAAAGAAATGATGCTGCTTTTATCAGTAAAGAAAAACCATTATGTTTGCACCATCAATCAATCCATCTTTCTTCCTAAAGCTAAATACCCAACATCATATATACTCAAAGAATAATATCTAAAAAACAAATGATACCAACATCATGATAGAATTAGGTCTTATTCACCAAATACTCTAAGCCAATAGTTCTAAGGCAAGCGAAGAACCCATCTTGTTAGTTTCGTAAGTGAAATCATATCAGGCAACGAAATCTACTATAAATTGAACGTTATCAGAATCATTATGATAGATAGATAGCTCTCTTTTGCCTGTTTCAGCAATCAGTGCTCATAATTTTTTTTTTCACTATTGTTTTAAAATACAATTTTTTTTATGAAGAAAATTAAATTGATGTCAATTTTTATATATTTTTTTTAATGTTTGACTTTGTAAATTGATGGAGTAAAATATTATAGTGCCATTTTATAGTTTATTACTTGAAAGTTTTGTTATAAATAAAATATGAACATATTGATAATATTCATTTTGTAAATATTTGTATTTTAAGCTTTGTTGTATTTTTGATGAACCGAACATTACCTCAATGTTAATGATGACTATAAAAATATATAAAAACATTAATTTGCAACAAGTTGATGGATTTTACGTACCGTTCTCAGAGGTTTAGGTTTTGTTTGAAATAGTTTTCTTACTAATTTCTAAAACGGCTCTTTAGTACATTTTTTTTAAAGCACCGAAAAAATAGTAGTCAAAAGCTATCTCAAACAAAGCCTTAATGGCACCTAATGCAAGCCATTAATTATTATGAATAACATGCATTATTTTATTCAGGAATGAAATGTTTCATTAATGAAAAGTTTTTTTTTTTTAAGTTTAGTGGAATATTTTATTTCTAAAAGATATCTTTTTCTTTTGTCTTGAATATCTTAGGAATTTGCAATATTTAATCCTGTAGTATATATATATATATATATATATATATATATATATATATATATATATATATATATATATATATATATATATATATATATATATATATATATATAGAAATTCTTTCAGTTAATTATACAAGATAGACATAAAAATATGCTAAACTCAGAGAAGTGGGTATCTATCAATGCTAGAGAATAATTCCTCAAAGCAAGAAAAAAAAAATGATAGATGCATGCATAGAATAAATTTTATGATATAATGGTCATATGATAGGAGAATCTAACATAAAAAAGATTTATTGCAAGATCATAATCTTTTAAATCCTCAAATAAACTGTGGTTCAATTCATCATTATGAACACTCCAAATGCTCCCATCACCTCATCACTCCTTTAATTATCAAGTCACCTTGAAGTCGTTCTTGAGATCATGAGGCATATTTTTCTTATATATTTTCCTAACCACATAATTATCGAGTAAGTCAATTCATATTCCTCTTAGGTGTATTATGCACTATAACTTAGGCTTCATTTGTGACGACTTTTTTTATTACTTCTTAAAGTAAATTTTTAGTACAGAAATTAAAATTTATGCGCTTCAAAGCTGCTTTAAGAAGCACTAAAAAAATCATACCAAATGAAGCCTTAATTTGACATAATTTAGATATTATGCATATCGAAATAAAAAATTAAATTTTTGATACCAAGTTATAGCCCGACTAGAACTTTAAAGTCTAAAAAAAAAAAATACCAACCTTGATATAGAAGTAAACTTATAGAATGAGCGAGCTAATATAATTAAATGCTATTAAATGTTAATAGATTGCATTAATCTGAGCCATCCTAAGCTTGGTTATATATCATACGCACAATTAGAAAGGTCAATATGTCAATCTTAGGATTTTGTTTACAAATGCCATCAGGTTTGCTCAATATGTATTTGTCATGGTTCAATGTTATTTATTTGCTGTGATGCAATTGATTTTTTGTTTATATATTATTTGTTATTATTAGGGGTGTCAATATTTAACACGATCCAAAAAACCGACTCAATCCCGACCCGAAAATTTTGGGTTAGGATCAACCCGTTTGTGAAACGGGTCGGATTTGGGTTCAACAAATCGACCCATTTCAAAAAATGACCAAGCAAAAACACGTTTGCCAGCGTCTAATAGCATGTGCTAGCACTACCCGTGTAGTGTGCTTGCGTCTGCCCGCATCTGCCAACGTGCCCACGTCATGCCTACAACTGTGTTGTTCTGGCCGTTGCAGCTGCCTGGCCAGTGGCTGTTGTTGCGCTATCCGCCTTAAAGGATTTGGCTACACCGTTGAATAAACGAGCGAACGGAGGTCCGACGACGTTGACCCGAACGTAGGGCCGGTGGCGTTTCAAAAATCGGTCGGTCAGGTTCACCCGAACCCAAGTTGAGGTTCGAAAAACTGACTCGTTTTCAAAAAATGGGTTGGGTTCAGATCGAGTCAAGTAAGACCGGGTCAGTTCCAGGTTGGACCCGAACCCTACCTGTGACCCAATTTTGCCAGCCCTGATTATCATAATTGATTTGATGTACAAATGTCATCAGTGTTGTATTTTAATTGCATGAGTAAAATGTTAAAATATAACTATTGCACTGTATTTTTTTTTTGGTTATTTGTGACGTTTTTGTGATAAATTTGTGACATAAGTATGATTTAGTGACTATTTCTAATGGATTTATGATAAAAATTACTTATTGATGTTATAGAAATTATGGTGAACTTGAAACATATTTGTGATAGATATATATGTTTGTGAGATAATTTATTTCAAATACATCGCAAGAAAATGATGTCAATAGGTGCACGTGATGATGTAAATTGAATGATTAACACAATTCATTTTGATCTGTTTGTTGAAAGTTTTGGCTATCAAATCAAGAGGTCTTGAGTTCGAGTCTCGCATTTGTGATGTGTATGAATTTGTCTTAATCAACCTAAATATCCAAAAAAAAGGTAAATTGAATGATTAGATTCGTATTTGAATCCTAAATTTTGTATTGATAATATCAATTAGATAGCATAAATCTTGATGAGATGATAGCTAAAAAGGACTGTTTACCTTCTCAAATTTTGTGGTGCAAAAATCCTTGCTTTTATGTCTTTATTTTATCTTCTATCATACCTAAGTTAAATTTTAATGTTCTGGTTAAAGTAATTTTCATGAGACCAGAGTAAATATAATATCAATAAATACAATTCTCCTTTCAAGGGTAATTTGGCAGCTTGGAAGAGAAAAATATGGTTGATAAAATAATAATTATGTAACTCATCTTGATTTGTTGGTTATGATTTTTGTCAACGAATTAAGAGGTTTTGAATTTGAAGCTTACGTATATGATACGTGCATGAGCTTGCCTTAATGGCTCAAGCTCCCCCGCCCCCGGCCCCCAAAAAAAATTTTTTTTCTAAGTTGTGAAACAAAATGTTTTAACGTGCTTTAACAAATAGAAGACTGCAAAAAACTCTTGTGTTGAGAAGAAAGCTACGTCAACAACTTGTGATGAAATTTTGGACTTTAGTAAGAAAGCTACGTCAACAACTTGTGATTAATTAATAGATTTATGAAATTTCAAAATATTATTTATGAATTTATTATTATTTATAAATTTGTACATTTTCTAAATATTATTAATTAATTAATTAATTTGTAAATTTATAAATTTGTGAATTTTCAAAATATTATTTTCTAAATTATTCGTGAGAGAATCCAGGAGCACTGAGGACTAATGCTCCTATTGGCTTTGAGCCTAATCTATTGACCTTTTTTTTAATCAACTGGTATGATTATTTCATTGAATAAAAAGGAGGATACAAACAAGTCCAAAAAAGAACAAAGCAAATATTACAAGGCTATAATCCGCAAAGAAAAGAAAGCTAACGGTGAAGGCGAAGAAGCCAACCATGCTGAATAATTGGCAAAAGGCTTCCTGCAACCATCCAGAAGCCAAACAAGGATCATCCATAGGAGGAAGCAAACATCAACCTACACAAATGAAAGCACAAATGGGACAAGAAACATCCCACATCCCAAACAAGGCCACCAATCAGAACAAGAGGGCACCACCAGTGGTTGCCAACAAACCAGGACTATCCAGATGATGAGCAGAAAGCCACCACATCATTGCCCGGGACGCAAAGCCAACCCCCAACACTACATTCCAACCAAACGAAAGTCACCACACCTACAAAACTCAAACACTAACCAACCAACAAACAGACATACAATGACCAACAACGCAAAACAAGACCCCCAACAATAGCAGGACAATCAAAATTACTTTCTTTTGGGTTTATGTCGCCTATGTTTGGCACCTCCAAAAGGGAGAATGCCTTCTCAACAATGTGATTCACATTTAAATTAAACATGGCATTAAACTCCTCCTTGGCCCCCTGCAATTCATCCCTCACCCTCACCAGGCGAGGACAAGGGCTCATCAAGCCAATCAGTAGGGGTGTCAATTCGGGTCAACCCGTCGGGTTCGACGCGCGCGGGGCAGCGCGGCTTCGGCACGCGCGGCAGTGCGGCACGCGGGGCTGCGGGGTAGCGCGGGGCGCGCAGAGCAGGCGGGCAGTGGGCGGGAAATTCAAAATTTTTTAAATTAAACAGGTTTGCGGATTGACCCGGCAACCCGCCGGGTCAACCCGACCCAACCCGTTTTATCAAACGGGTCAAATCTGCGAACCCGACCCGTTTATCAAACGGGTCGGGTCCAACCCGAATTTTCCGGGTCGGGTTTTCATGTCGTGTCAAATATTAACACCGCTACCAATCAGATTGATTCACACAAGAATCATTCAAATGCAAATCCAAATGGGCTTTCAACTCCTCATTAGAAATAATAGAAACAGAGATATCAACCATTCCTTCAGAAATTATCAAAGGAGAAGCGGACATAGCACACATTAGAGCAACCATTTGATTGCATGAACATCCACAAAACAAAAGAAGAAATTATAAATAAAGATATCATACAAGGCGTTAGAGCGACCATTGATCTTATAATTAGCATA
Source organism: Dendrobium officinale (assembly GCA_019514585.1). Classification (NCBI taxonomy): domain Eukaryota; kingdom Viridiplantae; phylum Streptophyta; class Magnoliopsida; order Asparagales; family Orchidaceae; genus Dendrobium; species Dendrobium officinale. The sequence goes on from CM033682.1 coordinate 80,166,183, forward strand.
ATTTTTTTTTGGGACATTTAGGCCATTTAAGGCAAACTCACACACACAACGCATACACAAAGACTCGAACCTTGGACCTCTTAGTTGGAAGCCTAAGCTCTCAACCAATAGGCCAAGAAGAGTTGTGTTAATTAGCATAATTTAGATAAAAAGTAAAAGATAATAAAATTATTGCTATTATAATGTTTTACTGAAGAAAAAAAGAAAAGAAAAGAAAAGATTCAGCTATAAATTATAATTGAAGTTGTTTTATAAGCTTCACATTACGTACTTTCATCATGGAGATTTGCTGGGGAACAATAAAAAGGAGCTCAATCATCCAGACGCATTGGATCGAGTTCCCACACATAAGATTAGCTTTTCAAAAAGCAAAAGAAGAGTTGGGCTTTGTTTAGAACAGCTTTTCGATTATTTTCTTAAGTAAAATAATTAGTTAAACATAACTAATATTTAAAAGATAGTTGTTTTCATCATTATTTAGGGTTTAGGGATTTTCAATCATTTCTCTCTTATGTGTGAGATATTTTTTCATCAATTTCCATTACTCAAATAGATATTTTATCTACGAAATATTTATGAGAATTGCAAACGATACAAAGCACATAAATTTAATCTAATTCTCCAGCATTTCTAATGCCATTTGTGTTATGAAAATCTATCAATATCTATTTCGGCATTGATTATGAATGTTTTTATTGACTTTAATTAGGAGATATGATTAATATAATGACTAAAAGATCTTATTATGACATGGTTAGATTTTAATATCATAGCATTAATTAAGTTTTCTTATTAGTTTTGTTTCATATTTATATAAAAATGTGAGGAATGCTGTAAAGAGTGTGAGTACAATTACAATCTTCTCTCTCCACAATTGTGAGATCATACTCTCCTCATGGACGAAAGTAGGGGTGTCAAAATTAAGTTTCGGGTCGAACTCAGGACTGACCGGATTCAAACGGGTTGACCATAACCCCACTCGTGTATGCAAATGACTTGAAAGTTGAGACCCGAACTCGACCCACAGGGGCGGAACCAGGGGCAAACTTATAAGTAAAAGTACATTTTTTTTTCATATATATATATATATATATATATATATATATATATATATAGTGACTAATGATTCTTTGTACTTGAATACATAATACATTTTAAAAATATTATCAACATCTTATATAATGAGAATTATTCTTAAACAAAATTAGGTTGAAGTATGGATGATTTGTTTGCAAAAAAAAAATTAAAATGTTGTAATTGATTGATCATTCAATTTCTACAAAATGTATGTTGTAGTTGCCTTGAGTTTGGCTCAACCCCTATTTTCCATATCCTTAATCGTTGTACACTTCGTTGATATGTCAGGAATCTAAGCGGGGTTTTCGGGGGCAGCGCCCCCATTACAAATTTTGGTTGTAAGGATATTTTTGGATTCTCTGTAATTGACAATTGCCTAAAAACTATAGTATTCTAAAACTTTAAGCAGGGCAACTACCTAAAAACTCTTATAATAACACCTCTACACAATGTGTATAATTTTGCTAAGGGGCATTCGTCTAAAGATGATATAATTTTATTTTTTTACCCTCGCGGGGGGGGGGGGGGGGGAGGCAATTGCCTAAAAACTCTTATAAACTACCTAAAAGGCCATATAATAAAACATATTTAATTTTTTTACCCCTGAACATATGGGAGTTCCGCCCCTATCAACTCGTCAGGTTATCAAGTTGAACTGACCCGACCTGCAGACAAGGAAACAACAACGACAGTGGCACGGAAGTACCGTCAGTAGCGGCAAATGCAGACACACTGTAGAAGACAACGTCGATGATTCGCGAAGAGACGTGATGGGCACTGGGGCAGCAGATGCACGGGCAGACTTGGGGGCAGCACGGGCATACAAGGCGGGCAGCAGATGCAGTCAGTAGTTCATTCCAAGTCATTTTCCGGGTTGTCCCGAACCCGACCCGATTTTAGAAATGTTCGGTTTGTTGAAACCGAACCCGACCAGTTTCACAAACTGGTTGACTCTGACACTAAATTTTTGGATCGGATTCGAGTCAGATTTTTCAATCGTGTCAAATATTGACACCCTTAGATATAAGTAATTCTCATAGAACCACGTAAACCACATAGTGTTCATTACTTCTAATCTCATAAGAGTTTCAATGGAATATTATATAGCCATAGATGAATTCATTTATCTTACTTTAAGGCAAGTTGGAGAGAATATATATCTAATGAAGGCGAGGCAACCAGAAGCTTGATGGCATGGGCCCCAAGCTAGGTGAGAACAGTTCTTCTAGTTGAAGCAGGCACTTTCTAAAATTCCGTTCTTTCTTCTATCTTATAATATAAAAGAAATGGCTACCTTTAGGAGACGTAATCAATAGTAACCTTCACTTGAACAAGTGGTTGTTGGAAGTATATTAAGATGGAAATTAAATTCAATGTATTCCAATCTTATGTTAAATATCAGAAAAAATTTAATCGAAAGTGTATTTGAATTCATTGGATCATCATATAGTAGATGCAGCTCATCTTGATCGATTAGTTAAAACTTTTGCTATCAATCAAGAAGTCATGAGTTTGATGCCTGTTTATATGATGTTTGTATGACTTTGTCTTAATTAGCTCAAAAGTTATAAAAAAAAAGATCGTACAATTAGATTTTTTAATTTTTAAATATAAAACAGAGTTGATTAGTGCAAGGCGGTTTTTTTTTAACTTAACATGAGATGTGAGTAAAATAAGAAACATTTTTTTTAGATGAGGAATTATGATCTTATTTATATTTAAATGTATTTAATTTATTTTAACTCATAAAAATAAAATAATATAGCTGATCTCAACTAGGGGTGTAAGTGAGCCGAGCCGACTCGAGCTCGACTTGTTTATGGGCTCGTGAGCAGAGCTTATCGAGCTTACGAGTGAAGCTCGAGTTCGAGCTTGATGAGGTTTAGCTCGTGAGCAGGCTAGTTATTTTTTCACGATGGGCGTAAAAATGCGAATAGCTAGAGGGAAAATGCGAAACCAAGCTGGAAAGTAGCTGGAAAAGTGAAGGGCTGGCGGGAAACCAGGCGTTAAAATGCGAATGCTGGTGTGAAACAAAAAACGAGCTGCTCGACAACTCGTTTTTGTGTCGAGAGTCGAGCTCAAACTCGACTTTTGAGCTAAACTCGAGTTCAAGCTCAGTAATTGACTCATGAGTCGAGCTCGAACATGGAGTCGAGCTCAAACACCCCATAACTCGACTCGATTAAACCCCTAATCTCAACAGATAATAAATTCATATAAAATTAGGAAGCTCTCACAAATCAAATATATTACTATTTATATTTTTAAAATTAAATAATTCTTAATATATTAAAAAAAAAATCAGCACAGATTGGTTTTATACCTGAAAGTTAGCTATTTTTGTTTGGAAGTTTTCTCTCTTTTTAGGTGACAAAGAAGAAGGAATGGTACTACTGTAAAGGCCGCGGCGGTGGAGCCAACTTGGGGAAGAATCCAGTATATATGCTCTGGAATTGAATTGGCTGTCCGTAGTCCACACAGGAATAAAGAAATCTTTTTGAGCAATGCTGATTGTAGCAGATATTGATGAAGCTTTGGCTGTGGTGGCAGAAATTATTTTGTGCGGGATCCGGTCCGGATGAAAAAAATTGTCTGGATCATGAGTGTATATATTATATACAAATAGTATGTATACTGATTTGATATGTATTGTGTACATAAATTGTGTATAAAGATGTACACAATATGTATATTCATATATCCGAACGGTTCTTCCTGTCAGTGATCCTCACATAATAACTTCTCCTGTGTGGACACCACTGATGCTGAGGTTGGACATCATTTATAATTTTATAAGAGTATAAAATTTTATGAAAAATTTTGACTTCATCTATGTTTTTTTTTTTTTTTTTTTTTTTTTTTTTTTTTTTTTTAATTTTTAGGTCAATTAAGACAAATTTACACATATGTAGACTTTGAATCTAAAATCTCTTAGTTGGTAGTCAAAGCTCCGAACCAACATGTCACGATGAGTTGCGTATGTGATTGTAAATTTAGCGCCGGTGGCTGTAAATCTGATACCGATGAGTTTGGAAAAAAAATAATAGCTTGTTCATAATTTTAATCAGGTTGAATTTATTTTAAGATTGATAAAATATAAAATTTAATTAAGTTTTTATGTATTATTTTTATACACAACAACAACAACATCAAGCCTATATCCCACTACGTGGGGTCGGCTACATGAATCCTTTTTCTCCATTGTATTCTATTAAAAGTCAAGTTCTCATTTAAACCTAATAAAGAAAGGTCATTCCTAATATTTTCTAACCAAGTCTTTTTAGGTCTACCCCTACCTTTCTTAACATAAGTCAAATCTAATACCTCTACTCTCCTAACCGGGTCATCGAAAGGCCGTCGTTTTATGTGACCAAACCATCTAAGGCGACTCTCTCTAATTTTATCTTCTACTGGAGCTACTCCAACCTTTTCACGTATATGCTCATTTCGTATCCTATCTCTAAGGGTAAAGCCACTCATCCACCTGAGCATTCTCATCTCTGCCACACTTAACTTAGTATTATGCTTCTCTTTTAATGGCCAACATTCGGCACCATAAAGCATTGCAGGCCTCACTACCATCTTATAGAATTTTCCTTTAAGTTTGAGGGGTACATTTCTATCACATAACAAGCCCGATGCATTCCTCCACTTCAACCATCCAACTTGAATTCTGCTGATAATATCCCCATCTATTTCACCATCACTTTGAACAATTGATCCAAGATATCTAAAACGTGTACTCTTATTAATGACTTGATCGCCCAAAGTCACAATCCCTTCAGTAGGTCTATTACTACTAAAATTACACTCCATATATTCCGTTTTAGATATACTCAAGCGAAAACCTTTAGACTCTAAGGTTGACCTCCATAATTCAAGTTTACCTTCAACTCCCTCTCTAGTCTTATCAACAAGAAGAATATCATCAGCAAAAAGCATACACCAAGGTACATCCTCTTGCAAATGTCTAGTGAGAACATCCAAGACTAAAGCAAAAAGATATGGGCTTAAGGCTGATCCTTGATGTAACCCAACCGAAATAGGGAAATACTTGGTCAATCCACCTTGTGTTTGAACACAAGTAATAGCTCCTGCATACATATCTTTAATGATTTGAATATAAGCATTATTGACTCCTTTCTTTTCAAGAACTCTCCATAGCACTTCTCTTGGAACTTTATCATATGCTTTTTTCTAAATCAATAAATATCATATGTAGATCCTCCTTATTTTCTCTATATTTCTCCATCAAACCTCTTAATAAATGTATGGCTTCCATAGTCGACCTACCCGGCATGAATCCAAATTGATTTTGAGAAACATTAGTATCACGCCGCAACCTATGCTCCATAACTCGCTCCCATAGTTTTAAAGTATGACACATTAACTTAATACCTCTATAATTCGCACAATCTTGTGCATCACCTTTATTCTTAAAAATAGGAATTAACATACTCATTCTCCACTCATCTGGCATCTTTTTAGTCTTCAAAATAGTATTAAAAAGTTTAGTAAGCCATAAAATTCCTTCATCTCCTAAGCATTTCCACACCTCTATTGGGATATCATCAGGTCCAACAGCTTTTCCACCCTTCATTTTCTTTAAAGCCTCTCTAACTTAAGTTTTACTAATACGCCGATAAAAATAGAAATCTTTATTTTCATTTAGGGTGCTAAGGTCACTACAGTCAATCATATTTTCACAATCTTCATTAAAAAGTTTAGCAAAATATCTCATCCATCTTTGTTGAATATCATCTTCTAAGAAAAGTATTTTTTGATCTTCATCTTTAATACACTTCACTTGAACTAAATCCTTACTACTCCTATCTCTTTGTTTGGCTAACTTATACATATATCTTTCTCCTTCTTTAGTATCTAATCTATTATATAAATTACTAAAAGCTAATGTCTTTGCATCGCATATGGCTTTCTTAGCATCCTTACGAGCAACTTTATATATTTCCCAATTATCAGAATTTTTAAAATTAAACCAATTTTTATAACAAAGCTTCTTATTTTTTATCTTTTCTTGCACATTAGGATTCCACCACCAACTATTTTTACTATTAGGAGCTTTTCCCTTTGATACTCCAAGGACATCTTTTGCAATATTCTTAAGATCACTAGCCACTTTTTCCCCCACATAATATTAGCATCCTCATGCACAGACAAAATCTTACGATCTAAAATCTTATCTCCAAAAATATTTTTGTTAATATTCTTTAAATGCCCCCATCTAATCCCTAGAAAATTGTTTTACTTTATTTTTTTATTTTATGCCCCTTTATCTTAAAGTCCAAAACTAATAATCGATGTTGGGTACATAAATTTTCACTCGGAATAACTTTACAATCTTTGCAATCTAAACGATTTAATTTTCTAATAAGAAAATAGTCAATCTGGGTTGTACTATATCCATTTTTATAAGTGATGAGATGTTCATTCCTTTTCTTAAATAAGGTATTAGCAATTGAAAAATCATAAGCTAAACAAAAATCCAATATGGTCTTGCCACCTTCATTCGTCGTTCCAAATCCATGGCCTCCATGAATGCTTTTAAAATCATCGACCTCTCTACCAACATGTCCATTTAAATCTCCTCCAATAAAAACTCTTTCTTCAAGAGGTATATTTTGTATTAATTCTTCTAAGTCATTCCAAAAAATTTAATTTAGAACTCATATCCAAACCTACTTGAGGAGCATAAGCACTTATAATATTAACAATCTTATCATCAACAACAATCTTTAAAGCTAAAATTCTATCTCCAATCCTATTAATTTTTATAACATTATCCTTTAAACTCTTATTTATAATAACACATACACCATTTCTAGTACGACTCTTACCCGAATACCAAAGTTTAAATCCTAAACTATCAATTTCCTTAGCCTTCTCTCCAACCCATTTAGTTTCCTGAATGCACAAAATATTTAACTTCCTATGAATCATAATATCTATTAATTCCATTAATTTTCCTATAAGAGAACCTATATTCCAAGTTCCTATCCTAATTTTAGTTTCATGGACTAGCTTCTTTGCCCACATTCGTCCTTGATGTGGGAACCCTTGCCTATTTAACACTGCACCCGGGCGCCGGTGCAGCGGCCCTTGCACACTTGTCACTGTATTCAGGCCATACAGCGCGTCGCTTCCAGGGGACGCCCTAGCATTAACACAATTTCTTAAAGGATTCATGTCATTATTGTTCGACAAGTTTTACGCTGGCTGTCGACTACCTAACGCAACCCTCCACTTTTCTCATCCAGGACTTGGGACCTGACAACGGCAGTGTTTTTATGTATTATTTTTATAACAAAGTAAATTTATGAATTTAAACTTTGATGTTTTTAGTGCATTTGGAATTTGAAAATGAGACAAATCAAACAATTTTCAAATTTTTCAAACCTTCAACATTTTATTTTGCATTTTTTTTACATCAAATCAAATATCAATATTTTTAAACAATATTTAATTGATTTAAATATCTAAAAAAAATAGAGCACGTAGAGAGAGAAATTGTAAGAGTTGAAAGAGATTGATGATGAAAAGACCTATGATCTCCTTATCTTTCATTTTTCTACAACTACCATTTTGTATAATTTTAAACACTGGATTTGAGATCTTTCAACTTCATGAACTGACAATATTTTTACTTAAACTTGATGGGTCATATCCTCTTAATTGCTTTTTAGGTGAGCTCGGGAAACCGACAGTACGTAGCTCTTTCATTATAATAAATATTTAAGAGTATTAATCATACTTATTAAAATAGTTTAATTAAAAATTATATTGATGTTAATATACATTTCTTATATTGCATAGACAACTTGATACGCTTACATTATGAGTCCCAAATTAAACTTAATATATTAATGAATGAGTTGAATCTAATCGAACTAAATATTCTTACTAATAGACACGAGCCAAAAAATTATTATATTAAAATTTAAATTTTATTGCTCAAAAAATGTTTTGAATTGATGATTTTTTTATTTTAAAAAATAACATCAATTATTTGGCATGATTAAAACTTGTTGTGTCATTGAATATTTGTGGCGGTAGTGAGATACATAGTTTAGCGTCCTAGTTTTATATGAAGATCTAACATAGAGAGAGATGAGAGAGAATGATCTAAGAGTCATAAGAGACACTAAAATTTTTACGTAGAAAATACTAAAAAGGGAAAAAACAATGGAGCCTAGCTCACTTATAATGATTATACTAGTGTTTGTTACTGATTGCAAATAATGTCCTTCTTCGGGGGAAAATGTTAGCTCAGAGCACGTTACATAGTTGAAGTTGGGAGAATCTAATGACATAAGAGCTGTTTTCAAGAGAGTGTTAGCTTGTTCGTTTGGTCGGTAGGATCATAATATGGTGATGAAGTTCGTAGGGGTTGTAGTTGAGTGACTGTGGTAGCTAGATGGGGCCATTTTCGGGTGATAAAGGTTGGGAGTGATAGTAGTTAATGGATAGACGAGGGGGGTTAGAGGAACAATAGTCGTTGGTATGGGTGTCAAAACGGGTATTTAGGTCAAGTTCGGGTTGAACTCAAAATTGATCCGGGTCTAAACGAGTTGACCCTAACCCAACTCGATTTTATAAATGAGTCCGAATTTCTAACCCGATCCCGACCAGACCTGATGTTAACCCGAAATGTGTATGTGAAAGGGAGAGTGAACGGGTGCGAGCGGTTGTTGTGTGGGCAAGCAAGGCCTACACGAGATGCAAATGCATGAGCAGGTGAGAGTGGGAGAGCAACCATGAGGGAGCAAGCACGGGTTCGAGTGTGATCCATGTGTGTGTGTGTGTGTGTGTGTGTGTGTGTGTGAGAGAGAGAGAGAGAGAGAGAGAGAGAGAGAGAGAGAGAGAGAGAGAGAGAGAGAGAGAGAGAGAGAGAGAGAGAGAGAGGGCAGGATCAAGTGCGGCAATGTGTGGAGCTCTGCGGGTAGGCGCGACAGTGCTAGCACGGGATTGAGCGAGGGCTCAAGCGCCGGCGAGCGAGGGCTCGAGCGCTGGCGAGCTCGAGTGCTACATGCATTCGCGAGATCATTACATGTTGAACTCGAGCGTGGGATCATTATAGGTCGAACTCAAACTCGGGTCAATTTTTTGGGTTAATTTCGAGTTTCCTGTTCAACCTGAATACGACCCATCTGGCAAACATGTTGACCCTAACACAAAATTTTCTAGGTCCGGATCGAGTTTCAAGTCGTGTCAAATTTTAACACCCCTAGTCTACAAGCGATGAAGATCAGAAAGACCGTATTTAGTATGCAACGGAGGTAACAATAATCGTAGTTGGGCAATGGTGGTCGAAGGGATTGTGATCGGTAGACAATGAAGGTTGAACCAATGCTCGGTGTTGATACCATAAGGAGGTCTGACAGGGATGGTCGGGCAAAGGTTTAATAGTGACATTTTGTTGGTGATGATTCATCGGTGATGGTGTCGAGGTGAATCTTCGAGATGCTTTAAGCTTGAGTCTCTAGTCCATGGTTTAAGCCTTTCAAAATCTATGCCCCGAAAAGGTCCCCTGCATCCCTTTCATGTGCAAAATGTTGGTTTATTTATAGATTTTGAGAGTAACATATCCCGTAAATATGGATAAGATCTTTAGCAAATCCGGAGTGTTCTATTGGATGACCCATACTAATTTCCACAATCATGGATCATGGAGCGTTTGTCAAACATTTAAGTGCCTTAATGATGTTAGAATTAAGCATCCTTCGGCTCATTGGATTCATCTAATCGAGTCAATCAATTCAACTATAAGCATGTCATATTTATAGATTATTTGATCATCCAATTAATGCTTTGAATCTTCCAAATATGCTTTGGCCTATTGATTTGGTGGATTGAACCAATTTGGTGTCGTTGGGTTTGTCTTATTGAGACATTTAATTTGACCATAAGTTTGTTGAAATCAAGGTTCGAACAATCCAAAATTAAATTTTTTAAGTTTTCAATTCAAACATGCTTTTAGATATCAAGACTATTTTTTGTTGTTTATCAAAGCTAAATCTAGAAATTGAAAATTTTGATTCTTAAAAATGAAATTAATCTTAAGTGACAGATTGGAATTCATTCAGTAGTTTAGAAAAAATAAAAGGAATATTGATATTCGGAAATAAAGAACGCAATCAATAACTTGAAGCGGTTCAGTAGAATAATTTATAATCCCTAACTGAACAGTGAAAAGATAATGCTGAAAACAAAATAATTAACACAAATTCCACACTTCGCATGCACCAATCAATAGATTAGTTATGGAATGCACCAGCTATAGTAGTAGCTCATATTAGCAGAATAAAGCTCACTTGTATATACTTTTATTCAACTACTCTGTATTTACTACTTTACCTGTCTCTATCTCTATATATTGAAAACTCTGTAACTTAATTGTGTGTGGAATACAATATCACTTTCCGTTTTTCTCTTTTCCAATTCTGTCTTCTCTTCTGTTACCTTCTTCCTTGTCCTTCTTGCCGTGCCTCCTCTCATGGTATCAGAGCCATGGCCGGAGAACAAGAATCTGCCAATTCCGGAATTCCCTCCACCGATAAAGAAAATCAGTTCGACGTCACCATCATCATCCCGCAACCACTCAAATTCCTCGTTTCGAATATCAAGAATCTTGCGCCACACTCTCTCACCTCTGAGAATTACCCGATATGGATCGAGAATCCAAATTCTCCAACAATTGTCAGCCAACGGCTATGCCGGTCACCTCACCGGCACCGCTCAAGCTCCGCCAGACGATGGTTCCGCCGCCTTCAACAAATGGCGTATCGTCGACAGTAATCTTCTTTCAGCCCTTTTCTCAACTATCTCCCAATCAATTCTTCCCTACATCATCACCGCAGCCTCTACACATGAAGCTTGGACAATTCTTGAACGACGTCTTCAGCCCACCAGCCGGTCCCGCGTAATGCAGCTGAAAAACGAGCTCTATCGCATCTCCATGAAGGATCAGATGCTTCAGGCTTATCTTACCAAGATCAAATCCATTGTTGACAACATTTCGGCCTCAGGATCCAAGATTGAGGCAGAGGATGTCATGCTACATATACTAAACGGTTTGCCGCCGCAATTCAATCCGTTTAAATCCACCATCCGGAACTCTCTGCTTCCAATAGATCTGGACACATTCTATGCGCTTCTTTGTAATGAGGAGATTCATCTTCAACAAGAAGAAACTCAAGATCACACAATGAACAACGCAGTCAATGCTCTTTACGTCACCTCCTCAAACCAATCTCGCGGACGGAACACACGACGCTACTTCAAGAACAAGAACATTCAGACATCCCTCCCATCCTCTGCAACTCAACAGACCGGCTCCACACCTCCTAGCCAGAACCGTCCAGTTTGTCAAATTTGCGGGAAAACTGGACACATTTCTCTCAATTGCTGGCATAGACACAATCCTAAGTATGCCCCCACCGAATTCAAACAACCGCGGGCGTTCCTCACCAATCCGCCAAATCCAGCATATCAAGATTGGGTGCTCGACTCGGGTGCATCCGCACATCTTACACCAGATGCAAGCAATCTGTATCAACCTATGGCGTACTCCGGACCGGACAATGTCTCCATTGCGAATGGTACGTCAATGCCCATTTACTCTACCGGTCAAGGCATTCTACCTCTGCCGGACTGTACACGTAAGCTGCATCTTCGCAATTTACTTCATATACCTTCTCTTACGCATAATCTTTTATCTGTATCCAAACTAACCACGGACAATTTTGTCTCCATTACCTTTGACGCTAACGGCTTCACAATCAAGGATCTTCAGGACCGCCGTCCACTGCTTCATGGACGTCTACTTAACGGACTCTATCAGATCAAGCTCTCATCGGACAACAGCCACTCAGCTCTCACTGCTACAAAAACATCCGGTCACAGCTGGCATTCTCGCCTTGGTCATCCCAATCACAACATTCTTTCTGTTTTAGCTAACCGCTTTACCGAGATTTCCACTGTACCTTCTTCTTTTTGCTGTATCTCATGTAATTCGGCTAAGAGCCACAAAATTGTTTTCAATAAAAATAGTTATGTTTCTACTTCTCCCTTTGAACTTATTCATACAGATGTTTGGGGACCGGCACCTCTCTGTTCACTTGATGGGTACCGCTACTACGTAGTTTTCATTGACGATTACACAAGATATTCATGGATATATCTGATGTATACGAAGCAAGAAACTCTCTCTAAGTTCAAAATTCTTTGCAATCTGATCAAGACCCAGCATCACTGCACACCGAAAACTCTCCGCACGGACGGAGGCGGGGAATTCACCAGCATTGCCTTCCAACATTTCCTGCAAGATAACGGTATCAAGCAGCAGGTTACGTGTCCGCACACCCCTGAGCAAAACGGGCTAGCGGAACGGAAGTACAGACATCTCCTTGACCTCACCCGGGCACTTCTCCACGAGTCTGGTCTCCCGCAACACTACTGGGCTGAAGCTCTTACCACAGCACACTACCTTATTAATTATCTCCCGTCCAAATCAATTGCTCTTCAAATCCCCTTTCAACGGCTCTACGGCACAACTCCTACCTATAGCCATCTTCGCACCTTTGGCTGCCTTTGTTTCCCCTGGTTAAAACCATATGCTTCTAACAAACTATCACAACGCTCCACTGCATGCGTTTTCCTCGGTTACTCACCAATCCACAAAGGTTACAAGTGTTACGACATTCACACACGAAGACTTTATATTTCCAGACACGTTGTTTTCTACGAACAACAATTCCCTTACAAGAATCTACCCAAACCGATCTGCACTCAGCCCGAAGGCAACCAAGGCTCTGATTTCCCTCTGCTGCTTCTGCCTACCACCATACCCTCAACCAATACCACTTCTAACGATACCTCTACTAGTGCAGCTCAATATCCAGTTATAGTTTCCACTCCTCACGATACTCCTTCACCTCCACATTTTACACCTCCATCCACCAGACAACCGTCTCCCCTCCCAAATCCTCTTCCCCCTGCACATCATATGCAAACACGGTTAAAGTCCGGCATCAGCAAACCTAAACAGATCTTCAACCTCATGTCTTCGGTTACTCCTTTACCAACCCCGATCACATTCAATCAGGCAAACAAATATGAAGAGTGGCGTCTGGCAATGACTGCAAAATTTAATGCACTGATCAAACAAAATACTTGGTCCCTCGTACCCACACCAACAAATAAACCAATCCTTGGGTGCAAGTGGACTTACAAGACCAAGCTCCTACCCACAGGTCAACTTGATCGTTACAAGGCAAGACTCGTGGCATTGGGATACAATCAACAGTTTGGAATAAACTACACAGAAACTTTTAGCCCTGTGGCCAAAATGCCCACGATCCGCTTTCTTCTCACCGTGGCTGTCAACCATCACTGGAAAATCCATCAGCTTGACGTCTCGAATGCCTTCCTTCACGGTGAACTTGATGACGATATCTATATGAGACAACCGCCCGGATTCGTCAACCAAGCTAACCCGGAATTCGTCTGCAAACTCAACAAGTCTCTCTATGGCCTAAAACAGGCCCCTCGACAATGGTTCAACAAACTAACCGGCTTCCTCCAAGATCAAGGCTTCGGGTTTAGTCGTTCTGACCCTTCACTTCTTCTTTACCATAAAAATAATATTCAACTTTACATACTCATCTATGTCGATGATTTTCTTGTCACAGGAAATGACGAAACCGCTATTCAACATCTTCTCCGTCAGCTTCGCACTAATTTTGAACTCAAACAGCTGGGCAACATATCCCTTTTTCTCGGCATACAGGTGATTCAATCCACAAGCGGTTATTTTCTATCACAACAACATTATGCTACTAAACTGCTTCAGGATGCAGGTTACGTTGACTGTAAACCGGCGCCAACCCCGTCTACACCGGCCGACAAACAAGCAAACACCTCTGTCCAGCCCTTCAGCGACCCAACTCTCTACTGCAAGCTTGCAGGCTCACTGCAATATCTTTCAATCACTCGCCCGGACATCGCATTCGCCACAAATCAAATTTGCCAACATATGCAGAATCCAACAGATCATGACTTCAAATCACTCAAGGGAATCCTACGCTATATCAAGGGAACGATCGCATACGGACTTCCTATCTCTCCTGGATCTCTCGAACTGCATACTTACTCCGATGCCGACTGGGCTGCGGATAAATCCGACCGTAAGTCGATTTCTGGATATTGCACGTTTCTCGGCCAAACTCTACTCTCTTGGACAGTTAAGAAGCAAGTCACCGTTGCCAAGTCTTCAACAGAAGCTGAGTGTCGGTCTCTATCGGCTGCCGTCTCCGAAGTAATCTGGCTTCGTCGACTTGCCGCTAATTTTAACATTCCACAGCCGTCCCCCACAACTATACATTGTGATAATACCTCGGCCATTGCTATTGCGAAGAATCCAGTCTTTCACAATCGCACAAAACACATAGAGATCGACTACCATTTTATCCGCCAACATATCAGTTCCAAGGCAATACAATTAGTTCACATTCCTTCCAAAGATCAAATAGCAGATATCTTAACGAAGTCCTTTTCCACTACTCGGTTCAATGAACTTCGTGACAAGCTAACCGTTCGTCCGCACGAACGTTCAGCTTGAGGGAGGATATTAGCAGAATAAAGCTCATTTGTATATACTTTTATTCAACTACTCTGTATTTACTACTTTACCTGTCTCTATCTCTATATATTGAAAACTTTGTAACTTAATTGTGTGTGGAATACAATATCACTTTCCGTTTTTCTCTTTTCCAATTCTGTCTTCTCTTCTGTTACCTTCTTCCTTGTCCTTCTTGCCGTGCCTCCTCTCAGCTCATCCCATGAAACTTCTTGGACTTCTTCGACTGTGGAGAAGTAAACCATTCAACTAAATAAATAAGAAAAGAAAATAAGGAAAATGAACACCAGAATTTATGGCGGGGAAAATCACGGACTCATTCTGGAATTAAAACAAAATGGGACTGAAAGGTGATTAAAAATAACGACAGAATTATTTTGTCCAAAATAATCATTTAAAAGGAGTTAACGTAAAATCCGATATAAATCCGGCGCCCACCAAATATTCCCTAAAAAACAATATATAGTGTGAAAGTCAGAAAAAACTTAATAGTTTTTTTTTATAATGCTATATATTATACACTTATTAAGGAAAAAAAAACTATAAGTATAACAGTATAACATTCTACAAAGCTCATCTTGGCCTGTTGGTTGGGAGCTTAGGTTATCAACTAAGACGTCTTGGGTACGTTTGAGTCTTATGTAAGCGATGTATGTGCGAATCTGCCTTAATTGATTTAAATGTCAAAAAAAAAAAAAAAGAATAACATTGCCCTCTCAAAATCGAGGTAAATTATTCTGTGCGGAATCCAAACGTGTTCGGAGGTGAATCTGAGCATGCCACATCACCGAGGCCCAATGCATCCGGTAAAGTGACAGCGTCCGAATTCTTCTCCAAATACATTTGGATTCCGCACACAGAATAATCTCTCCAAAATACACACCTCCCCGAATTAAGATGACAGCGGCTGTAGGAGCTATATATGTGCAGTGTCGGGCTGTCTGCAAGTGGAGCTCAAAGATCTCATCTAACACAATTTAAAGGCCACTGTATCTTCATTTTCTCTCTTTAATTATCCCGTCGCTCTCGTTGCTTTTGTCTTGTCAGCCAAAATTTCTACATACCGTCGGCAAATGTCCTCGCCTTTGGCGAACTTTCTGCATATCTTTCCTTGTGGGCCTTTCTTCTTTTTCTCTCATTATCTCCCCCTCTCTCCCTATTGCTCGCACACGACTTTGAATGATAAAAGCAGCTTTTGAATCTCGCCTGTAATAAGTCTGTACGTAATGTTAATTACAGTCAGAAGAAGAAAAAATAAATTCAGTATGAGAGCACTGATAAAGTGAAAAAGAATAGGAAGACCTCATAAAAACTACCATCATCACAAGCATACTGATAATAACTAATTAACTATGTTATTCATTAGATTCCATGCATAAACGTAATTCTGAAATTCAAAATCAAAACGCAGTGTCCCTATCAAAATTATTGAGGCAATGCCAGATAAAATCGCTATTTTTTTAATAATTGTTAGTCAAACTTTAATACAGAAAATCTGTATCAAAATTATTGCTTGTTGACTTCAAATTTATTTGTGAATTCCTTCCTAACTCTTTTAGTAGAAAAACTCTGATAAAATGATCTGAAAATCTGTATGAGAATGGAGATGTTGAATTCAATTTTATTCATGTGAATGACATCCAATCTTTCTTGGAAACAGATTATTAAAAAAATGGCCTGAAAACTTGTGTTAGAATGTAGAGAACAATTCATTATAAAAAAATCTATAGTACAAATGCTTAATATTACAAATATTTTTTTAGACTGGCATGAATAACTCTTCTTTATTTATAAGTTCTACTAAATACATATCATCTTAATCTGTTGGTTGGAGCTTTGACTGCCAACCAAGAGATCTTGAATTCGAATTTTGCATATGTGAGTGTGTGTTCGTCTTAATCGGCTTAAAAAAATAATTTTGAAAATGTTTTACTGAATTATTCATACAAATTAATTGTAAAATCAGAGTGATTTTTTCTCAAGGCAACATCCTGCCTTATTTTCAAAAATTTACTCTTTGCGAACGTCGAATGCTGTTCGGATACCAATCAAAATACGTCACGTCACTATGTGCTCGGTATTGCTGATGTGGTGCATTCTGAATAGTCTTCAAATGAGATTCAGAGTCTAATCTCCGCACAAAATAATTTTTCTTTATTTTCACTATTTATTATGCGCAGAAATAGTTCCGCCAGCCGAGCAAGTCTTAGAGCCGTGGAAAAATCCTTTTTTGTACTCTATTTTCTTAATATCAGAGCACTTAGGTTAGCTTTTGAATGATGGATAGATAATACGGTACTCATAATGTTGCAATGTCTTGTCTTTTGACTGTCTAATAGAAGCTAAACGGTGTAGGGCTGCGGTATCAAATAAATTAAAGGTCTGTTTCATAATATTTTCTTAGAAAAAAATATTTGAGGATATTCTGATAAGAATAATTTTTTTTAAATTCATTTATTTTGAAGAAAAATATAATAGAAAATTTTAACAAAATTAATTTAAGGATTTTGAAATTCTTCTTGATTAAATTTTGATTTTGATATGATGTTCTAAGCTGATTTTTATTCATATTTTTTTAGGTTTATTTTAACTTTTTTAACAAAAATAATAATTTTAAGATTGATATATCATCAAAAAATTAACTTGATCGGAAGTGAATCTTTAGGCAAAAGTCATGTTGGAGACTTCAAAAATTAAATTGGAGATCGACCATTTGAAGTCCGATT
Organism: Dendrobium officinale; assembly: GCA_019514585.1. NCBI lineage: Eukaryota > Viridiplantae > Streptophyta > Magnoliopsida > Asparagales > Orchidaceae > Dendrobium > Dendrobium officinale. The sequence goes on from CM033682.1 coordinate 80,183,640, forward strand.
TTAGCGAACTTATAGTCGAACTGAACGTCTCAGAAATACGAACCCAACGACACCAAATTCGCCCCATCTAAGCTCAAATTAGTCCAAATCAAGCACATTTGGAAGGTTCAAGCCATAATTTGGAATACCAAACGGTTTCCAAACATAACATGCTTATAGTCGAATCAAACGGCTCGACGAGATGAATCCAACGAGCCCAAGATCAATGAATTCCGACATCACTAAGACATTCAAATGTCCATCAAACGGTCCATGATCAAGGGATTCAACATCGGCCGTCCATCCAACCACTCCCCATTTACCCTTGATCTCTCACCTATTTATAAGCCATGCCACTCCATAAAACTATAAATAGACAACTCTTTTCTCTTCAAAAAGGGGCCTAAGAAAAAAAGATTCAAGAGAGAGATCGGAGATCGCTCTTGCCTCATTGCTCCTCCTTGACCACCACCTGAGTTCCGCCGGACCACCACTTGAGGCCCTCAACTCCGTCGGACCACCACTTGAGGCCCTGAGCTCCGCCAAACCACACTTGAGGCCCTGAGTTCCGTAGGACCAGCACTTGAGGCCCTGAGCTCCGTCGGACCACCACTTGAGGCCCTAAGCTCTGTCGAACCACCACTTGAGAACCTGAGTTCCGCCGAACCACCATCATAGGCCCGGACTTTCGCCGAACCACCACCCGAGGCTCAGACTTCCGCCAGACCACCACCTGACGCCCGGACTTCTGTCGGACCACCACCTGGCGCTCGGACTTCTGTCGGACCACCACTTGAGGCCCGGACTTCTGTTGGACCATCATCTGAGGCCCATAATTCTACTGGACCACCACTTGAGGCCTAAAATTCTATCATAGTACTACCATACTACAACGATCTTTTTGACCCCCGATCTCCTGCCAACTACGATCTTTTGGACCCCTGTCTCCTGCCGACTATGGTTTTTCCAACCTCCATCGCTTACTATGGTCCTTACGACCTACATCGCCAAACAGTGGCCTTTCTGACCTCAATCTCCTACTTACTACGGTCCTTCTGACCTAAATAGTTGGACAAAGGTCTTTCTGATTCCGGTCTCCTGCCTATTACGGTCTTTTTGACCTCTATCCTATCAACTATGGTCTTGCCGATCAAATAAATATGTCTATATTGATTATTGTAACTTTCACCATGTAATACGCTCTATATGATGTACATTTGTGACATCAAGCTAAGACCTTCACCCTAAGAAGGGCCTCATTTGTAATCGACTGCAAATACTAGTGGATTCATTCAAACTGGGGTCAGGCTCCATGGTTTTTCACCCATTTTAGGGGTTTCTACAAAAAACTTGAGTGTCTCTAATGAATGCTACACCCTCTCTCTTATCTGCTTGTGTGCTGCATCTTCATACAACGCTAAGATGTTAAACTTCATATTTCTCTACCACCACGAATACTCCAGGACGCAACAAAGATGTTTGATTTAGTTTAAGAAAAAAATTACATGTATAAAAGGAACAAAAATTAGGATAATATTTTAGATGATTTCTTAGAAAATGATTTTGGAGAATTTTAGTTGCTTTATTTAATAAATTAGTTATGTATTAAATAAAATTACTTAATAAATTATAACAATATTAAAATATTAAAGTTTAGTTAATCATTAATTATTTGACTTTTTTTATTTGGAAATAAGATAAAAAGTAATGTCTTTAGTCATACTTTTACTTTTAAACCTTATTTTTCTAAGAAAAATATGATTGTATATTAGAAAAATAATGAAGCTTTAGGTGCAAATAATCATTTTTTTTCAAGGCAGTGAAAATCGGTCCGAATAACGAATCCAAAGAAGGAGATATTAGGAGTTTAATGGTTCGATCGGGTTCAAACTCTCGAACCGGATGATGTAATAAATACCTATTATATTTAAATATTATACTAATTATACAATCATTTGTAAATATATAGCCAAAAATTGAACATAATCATAGTATGAAGTATAAAAAAAAAAAAGTAAGAGGGGAGCTTGTAACCAAGACATATATCAACTATGACATCCACAGCTTTCTGTGCACATACTAAATTTAAGGCATTTAATGGGATGCAACAATAAAAAAATCACCTTGCTATAGCCATATATGCATGGTGAATTACTTTTTTAAATGCTAAGACACTTTTAATTGAAGATGAGAAACCTGATTTAATGCTAAGAGCAAAAAAAAAGTCAACATCAAAACCTTTATTTTTTCCTTTAATAAGTTTTGATAAATGTGCTTCATAGTATTGTTATGAAGGTAGAGAAGAAGAATATCTTCCCTCCTCTGCTTTGACATTTACAGGAAACGGTGCACTCTCCAACTACTCCTGTCATTATTAATATTTTTCTATTTCCTTCAAATTTTTCGGCATTTGATAGCAAACATCATGTGGAATCTTTTTACAGACAAAATATATTCCGCTTAACTCTTGCTAAATGTTATTCATTCTATTTATTCATACTAACTTGTATGCAATACTATAATGCAGACATTTAAACTTTTTTTTCCAATGCTTTAAAAACCGGGCTGAATCGGCTGGTTCGATCGGTTCAACCGTGAACCGGTTTGAAGGCCAAATTGGTTCAACCTAAGAACCGGCTAAGCTTCAAACCGGCCGGTTTTGTCAAGAACCGCCGGTTCAACCGACGAACCGGTCACTATTCTCTTGAACCGGTCAGTTCAAATTTTTCATTTTTTAATATTTAAATTTTAAATAACTTTTTTTTAAATATTTAAAATATTTGTAATTTAATTTCAACTTTGAAATGCTAAATTTTAAATTAAAAATTTCCAAACAAGCATTTCATGGAGTTTCATCTTTTTACATGATGTACTACTTTTTTTAATCTCAAAAGTCAATATAAAATAAAAGCATTACTAAGAGAAGGTCTCCCAAGTAATGTGAGACAAAAAAAACTAAAGCTCCTTCTTAACTTTTAAGTTTACAACATATACTATTCATTTTAAAATAATTTTTTTTAATAATATTTTTATGATGAAATAATATTTACTTTTAATTAATTATATTAAATAAATTATATTCTTCATTTATTTTTTATGTACTATAAATATTAATTAATTATTTATAATAAATGATTTAATTTAACCTCAATAATTTATAAATGTAAAATAATAATATGAGTCTAATATATATATTATATATAAATAAATAAGATAAATTAAGAATTATTTATATTAAACTTATTAATTCATTTGTAAGTTAATTTTTTGTTAGATTTAAATTAAATTTAAAGATTGAATATATTTAAATTTAAAATTATATAAGATATTAGTAATGTGTGAATTCTATTTATTTTTTAATAAAAAAATTATATTATTATCTGATTTTTATGTCATCTAAATTTTATTTATTACGTCATCTAGTTCGACCCCGGTTCGACCGGTTGAACCGATTGAACCGTGAACCGCTTTCTCTACCGATTCGTTGTCCGGTCCAGTTTTCACAACCTTGATGTTTTCCCATCAACGGTTCTCGAGTGTTCCAATACTATTCCGATTTTATGTATATATGGTTGATCAGCCGGTTTTAATAACCTTGATTTTTTTTCATTCAAAAAATTAAAATTATAACCCTTTTAATTTTAATAACATTTTCAAACAGAAAATAATCTTAAATTTTGGTCCTAATATGCAATCCCTTTCTTCTATAAATTAAAATTAAAAATTAATAATCTTTAAAGATCTCTATTAGATAAAAGTATAGCATTCTTCGGAATTATAAAAAAAAAACCACTTCAATTTCAATACATTTAAATAAAAATAATGCTAAAATTATCATACAAAAAAAAGTTTTTGAGAATTAATTAACTTGTTATCTATTTTAATTAAAAAAATTTAGCAAATTAAAAAAAATTTGCTCGAGAATTGCTTGATGCAGCCATCCATGCTTCTGTCTTTTATAGTGGTGTTACCATTACTAGTTGTTTTCACAAGTATTCTTTTAAGTACCCACAAAAGAATTTGCATGTTGATTACTTTTCTTATTTTTAAGAGAAATAATTAGTAAGGAGATTTGAGATAATCACATTAGTTCAGCCACACTAATTACGTCACAAATATATACTAATCATGGCACCTTTTGTTTATTAAACTTATGTCTTTAATTGATTGGGGACATAGAATCATTGAATTTTCTGATGTTGGGTTATGTATGTTATGATATGTTCTTAACTTTCATATTTTTCTTATAGTTCAAATTTTTTGTATTGATTTTGTTTTGAATTTTTATGTTTGTATAGGATTTGAACAATCAAATCATCTAAGGTGGCTCTCTATAATATTATCTTTCACTGGAGCTACTCCAACTTTTTCGCGTATATGCTATGAAGAATATCATTGTAAAAAAAAATATTTTCCAATAAAATCTGAGGCGGATATAATGCTGTCAATGATTCTTGCAGTACATCTGCAGTTTAATTAAAAGGCATTTTTGATAAATTTCCAGCAAATCCATCCATCGAAAATATCACAGTATGAACCGACCATTCAACGAGCTGGTCTTGGCTCAGCTTGATAGAACATAGAAGCTCATTCATGTTTGTTTGATAAGGTAAATGAACGAACTTTATAAACACTTTTGATAAATACTCAATAGCTAAACAAACGAGCTTGAATAACTTAATATTACGTTCATTTATGCTCACGAATAGTATCGTTTAAAGCTCGTAAACGAGCTCGTTAACAAGCTCGATTAGAATTTTGAAAAAAAATATCATTAAATTAATTTTGCTAATTTAATTTTAAATTACTATACTTCTATCGCTATTTCCGCCCGCCTCAACTCCCGCTCCTGCCTCAACTCACTCTCCCTCTTATGCATCAAGGAAAGAAAAACTGTTGGTTTAGTCAATTAGCCCCCCACTATGTAAAGCAATATGATATTGCACTATATAATGAAAGATAGTGGGATTTTGTCTAAAACGGGTGGACGCAAAGGGTTGGGTCAGCACACGGGTGCGCTTGTACAAGCGGACAGGTCCCAAGCTGCTCGATTTATAAAAGAAAAAATAATTTCATAAAGGAGCCGCTCGTTAATAGTCTCGATAAATTTAAAATGAACTATGCTCAAATTAGAATACGAGCTCAAACACGGTCTAGGCAAACAAGCTCGGTCTGTAGCCCTGTTTTACTCACTTGAGTGGGTGGATAAATGTTTGCATGATATTGCTTGAAGAGAGTAATAGCACCAACAATATATTCCACAATAAATACACATCACGCAAGAGCTTTACCACACACAAAGCAACATTTGGAACAGTTTTACTTTCCCAAACGAACGCTTAACAAAACCCAAATGTTGCAATTTAAAAAGCCAAAGTTCTCTTGATACTAGTAACTAGTGGTGAGTAAAGTTAATCACCAACTAATCTTACGATAACTTTCTATAAAAAAAGATTGAAGATAAATAAAAGAAAACGACCTCCAAAATTCTATAAATTAAAAGAGAGATGATGTGATCAAAACTAAAGCCTCAAAGGAATGCTTTAATTAATGAACACTTTATTTTTCTTTACTTTTTTTAAATTTCTATTAAAAAATAGTAATTAAAAATATTCTTAAAATTCTCGGCAATAAAAATTGGACAGATAGTTAAATATTATTATTGCCAGATAGTTAAATATTTTATTCAAGGGGCTTTTTGGTTTAAAGTAAAGTGAGTATAAATTCATACTTTTATATGGGTTTTCAAAATATTGGTGCTTGTTTAGATGAAAAAGAAATAGAGAGTAATGTAAAAAAAGAATGCATTATAAAATATTTTAATTCATTTTTAGTGGTAAAATAAACTCGTGTAGTTTAGAGTTAAAATATATTTCACCACAAGCAAGTTCTTTTATTGTCCCCCGCTGCTGCCACCCACCACCGATCGTTACCACCGTTGTTGACTGCCACTGCCCCCCATTGTCAACCACTGCTACCCCCTGCTGTCAGCTAACACTTCTTGTTGGTTGCCATCGAACCATCATTGTCATCGATTTCCACCATCCTCTACCTTTTCTAACCAAGACTTTTTAGGTATACGGCCTCTACATTTATTAATATAGGTTAAATCTAAAACATCAGCTCTCTTAATTAGTTCATCAAAAGGCTGCCATTTTATGTGACCAAAACATCTAAGGCGGCTCTCTCTAATCTTATCTACTACTAGAGCTACTCCAACTTTTTCACATATATGCCCATTTCTTATCGTGTATTTAAGAGTAAAGTCACTCATCTACCTGAGCATCATCATCTCTATAACACTTAACTTAATATTACTCTTTTTTAATGGCCAACATTCTGCACCCTAAAGCATTGTAGGTCTAACCACCATCTTATAGAATTTTTTCTTAAATTTGAGTGGTATTTTTCTATCACACAACAAGCCCGATGCATTCCTCTACTTCATCCATCCAACTTAATTTCTACTAATAGTAGCCCCATATATTTCACCATCACTCTGAACAATAAACCGAAGATATCTAAAACGTGTACTCTTATTAATGACTTGATCTCTCAAAGTCACAAACCCCCCACTAGAACTATTACTACTAAAACTACACTTCATGTATTCGATTTTAAATCTACTCAAATGAAAACCTTTAGACTCTAAAGTTGACCTTCATAATTCAAGTTTATCTTCAACTCCCTTTTTAGTCTTATCGACAAGAAGAATATTGTCAGCAAAAAGCATACACAAGGGAACATTCTCTTGCAAATCACTAGTAAGAACATCCATGACTAAAGTAAAATGATATAGGCTTAAGGCTGATCCTTGATGTAATCCAATTGAAATTGAAAAATATTTTGTCAAATCACCTTGTGTTTAAACATAAGTAATGGTGTCAACATACATATCCCTAATGACTTAAATATAAGCATTACTAATCCCTTTCTTTTTTTAGAACTCTCCATAACACTTATCTTGGAACTTTACCATATGCTTTCTCTAGATCAATAAATATCATATGAAGATCTTCATTTTTCTCTTAATACTTCTCTATCAAATCTCTCAATAAATGTATAGCTTCCATATTAGACCTACCCAGCATGAATCCAAATTGATCTTGAGAAAATTTAGTATCACGTCGTAAACTATGCTCTAGAACTCTCTTCCATACTTTTAAAGTATGACACATCAACTTAATTCCTCTATAATTTGCATAATATTGTGCATTACCTTTATTCTTAAAGAAATGAATCAACACACTCATTCTCCACACATTTGACATCTTTTTGGTTTTCAAAATAATATCAAAAAGTTTAGTAAGCCAAGAAATTCCTTTATCTCCTAAGTATTTCCACACCTATACTGGAATATCGTCAGGTTCAACAAATTTCTCACACTTCATTTTCTTTAAAGCTTCTCTAGCTAACTTCAGCTTTAGTAATACATGGATAAAAATAAAAGTCTATGTTTTCATTTAGATTGTTAAGGTAACTAAAGTCAATCGTATTTTCACAATCTTCATTGAAAATATTAGCAAAATATCTCATCCACCTTTGTCGAGTATCTTTTTATAAAAAATTACTTTTTGATCTTCATCCTTAATGCACTTTACTTAAACTAAATTCTTACTATCTCTTTTTGTTTGCTAGCTTTTACATATATCTTTCGCTCTCTTTAGTATCTAATATATTATATAAATCATTAAAAGCTAAAATCTTTGCATCGCAGAATGCTTTCTTAGACACATTACGGGCAACTTTATATCTTTCCCAATTTTTGTTCTTTTTACATCTAAATCAATTTTTATAACAATACTTCTTATTTTTAACCATTTATTGCATATTTTGATTCCACCACCAACTATTTTTACTATTTGAAACCTTTTCTTTTGATACTCCAACTACATGTTTTGCAACATTATTAATATCACAATCTACTATTTTCAACATAATATTAGCTTCCTCAGATGCCGACAGAATCTTAAGATCGTGAATCTTACTCTCGAAGATATTTTAAATGCCACCATCTAATCCTAGAACAATGATATATTGTATTTTTCATACTCGATCTGGCCCTTGATCTTAAAATTCAAAACTAATAAACGGTGTTGGGTACATAGACTTTGACTCGAAATAATTTTATAATATCTGCAATCTAAACGATCTATTTTTCTTATACGAAAATAATCAATCTAAGCTTTACTATATATATTTTTATAAGTGATGAAATGCTCATTTTTTTTCTTAAATAAGATATTAGCAATAACAAAATTTAATATAATCTTACCGCCTTCATTAGTCGCTCCAAACTCATAGCCACCACGAATGCTTTTAAAATTCTCTACCAATATAACCATTTAAATCTCCCCCAATAAAAACTCTTTTTTAAGAGAAATATTTTGTATTAATTTTCTAAGTCATTCTGAAATTTTAATTTTGAGCATATATTCAAACATACTTAAAGAGCAAAAGCACTTATAATATTAATAATATTATCATCAACAATAATCTTCAAATCTATAATTTTATCTCATATTCTATCAATTTTTATAGCATTATCTTTCAAAGTTTTATCTACAATCACATGTACACCATTTCTAATATGACTTCTACCAGAACAACAAAGTTTAAACCATAAACTATCAATCTCCTTAGCCTTAATCTATCCCTCCCATTTAGTTTTCTAAATGCATAGAATATTTATCTTCCTATGAATCATAATATAAATTAATTTCATTAATTTACCTCTAAGGGAACTACATTAATCAATTCTAACATAATTTTAGTTTCATATACTAACTTATTTGCCAGCATCCGTCCATGATATAGAAACCCTTGCCCATTTAACATTGCATCCGGGTGCCGATGCAGCAGCCCTTGCACACTTCTCATTTTATTCTGGTCATACAGTGTGTTGCTTCAAAAAAAAATTATTAACACAATGTATTAAATGATTCATGTCATGATTATTCAACAAATTTTATACTGATTGTCAATTACCTAACACAACCCTCCATTTCCTCATCTAGGACTTGAGACCAGACACTGACAGTGTTTAAAAAATGTTTTTTTAATCACCATAATCTAACAAAAAGAACTCAAATGATTTTATTAACCATTAATTAAAAATGTAAATAATTCTTGAAAAAAATAAAAATATATATATTTAAAATGCTAAATGACTAATTTGACTTTTGATTTAATAAATGTTGGAAGAAAGTTTTAACATAAAAAAAATTAATATGTATTAAACCTCAAAAATTATATAATACTTGCCTAAATTTTAGAAAAATTAAAAGACAATTATCCCAGTCTATTATTATTCTAGCATCTTTGCACGGTTGTAACAGTTGACTACAAATCAGCGCTTAATACTTGGGGAGCATAGGCTTAATTTCAATTTTGAGAAAATTATAATATAAAATTTAATTAATTTGAATTTTATTTATTTTGAAATAAATTTATCGACTTAAATTTTATTTTAATCAATATTTTATTAAAATATTTTCACATTTATATTTTCGTGTGAATGAAAAATAAATTTGCACAAACGTAAAACTAAAGGTAAATTTGTAAAACAAAACTTTTAAAAATCTGTTTTTCTTAGACATTAACCCCTTGCTCGCCGATCCAATAAATATATGCATCAAATCCCACAGCCAACCAAACACGCTCGCTGCACTCCAATGTTAGTGCCGCTCCCCTGGCTGTGCTCCGAATGTTCCTCCGCCGCCGAGGACGATAACTCCGCAGCCTGCGGCGGCGGTTACAGAGATGGCATTGCTGGAGCCACCCCTGGCTCTAGCCCCTTGTCATCCTCAAACTCTGTCTCAGCCTTCGATGATGCGATATCTGTAGTCACACATCCATCACTTCCTTCTCTCCAATCGCTAATTCCGCCTCTTAACACATTCCCTCTCTTCTCCGCCTCCTTCCTCTGCATCTCCTCCATCACCAACAACTCCTCTGCCGCCACCGCCGCACTCGCCGCCTCTGCAACCTCCTTCCTCCTCTATTCCGCTACTGAATCCACCCTCTCCGTCTACGACCTCTCTGACCTTCGCCCCATCGAATCCCTCCCCGCACCTTCCGGCGCCGGCGCCGCTAAATCCATCTCTATCTCCCCCGACGGCTCCGCCCTCTTCACCGCCCATCAAGACGGCCGCATCCGCGTATGGAACCGTTCATCCCGGTCCGGCCTTCATCGTCTCGTGACCTCCCTCCCCACCACCGCTGATCGCCTCCGCCGATTGCCCCTTCCAAAAAACTACGTCACCATCCGCCGCCACCACAAGCGCCTCTGGATAGAGCACGCCGATGCTGTTTCCGGAATCGCCGCCGACGCTTCCGGCCTCCTCTACTCTGTTTCTTGGGACAAAACCCTTAAAATCTGGTCGGTCTCCGGCCTCCGCTGCCTGGAATCCGTATCGGCGCACGAGGATGCCGTGAACGCCATAGTGGTCGCGGCCGACGGCACCGTTTACACGGGGTCGGCTGATCGGAGGATCCGTGTTTGGACGCGACCAGCTGGAGCGAAGCAGCACGAGCTGATTGCAACGCTTGATCGACATCGGTCGGCGGTGAATGCGCTAGCGCTGAGCGGTGATGGTTCGGTTCTGTATTCCGGCGCTTGCGACCGGTCGGTTTTGGTGTGGGAGAGGATCGAGAAGGCAGATTACATGACGGTCACCGGCACTCTTCGGGGTCACGAGAGGGCGATTCTTTCCCTCGCTTGTGCCGGCGAGATTGTCGTGAGTGGCTCTGGTGATGGAGTTGTGAGGGTTTGGAGGAGGGACGGGATTAGAAGAGCGTACAGTTGCCTCGCGGTGATGGGTGGCCACACGAAGGGCGTGCGATCGCTTGTGGCGGTGATGATGCCAGGTTCCGGCAGGGACGGGGGAGGATCCGGTGATGACGAGGAGTACAGAGTTTGTAGCGGCAGTTTGGATGGGGAGATTAGGGTTTGGCGGGTTCGTGTCTCCTCCTTGTAAAGTTTAATTAGGAATTAATCCCGGAGCTGGTCCTCTGATTGATTTTTTGATTGTTCGTTAACGGGCGGAGGAGCAGAAATTCGTGATTATTATTTTTTTAGTTTTTTTTTTTCCTTTTCTGACTGTATCGTGGGGTTTTGATTGCGATGCACTTCTTAATGCTTATGATATGAAGTTTCACAGGAACTTCTTGGTCTTTAATTCCACGAAAATTTTTATAAGAAAAAAATTATAAAAAGTTATTGAATTTATTTTATGATTAATATTATATATATTTTTGATATTATATTAATTTTAAAATAAATTTATAAGAGAAATATGTTATAACTATTATTTTTACAATAAAATTTATGATATTTAAAAATATTTTTATTATTGATAGAAATTTATGAAAATATTATTTTAAAATTTATGATTTTTGTCTTTCCTATGGTAGATTTCTAATGCCAGCCAATGGATTAGCAAAAGCAGAGATTATTATGTGCGAATACAGGAAGAATCATCCAATTTTGCATATGTAAATAGTAGAAGTTTAGTTATTCATAGAGATAAATCGGACGATTTTTCTCCCAGTCGAATATACGGACAGAATAATTCATCAGGCTGATTGAAGTGGTTTCTATGCAGGAGAATACTACAACAACAACAACATCAAGCCTTTATCCCACTACGTGGGATGCAGGAGAATGATTGAAAAAAATTCAAAATGAGCAAGTTGTCCAATAATTGAGCAACGAAGCTGCTACGCACGCCAATCCATGCCTTGTTGACACTCATAGCCAACAAAGATATAGGTAAACTATTTTGATTGATAACTTTAGTCATCTTCTAATTTAAATGTCAAGTAGCTACTTGTGCTAGCCGTTGGGAGGGGTCAGTACTACCCGTTGCTCACGCTCTCTTTCTATATCAAATCCTCCCTTTACCTTTTTGACTTCCCAGCTCTCTCTCCTTAGTTTCCTCCCTGAGATCTTTTCACTCTTTTCCACTCTCTTCACTTCTCCCAAAAATTATTTTCATCTCTCTTCAATTTATCCAATTTTCTCACATACTCTCTTTCAAGCATTTCTCTAAGTTTATGAATGAATAAAAGTTTAAGAATGAATATGATAATTCATTATTTACAATTAACCCAACATAAATTATTTTCATATTGTACTATGATGGTTATATTGCAATTCATATGACAAATGATGAAGTTTGTAAATAATATTAATAGCGGTTAGACAATATCTGTTGATTATATATGTGAAAGTTGTGGTATTCTAATATGATTATCACAATATCGGATGAGTTGCTGCTTAGTTTATACACAATACAACACTGATGTAGTGTTTGTGGTATATAAAGATTATCAACATTGAAAACAAAAATTTAAATTTATTTGTTAATATTTTGATTGAACAACATTCCATATGTTATTTTCTATCATTAGATTTGATGCCAAAAATGAGTTACTCTCTTTTACGTTTGTTATTGTTGAGATATATGTAAAGAGTTGTGGATGTGGTTCCATAATACTCTATTTGAGTTTGTTTGACCATATCGACTTAAAGATGTATGCTTAATATCATAAGTAGGTGAAGCTCATATTTGAATTTTTCCCACCAACTTTACGAACAAACAAGTAATATCATAAGTAGGTGAAACTAATGATAGGAAAGGATAATAGTCATAACCATCATCAAGTTGTTACTTAGGAAGTTCAAACAAATTTGGGGGATTTCCAATCTAGCATATCAAACAAGAAGATATATAAAGGCTCATGAATTACTTAATTTTGATCATTTAATTGCTTATGCACTTACCATCCTTGACTATTAGCTAAAGGATGAGTAGATATCATTTAAAGAAGCAATAAATTGTGATAAGATTATTTTTTGGAACAATTTGTGGAAGAGAATATAACCAAAGAGCTTATTCAAAAAGTCACATATTAAAAGACTTTAAGGATGCAAAGTAAGAAAATAGGGGAAAAAAAAAAGGCATTATTAACCAAACCCAATTCTCCTTGATAAAAAATTTAACTAATAAATTCATTGAAAGAAAAAAATAAATAGCTTCTACATAATGTAACGTGTAATGTGATGGAGAGAACAAATTTAACATGTTCTTCAATCTATTAAAGAAAAAATGCATCCTAATAGTCCTACATAAAGAAAATACAAGCAAACAAAAAAAGATTAAAGTCTTAACTTGGGAATCAAGAAAGTGGACAAGGAGCAAACAAACATGGCACGTATGCTTTTCTCTAGTCTAAGAAAGGAATAATGGCATTGGTGATTGATGGTTTACAATTATTTTATCTAGTTTCTCTGTAGTTACAATAACCCTTGTCATTTCAATAAGCATTCTCTTTTGTTTTATACTTTTTACACATACTTTAGAAAGAAGACTAATCTTTAATCAATCAAGAAAAAATAGATTGCCGGATGATCAATTGATATTCCACCAAAAACCATCTTGATCGGGTGCGAATCTTAATGAACATTTGAAATGAAAACTTTCAAAATTAAATTTGGGACCATCCAAACTCTGATTTCACTGAGCTTATGGTTGATCTGAACGTCTCAATGAGACGAACCGAATGATACCAAAAGTGGTCCAATCAGAGCTCAAATGAGCCCAAATCAAACAGCTGAAGTATGATTGGAAAATTCAAACATTAAGTGGATTGACAAATGAGCTCAAAATCAGACATACATATATTCAAATTGAGCGGCTCGATAAGTCGATATGAACGTCTCAAACATTATTAGGTCCAGTGCCCTGTCGTAGCTCTACATCTGGAGGCCAATAACATGTCGCCACGTGCTCTTACTCTTTACCGCGCGGCCCGATGACCCGACCCGGACCGGAACCGGTATTGCTATGTTCAGGTATTGCTAGGTATTGTTTGGCAATAATGAGAAATACCGCTCTGTCAAGACCAATACCTAGCAATACCTAGTAATATCGAACAATACCTAGCAAAACTGGGGTATTGCTCGATATTGCTATGTATTAGTCTTGACATAATGGTATTTCTCGTTATTGCCGAGCAATATCGAGCAATACCTAGCAATACCTCGGTCTGCACAAATCAACCAATACATAGCAATCCCGGGTCCGGTCCGGGTCTGGCCGTCGGGCCGCGCGGTAAAGAATAAGAGCACGTGGCATCATTTTACTGGCGTCCGAATGTAGAGCTACGTCAGGACACTTGACCTAATAAAAATTCCTATTGTTGGGTATAGATTGTCTCTATGTGGATTATTATTTTTTTAAAAAAAAAAAATTCTTTCTGTGGATACTTGATTTCTATAATCTTCATAAAACAATCAAATATTTGTTTAATCCCCCTCTTCCTCAATAGTGAAGAAACGAGGATTCTTGCATTATTTAATATATAGTGGATTTTTCAACTGGGTCAAGCCTCATAATTTTTTCCCTTTTCGAGGTTTCAACATAATTTTTATTTATCTGATACGTTCATTTGTACTTGCTAAATTTTTGTACTAAGCTAATATGTAGAACCTTACCCATTTTCTTGATCTATGGCACTTGAATGGTATTATTACTTCAAAATTGACTTAGATCTCAATTTTGTCTATTCTGAGTGTTGAATGGTGTGAGAAGTGAAAAGAGATAATGAGAGTGTAGGAGAAGATAGATTTGTACAATTTTTCTAATTTTCATAGTATGATGTGGCTCCTTGATTTTTTAATTTAACATTTTTTCACGTTAAATAATGATTTTCTTTTTCGCTGCCTTTCTTTTCTTGTTTGCTTTTTGCTGTGTGGTTTTATTCCCAATATTCACTTATAATTCATCACCAATATATAGCTATAATGTTAGCAAGCCACGTTCACATTCTCCAGAATATAGTTGGAGTATCACTACTATTCTTTTGCAGCAACAAGAAAAATAGTGTTGGGTCAAGTTCAAGAGTAATTATTCCGTCAGGTTACCGAATGCATCCGGAAACCAATAACAAAACCCCACGTCATTAAAGTGCTCGGTACCGTGCTCGGTACAGCGTCCTCGGTATGCTCGGTATTGCTCGGTATTTTCACCGGATGTAATAATTTTTCCAAGTTCAAAGGCAGCTTAGCAAATCTCATCCTTCAGTAGAGCTGGGTCATAAGAGAAGTAGGTGAAGTGAAGTGTCAATTCCTTACCATGAAAAATATTTTTTTACCCAGCAGAGAAGTCTACTTTTAATTTTGACATGCCTAGTGAAGGTTCTTAACCTTTTATGAGGAGAGTACTAAGCTACTCCTTTTTTACTTGCCTTTACCATGGACTTCAACCAAGACCAATTGTGCTCATCATTTGGCTCCCAACCTAGCCATTTCTTCATTTATTCTAATCTTGCCTTACACTTGAGGTCAATTCAAGGAAGAGGCACGTGGAAAATGTAGAGTTTTAGATTATTATGCAAGGGGAGACTGTGCAGGAGTATCAAGTTAGTAGTAGGAAAATCTAGATGTGACATGATCGCCCTGCACCTTGTAAACAACCTGCGGAGCCACCTCTGGGAGTAATTATTGTGTCTGGACATCAAATGCGTTCAAAGACTAATAAGAAAGCACCGTGTCTCTTGAGTGCTCGGTACCGTGCTCAGTACAACACTCCGTATCGCTCGGTATTTGTCCGTATTTCCTATTTTTTGTCTTGACGTAATAACTTTTCCACCTCCAGACTTCCACCTTACTCAGGACATCACGCATGCTTGCACTGCCCTTATGGATCACAATATCACATCCTCCTTCCATTGATCGCCTCAATGAGGCTCTGATACCATTTGTTAGAACTTCTAGAGGGGTTCTTGAGCTCTTCTTGATCATCTTGCAAGAGAGAGGGGGAGAGAGAAGGGAGGAGAGGGAGAGATAAAAGATTTTAGGAGGAAAATCTTCCAAAAGCTTTAATCAATTTTCCCTAAATTATACATCAGCCTACAATGCCTATATATAGGCTTTTACATTATTGTGGTAGCTAGCATATAATAACAATCTAACTAAAAACCACACCAATACCTCACAAAAGATGAAAAGAACTTCATCAGTCAAAATTAAATTGATTGACAAATATCCAGCATTAAAATAAATATTTATGAAGATTTCATGAATAACTAATGAATAAAAATTTTTCTATTCTCTTTTTTGTTATAATAAATTTTCAAAGATATAAGAGAATGGGGAATTTAATTGTATAATCAAATATAAATAAAAAACAAAAAATAAAGGATTCAAGCCAAGTTAGCCTAGCTCATGTTAAGTAAACACTATCCAATTAGCACCAACTGAAAAGGAATTTTTCATGTCTACAAATGAACTCACTCCAATAAGACTCTCTAAATGAACTTATCCAAAGTAGGTGAGTACGACCTATCAAGTTTTCCTTAATGTCTCTTCAAGAGAATGACTTCTAGCTTCATATGAGAAATTTGTAATCCTCTATTCTACTATTCATTCACCTATGCACTCCAAGCTGGTGACTTATTGTAGCTTTGACGGATAGACTGGTTATAGTTGAACATTATAATTATGAAAATGATGATTGTTTTATTCTCTTATTTTATATATATATTGTTGCATTCTAGAATATTCGCGGTGGTAGAGAAATATAAAGTTTACATCTCAGTTTTGTACGAATATCCAGCGCACAATCAAATAAGAGAGATGGTGCAACATTTATAAGATACGCTAGAAGTTTTTATGTGGAAAATCCTAAAAATGAAAAATGAAAAAAAAAAAAAAAAAAAAAAAAAAAAAAAAAACATGCGGCTTGGCCCAGTTTGAATGAATCCATTAGTATTTATAGTTGATTACAAATGATGCAAATGATGCCCTTTCTTGGGGGAAAAGTCTTGGCTTGATGTAACAAATATACATCATATAGAGTGAATTACATGGTGGAAATTGGAAGAATTAGAATTCATATGTTTGTTTGGTCGGCATACCATAGTCGGCTGGCAACGGAGGTCAGAAAGACTTTAGTTGGTAGGGGACGAAGGTCGAAAAGATTGTAATAAAGTGATGGTGATTAGAAGGACCATAGTCGATAGGTGACGAAGGTCGAAAAGATTGTTGTTAGGCGACGGAGGTCAGAAGGACTGTAGTTGGCAGGCGATGAAGGTTGGAAAGACCGTAATCAAGCGAGGGTGGTCGGAAGGACTATAATTGGTGAGCGACGAAGGTCGAAAAGATCGTTGTCATGCGACGAAGGTCAGAAAGACCATAATTGATGAGTATAAGAAGTCAAAAATACCGTTGTATTGTGGAAGTCCATAAATAATTGGATGTCAAGTGAAAGTCTAGCATTAGTTGATGGTCGAGTGAAATTTCGATGAAAGTTGGTGGTCCGATGTCAGTCCGTGATCTGGCAGAAGTCCAGGTAACAATTGGTGGTCTGATGGAGATCTAGGGTCAGTTAGTGGTCTTGTAGAACTCTGGCATCTGTTGGTGGTCCGACAGAAGTATGGGTGTCAGTTGGTGGTCTAGCAAAACTTTGTCGTTAGTTAGTAGCCTAACAAAAATCCGGCGTCAGTCGGTGGTTCGGTAGAAATTCGACGTCAATCGGTGGTCCAGCAGAAGTCTGGGCGTCAATTGGTGTTCCAGCGAAAGTTCGAGCCGGAATCAACTGGTGATACAGCAAAAATTCGGTGATAGTCGGTACGTGGTCAGATAGAAGTCCAGACGCTAGTTGGTAGTTTGGCAAAAGTCCATGCATCAGTCGGTGGTCCAATGGAAATCCGACGTTTGTCGGTGGTCCGCAGAAGTCTGGGCATCAGTTGGTGGTCCGACAGAAGTGTGGGCGTCTGTCGGTGGTCCAATGGAAGTTCGAGCTTTAGTTAGTGGTCTGGCATAACACCGACGTTAGTCGGTGATCCGGCGAAAATCTGGCGTTAGTCGGTGGTCTGGTAGAAGTCCGGCGTCAGTCGGTGGTCCAATAGAAGCTCGGGCATTCGTTGGTGGTCCGATCAATCGGTGTTCAAGCAGAAGTCCGGGCTTCAATCGGTGGTATGGCAGAAATCCGACATCAGCTGGTTGTCTGGTAGAAATCCGGGCAATGATGTAGGAGAAGCTTGGTGGAAAGAGAGAATCTCATATTCCTTCTCTTCCTCACATTACTTCGTAGTACCCCCCCCCCCCCCCCCCCCCCCCCCCCCTGATGGTTCTATTTATAGATTTATTAGAGTGACATGACCAATAAGTAGGAGGAAGTCAAGGGTAAAATTGAGAGTGATTTGAATGAGCAGCTGATGTTGATTCTCTTGATCGTGAATCATTTAACAGATATTTGAATTTATTAATGATATTAGAATTTAGCGATCTTGGGCTCGTTGGTTTCATCTCGTCAAACCACTCGATTCAAATATAAGCATGTCATGCTTGGAAACTGTTTGATAATCCAAATTATGGTTTAAACCTTCCAAATGTGCTTCGGGTCCTTGATTTGGACCCATTTGGGCTCGGATTGAGCCAAATTTGGTTTCTGTTGGGTTCATATTTCCGAGACGATCAGTTTGACTATAAGTTTGCTGAAATCGGAGTTTATATGATTTCAAATTTAATTTTTGAAGCTTCTGACTTGATTTTGTCTCGAGATTCATGCTTATCAAGGTAATTTTTTGATGATTTAGTCAACTATATAATGCTTAATCCCAATTCAAATATATATAAAGGAGATCAAGGGAGCTTAATTAGTTGATGCAATCTCTTGTGCTTTAGCTTATTTTATAGAAATCTCACTCTAGAAATTTTTTTAATCTCTCTATTTATTATGCTTTCTTTTCATTCAATACTCTCCATCAAAAAAAAAAAAAAATCAACTGCATAATTCAAATGTCAAGTATAACAAAATAAATCCTTCACAATCATAAGAGATTAAACGGTGGAATTAGATGAACCATTAATTAACAGTTTAATGAAAGTGTTGCATGAGATGCTCTTCTCTTGCCACCTTGCGCTAAATTGATTGCACAAGCATTCGAAAACGCCCTATTTTTGTCTGAAAATCCTCGCAAGAAGATGACAAATTATTGAAGCAGGAAGGTCGGCCTTAACTCAGGAGAAAGAGCGGAAGAAGACAAAATGGGAGTTGAACATCGTGAAGGAAGGATAAGGAAGAAAAGTTTGCACAAGTCGCGATGGTAGATGCGAAGAAAGTGACGGAGCAAATATGGAGCGAGGATAAGGAATAAAATTTAGGAGAAGTCGCGATGGCAGATGCGAAGAAAGTGACGGTCTGACGGAGCAAATAAGAGCTAAGTTGGAAAGAAGACAACCAATATATTCTCAGAAGTGAGAAAGTCGAATATAGAAATTTTGCTGTGTGCTAAGGTCGGATGGAACAATTATTACGTCCTCCGATCGGACATAGAGACATCCGGTCGAAGGCAAATTCCCGCCAAAAAATAAGTTGTACCGAGCAAATACCGAGCAATACCAAACAATAACGAAGAATACCATCATTTGAAGACCCAATACCGAGTTATACCGGACTTTACCGAGCAAATACCGAGTTATACAAAAGTTGTACCGAGTTTTTCCCAGAAAAACTTGGTACAACTCGGTATTTCTCGGTACAGCTAGGTATAACTCGGTATTGGTCTTCAGAGAACGGTATTCCTCATTATTATTAAATAATACTTAGTTGTACCGAGCAAATACCTAATTTTTTGGCGGGAAATTGCCTCCGATCGGACCTTCCTCTACGTCCTTGCACGGGACGTAATAAAAGTTCTTAAGGATGAAGTAATTAACTAATTATTAACGCAAAAATGTGGAGGTATTTATGGAAGATCACTTTTTTTTTTTTTGTGGGTAAAAAATATCACTTTTTTTTTAAATCAAGTATTTAAATTTTATCCGAGTAAATTCGTAAATATTTCTTTTTTTTAATTCGTAATATAAATTTTGATGATATTTATATCAAATTTTGATATAAATTTGTGGTGGTTGAAAGGAAGAGAGATTAATGCTTAGCATTATATGCAAATCCAAACTACGTACTGATGGAAGAGTTGTAAGAGACATCGAAATTTAAATATGAAAATTCTAGAAGAGGGAAAAATAATGGGACATGATTGATTTGAAATGAGTTTGCTAATGTTTATCATTGATTACAAATAATTGTGTTTCTCATAATTGAAAAAACAGATGATATAGTATAGTAAACATAAATTGTAAATAAGAATATCCTGGTGAAAGTTGGAAGAGTTGTGTGGCATAGGAGTTATCTTAAATAGATTACTTGTTATTTATAAAGGTTTCGTTTGTAACAACTTTTTACTGTTTTATAAAGCAATTTTTTAGTACAAAAATTAATTTCTAGTTCAAAAAATTTTGTACTAAAAAGTTTCTTTAGAAAGAAGTAAAAAAGTTGTCCCAAACAAAACCTTAAGCTTTCTTACTTGAGGGGAGCTCAAATACCTAAAAGTCTAGCATAAATTTTAGTGCTAATGTAGGGAGTCATGGTTAAAGCTAATAATATATATCGGCCTTATGTGTAATGACATGTGTTGACATTATTAGTGACTCACTTAGTGAGAGTTATTATATTAAGATAACAATTGTCGAAGGACCATTGGAGAGTGTCGGTGTTCAAAGAACCATAGTCAAGAATCAATTATTTCATGATTGTAGTCAGGCGACGATGGTAAGAAGACTGTAGTCGAGTGATGGTAATCAGATGACTATAGTCAAGTGACACTGGATGAATGACTGAAGTTAAGGTGATATGGGTCGAAGGATTGTAGTCAAACAATAGTAGTTGAAAGATTATAGTCAAATAATAATGTTCAGAGGATCATAGTTAGACAATGATGGTTAAAGGACCGTACTCAAACAGAAGTGATTAAAATATAGTTGTCAGGCGATGGCGATTGAAGGACTGTAGTTAGAAAATAATGATGGTGGTTGGAGGAAAGATGTCAGATGATTGTCGTCGATGAACTAAGTTGGGCGATGATGAATAGAGAATCATAGTTAGGTGATTATTGTCGGAAAACTAAAGTTGGGCTATGATGCAGTGATGGTGCTCCAGGAGAGCATTATGATTCTTCAAGCATCGATTCTAAATTGAATATCAAGCCTTGATCTAAGTCACTCTCATGAGTGAGGGTCTATTTATAAATTTTTAAAAGTGGATGTTACATAAATATAGTCAAAATTCCATTGGATGGTTCTTATTGAATCCTTCAGTTATAGATCACTTTTTTTTTTTTGGAATTTAAGTACAATAAAAACAATATAATCAAAATATTATGAGCTTGTAGTATTTGTCTCATCGAGAGCATGCAAGATATGGGGATCATTTGATTCTTCAATTAATTAATAAAATTTTTAATTATACTTAATGCACTTGATTTAAGCTCATTTGGATCTAATCTTACCACCTATGGTGTGCTGGTTCGTCTTGTCGAGACATTCAATTTGGCTATATTTTTGCTGAAATTGGAGCCTATATAGTTCTTAATTTAACTTCGAATTTTTACATAAATAATACAAGAAGTGACGTATTAATAATATTAAAAATATATATACAGCAAAATAATATAAAAGTTAAAATATGCATATTAAATATGAAGATATGCGATAGCAAATAAAATTGGGAATATAACAAGAAAATTATATAAATGTGTAGTAAAAAAAATATAACACAATATTGAAAAAAAAAAATTGATTTGATGTGCCTCAAAATGTTATTTGAGAAACATTCCCAATGTTTATTTTCTTAGAGAAATATATCTATTTTTATTTTAAATAATATTACTCCTCTTTAGGGGTGTCAATATTTAACATGATACGAAAACCTGATCGAACCTGACCCAGAAACTTTGGGTTAGACCCGACCTGTTTCCAAAACAGACATGGTTCGGGTTCCCGGATTTGACCCATTTGAAAAACAGGTCGGTTTTGGGTTGACCCAACGGGTTGCTAGGTCAACCCAGAAACCCGTTTGAAATGACTGCCCAGCTGCCCGGAGACCTGCCTGCCCCCTGCCCATGCCCGTCGAAGCTCCCCGCTCCTGCCAACACTTGGCCGTGCGCCCGAGGATACGGTGCTCGTCCGTACCCGCGCATTCGCCTCCGTGGCCGCACTAGCTTGCTCACGTCCGCGTTTGAGTCCGAGCCCGCGTCTGAACCCGCTTTCCCGTGTCAGGACGAGTCAACCGGCAACCCGCAGGGTCAGGTCTCGGTTTAGATTTCCAACCCATTTTCCTACTCGGGTAGGGTTAGGGTCAACCCGTTTGAACCCGGATCAGTTCCGATTTCGACCCGAACCCGACCCGTGACCCGAAATTGACACCCCTACTCCTCTTGTATTAGTTGGTTTCTTATTGAAAACTATCACAAGAAAAATTTGTTCATACCATTTCAACTTCAAACCTAAGTTTAAACATTTGCTAGAGGATTGTGATGGAGTTCATTGAACTAGGTATTGCGAGATCGTAGGGTGTAAGAAGTGAGTTTTGCGATGGGAGCTGGCTCAAAGCTCATTGATAGGACTGATCAATGATGTGTGAGAGTAAGGGGATTTCACAACAAGAGCTCACTAGGGCCTCACCAATAATCCATTCAACTTGGACTAAGGGACATAATTGTCAAAATGAGTGGAAAAGATGATTTCACAACAGAAGGTTGGTAGAGCGCAAGTTTCAATGGAGCCAGCAGTATGTGACGAGAAGAGGATTTCGTTGAGGAGCTCATTAGAGAAGAAAACAACGAGATCGGTTTGTGTGAAGAGAAGATGAGACATGTTGTGGACAACAACCTAGGACCTACAATGTGGAACTTGCTCACTAGGGAAAGCATTGTTGGTTTCATGGATGTGCAGTAACGTTCAAATTGATTTGAATCATATTCAAATCATTTTCCGAACCAAATGCAACTACAGGCCGGCTCAAATTATTTTCAAATAAGGATTAGATTTCGAACAAATTCGAATCAAATTTATTCACAACAAACTTCAATAAACAATATGCATATACAAAATAATAAGATGATTATTTGAA
Source organism: Dendrobium officinale (assembly GCA_019514585.1). NCBI lineage: Eukaryota > Viridiplantae > Streptophyta > Magnoliopsida > Asparagales > Orchidaceae > Dendrobium > Dendrobium officinale. Next base: position 80,206,601 of record CM033682.1, read on the forward strand.
ATAAAAGTTTAGATATAGTTTTCAATTAAAATAAATATGTATATATTTTTACAATTAGGAAATTAGGTGTACTAGACCTATATAAACGCAAATGTTCCATTTAAAATGGTAATGCCGAACTTCCTGACAAGGAATATCTTCCAGTGGTCAAACGCGTAATTAATGAGCCCAATGGTATGTAACGCGTAATATACTTGGCTGTCCAGCTAGCATGGATGCTAAAGCAGGGAAGTTGAGCCTTTATATGGATATATAAATGGAAAATTTTAAAATGAGGAGCCTTCCTAAAACCTAACATTCTTTTATTTTATTCTTTAAATTCTCATTTAAAGAGTAAAATTCACATAAAATTTTTAATATATTTTTTTTCCTTCATCAATTTAATATAAAAAAATGTTCATTAATTTTACTTTTTAATGAACAATATTTTTATAAACATGATAAATTCATATGATATGCGGTTTAGGCTGCGTTTGAGACAGCTTTATTCTTACTTTTTAAAATAGCTTTCTAGTACAAAAATTTTTTGTACAAGAAAGCCATTTTAAAAAGCAGTATGAAAGATGACCCAAACGAAGCCTAAATTTCTCTAAAATAAATTAAGAAAAGCTCACAATATTTTTTGGGCTTGTACGTTGAAGAATTAAAATGGTAAGTGGGCACATTAAGGCTTCGTTTGGGACGGCTTTCTTATTGTTTTTTAAAACAGTTTTTTAATATAAAAATTAATTTTTTTATTAAATAATTGATTTAATAAGCAGTAAGAAAGCCATCCCAAATGAAATGTAAATAAATATTAGAAAAAAATCCTATTTTTTATATGAAAATAGCTATAAAATACGTGTGTGCGTGTGTGTGTGTGCATGCATGCGTGTGTGTGCTTGCGTGCGCGCGTGCATGCATGGATGCGTGCGTGCGTGGGACTAATTCTGTCCTTTTCACTTAAAATTTAGTTATACAACTAAAATAAATTTATATCACTAGAAAAGAAGAGATAAACTGATTCATTAAATAGAAATCACATAATATAAAAAATATTTAGGTTAAAAAACACTCAATTAGGTTTAATTATGCTCAATTAATAATTAAAAAGAAGTCCTAAATCTCTAAAATTAAAAAAAAGGACTAATGTATAGAAATTTTTTACTAATATTAAAAATTATCTACTTAGAACTTCGGAACCAAAACATGTCTTCATTTATGTCTATGAACCAACGGTCATATATATATATACATTTTTTTTTTTTTGTATCACTATCAATTTCTATTCTTAGCTCGCAATCTCAAATCTCAAACATTTTTTTTTTTTTGGATATTTATGTAATTAAAGCAAATTCATACACACATTACATACATAAGATGCTAACCTAAAATTTTTTAGTTGATAGCGTAAGCTCCAACCAACATGTCAAGATGAATTGTATTTCCTATTCATGTTTATTCCCTTCTTTGTTTTAACGGCGGCTTCTCTCCTACATCGATCTCTCGAATCCCAGCTAATTAAAGACTAATGCATGCAACAAAGCTCAATAAGCACAACTTTACCGGCTCTCCTCCGATCCTATCTATAAGAATTTAAGAGAGCAATTTTAATTTTAATTTTTGTTTCACCTTGATATGTCAGTTAGAAATTTATCTTCATTGGGCATGAATCTTTAGGCAAAATCAAGTTATAAACTTGCAAAATTAAATATGGACCATACTCCGATTTAAGAAAATTTAGAATTAAATTGAACGTCTAGAAAAGACGAACCCAACGACACCAAGTTCGACTCAATGCAAGCCCAAATGGGTTCAAATCGAAGGCCCGAAGTACGTTTGGAAAGTTCAAACCATAAATTGAATGACCAAATGATTTCCAAACTTCACATGCTTATAGTTGAATCGAGCAGCTTGACAAGTCGAATCCAACGAGCAGCCCAAGATCTATGATTTATGATATCATTAAGATATTCCAATGCCCAGTAAACGGTCCACGATCAAAAGGATCAATATCGATCATCCATTCAAACCACTCTCAACTTGCCATTTATCTCCTCCATATTTATTGTTCATGCCACTATTAGAAAACTATAAATAGACATTTCAATCTTTATTGAAAGAGGACAAGATGAGGAAGCAAGGAAGAGAATGAAGAAAGATAGAGTTCTCTTGCCACCAGTCTCCTCCTCGACCCCCGTCGGACCACCAACTGACGCCGGACTTCTTCCTGGCCACTAATTGACACAGGACTTCCGCTCGGCCACCAACTGACACATGAGGCCACCAACTATCATCGGGCTTACTCCCAGCGTCGAAAATCGTCGGACTTACTCCCAGCCACCACTATCGTCGGACTTCCCCCCGACAACTCTTACCTACCTACTAATGTCCTTCTAACATACATCGTCGACAACAATCTTTCTGACCGCTGTTGCCCGCTGACTACGATCCTTCCGATCTTCATCGCCATACAACGATCTTTTTGACCTTCATCAACCGTCGACTACGACCTTTCTGATCTCCATTGTTGAGAACGATCTTACTAACCACTGTCGCCCGCCAACTACACTCTTTTAAACCTTCGTCGTCAAACAATAGTCTTTCTGAGCTCCTTCACCCGTTGTTTATAGTCCTTTCAACCTTCTTCGTTGGCCAACTACGATCATTCCGACTACCGTCACTAAACAACGGTCTTTCTGACCACTGTCACCTGTCAAATTCGGTCCTTCCGAGTTCAGTCGCTAGACTACAATCCTTCTAACCACCGTCACCCAACTATGATTTTTTTGACAGCCGTCACCCGCCGACTATGCTCCTGTAGACCAAACAAACATGTTAATTGTAAAACTCCTCCGAAGCTGATTTTTTTGAGTGCTGTTAGTCCGGACGAACTGACTTTAGTACGGGACGAACTGAAGAAAATTGTGAAGAATCTGCCTGATTCGTCTGTACGAACTTGTAAGAGTCGGGACGATCCGTCGGGACAAAATTCGTCCAGAGAGCAAGTCGTCCAGGGACGAAAACTGTACACGTACGTACGAAATTCGTCTAGAGGGCAAATCGTCCCGAGACGAATTCGGATCGTCCGGGACGATCTGAATGGATATATATCGGATTGAGATATTTTGAATCATTTGAAGAGAGAGAAAGAGAAGGCAGGAGAGAGAACGAGAGGGAAAAGGAAGAAAAAGCTTGTTTTCGGAGGCCGCGGAGCGCTTTTCGTCCGACGCCGCAGTTGGAAGATTTGTTTGTCTCGAAGTAAGGAATCCGAATCCTAAATCTGATTTCGAAGATTTTGAGTTTTTGTATTTTTCTGCTTAGTTTTGTGTTTTCGTTACCGAAAAACGCGCATGACTGTGTGGACGAAACTTTTACCGCGTAACTTTTGGTATGTTTTTGAGATAATGATTCTGCATATTTTGAGTATTTTCTGGAAAGTTTTCACCAAATATTTTGAGTTCTGTACGGTTTGAATCGAATAGAAAATAATTTGGCTGTCTGAAATTATTGCTTCAGTACAAGTAAAACTTTGTAACGTGTTTTATTCGATTTCTGGTAATTTGGTAATTTTCTGAAACTGTGTATTTTAACTCTATTTGGAATTCTATTGACTGAAGCAATGAGATTATGATATGTATATAAATGAGATTATATGATTAAATTATTGTTATTGTTACTGAAAGACAAGTGAAGATTGATTGAATCGTTGGTTGGAGATTTATTTGACCTGTACATGATGGTGGGTTGACGGGCTTTCCTTTAAAAAGGGTTTGGTGTTATCATCTATTGATCATAGATACAACGATTGGGAGTCATAAGGAGTTTATGCCGACGGGCACGGAGTGACGACTCTTATTGAGCCAACGGATATAACGACACAACGATACATCGATACCGAAAAACGCCTTAATAGCCAGTGATTGTACTTATTTAGTAAGACTATTGTATTGAATTGCATGTGTACATAATTGTCTTTATGATCTCATTACGGATTTATAGATTTATTGATATCGACGGATTTAATGTATTGGATTGATTTCTTGACGAATGGATTTACTTATGGATTTACGGGTTTACTGTTATTGTCGGTTCATTGATACTGCATATTGTACGTGTCACTGTACATAGATACTGATATTGATATGGATATTGATATTGTATTGATTCATTGATATTATGGACATGGATACTATAGATTCATTAATATTGATTCATTGATACTATCGCTTCATTGATACACCGTATTGAACTGCTGCATGTGATTCATTGATCAATATGGAATAAGTTTTATTGTATTGATTTGATTTCAACCGTTCTTGTGATGTATTGGTTTGATTGTTTTATATGATTTCATATCAATTGATATTATTGATCATATATGATTGATTTGATTGATTCCATTGATACGATGTTGATTTAACTGATATTATCGATACGACGATTTTTCTCTATTGATTTGACCGGATTCTTTCGAGATTTAGTGTTATGGATTTCTTCCTACTGTTTATCGATTCTTTTACCGATGATTGTTGATTGTATCGATCATGCATTAATTACTGATGTCCGTATCTGCTTCATAGATTTACTGATCATGTGCAACTAACTGTTACGGATTTGATTGACTGACATGCATATTGTTTCAGTACCGTGCTTTGATTTCAGTTGTAGGTTTTTGGTGACCTGCTAGGCTTTTTAAAGCTCATTATATGTGGTTAACAATTTCATGTCAGAGCAAGGGAGCGGGAAGTGATGGTTGATCAAGACTGTCGACGAATCCTTTCACTTTAGACGCTTGGGACATCACATTAATATTGATTTTTTCAATTTCCACCATCTAATGCATTCTATATGATGTATATTTTCTACATCAAGTCAAGGCCTTCCCTATAAGGAAGGGTCTCATTTGTAATTGACTGCAAACACTAGTGATTCATTCAAATTAGGTCAGGCCCCGTTATTTTTCCTCTATTTTAGGAGTTTTCACGTAAAAACTCTAGTGTCTGTTTTGAATGCTACATCCTCTTTTATCTGATTGTGTGATGGATCTTCATACGAAGCTAAGACATTAAATTTTATATTTCTCTATCACCATGAATATTGTATGACGTAGCACATCTCAATAAAATAAATCTTTTTTAAAATTTCATATTTATCTTAATAAATATTAAAGATCTATTTGGTTTGTAAATAAAGGGTTGTAGGGTAAATAGAATGTAGTGTAAAATATGCTTAAAATGTTATGTAGTTAGTTGTGGCCGTCATCGGTGAGTGATGACAGGTGATGGTGACAGGTGGTGGACAGCTACAGGGGCTACAACAGCTGGTGGGTTGGTGGGTTGTGAGAATCAAAATGACTTATTGTGAATTTATAGGGTATTTAGAAATCAGTAAAATCTAATAACTTTTAAATACAACAAAATTTAACTAGATAAATTTCAAAAACTTCAAAATTGTACTCTAATTTTTTTTTTTTACTTCAAATAAAATATCAATATTTTCAAAACCCTACATTTATTATATTTTACGTCAATTCTACTTAGAACCAAATAACCCTAAAGTTAAATTATTATCTAACCCCTTCTTTATTATTTCACATATATATATATATATATATATATATATATATATATATATATATATATATATATATATATATATATATATATATATATATATATATATATATTGTCAGCATTTTTGCTAAGTTATTTTTCTTCTTTTTTTTTTATTTTTTACAAAATATTTCATACATACTTATTATTAGAAACTAAATCAATTTAGATAAATACTAGGGTTTGTTTGACTATGATTTTCTCTATGCTTAAAAAAAAACAAAGTTGCAGTAGCTTTCAAAAATTTATTTTAACAAAAGTTGCAACCGGCCCAAATTTCACGATCAAAATTAAGGCTTTGTTTGGGATAACTTCTTTGTTGCTTTCTAAAACGACTTTTTAATACAAAAATTTTTTGAATTAGATATTTATGTACTAAAAAATAGTTTTATAAAATAGCAAAAAAGTTGTCCCAAACTAAGCATAAGTCTTCTGCCAAGTATATATTATACAAAATATTCTTTTCTAATCAATTAAATTATGTATCCCCAATTAAATTGGGGTTAGTGGATATGCTCCTGAGTCCTGCCCATTAAACTTTCCATGACTGATGCAATTATATATTGCATTAATTAATTATGAGCCACAATTTAGTTAATTATCATCTGTTAGGATAAAAGCTGTCTGGGCAGATGGGTCAGAGGCAAATACTGCTTCAATTCGAATCAGCTTAGTAATATTAATTGTCCAAATACCTGATTGATTGTCCTCTCATCATTAAAGAATTCCCACTGGCACATTAGATATTCTCCTGACAAAATAAAAATCTCTCATGATCTGTTCATCTTCAACCAACCCCCCTATAGACTATCTTGCCATTTTGTTCTTATTTTATCGTGATATATGTTGGACATAAGCGTGCTATCTTGGTGCTCAGTTTGGGGACAAATGTTGGATTAGTTTAATTAGTCTTGGTCGTTTGGACCTACCTATATGAAGGGGCGGAATTAATTTTAATTTTCATGGGATCAAATTTACAATTAACTATTGTGAGGTCCAAGGAGACAGCGCCTTCGAAATAAATTTTGATTGTAAGCATATTTTTAGAATTCGAATTAATGAATAAAATGATGAATTCTCGTTACTACTTGTTGGGGCAACTGTCTAAAGATCATAGTATTTTAAAATTTTTAAGGACAACAGGAGAGGAGGCAATTGACTAAAAGTCTTTATATATATCACTATGGCTTCGATTGGGATGGCTTTCTTACTATTCTTAAAACAGGTTCTTAGTATAAAAATTTAAATTTTTATACTAAGAAGTTGTTTTAAGAAACAATAAAAAAGTTGTCCCAAACGAAACCTATATCACTTGAATTGAATAATAAGAAATATTTATTTTCTTATGCTTTCATTGCAGTTTCATGTTCTTAAATATAGGGTCAGAGAAATAAGGTTTTTGCCTTTGTCTGACACTACTCAAGAGATTGACTATTCGTTCTCTATCTCAACATTTTATCCATCATCAAAAGAGAGGCTGATTTGCCCCTCTCATTGAATATTCTCTTCTTGGGCCCTCTAATAGTGCAGCAACCGGAGGTGCTGGGAAAGGCAATTGGGCTGGGCCGGTCGTGTTAGGAAAAAAATGGGGTTAATGTGGATTAGTGCAAATACCGTCTTTTGATGGAGAGATTATTGCATGCGGTCACCAGACGGTCCGAACGTGAATCAGGACGTGTCACATCATCTGGTACACATCAAAAAAATGATGTGGTACATCCTGATTCATCTCCGGACGGCGCCCGATGAATGTGACTTCCTCCACTCTTATACTTTTCAGCTTTGTATTTAGTGTAGGGCTTCAAGGTTTATTAGAAACATCTATTGATGCTTGATCATGTAGCTTGTAAGGAAACTTATCTTGTGCTAATATTGTTATAGCCGAACGGTTGATATTGATCAAAAGTTGACTAAAAGAAAATTTGAAACCAACCTCCACTTATCTCAACTCAAGCAGCGAAGGAGGTTGATTTCATGCAGGTGTCCTATTAAACAATTTCTAAGTAGTTGAACTTACTAGACCTGCAATGATGAAATAAAAACCAACAATTTCATAACTTGCTTTGATGCAATACAAAATATCATAGAGCTTTAAATTGGCAAAGTACAGAAAGACTGTATAGTTTTCTCCGTTGACCTTTAACAATTGCGAACGTACGTAGAATACAAACCATGAACACAACGGTCTCACTCCATAAAAGACAAGCAAATTTTAAAAATTTAAACGTTAATCACACCATAGTATCTAATAGCAGTTTCGTCGTGCGGGATGAAGCCATAATGGCAGAAAACGCTAGTGTTCTAGCTCAGTCTTTGCAGCAGCGGTAGAGCACATATTTCTCCATGGGACGCTTGCACTGAGCACAGATCACTTTCTCCTTGATTTGCTGTGTATCACCTGGAAGGATGAGGCGCGTGCAATGCTCATGGGTGTGGTAAGGAAGCAGGGCCTTGGCGAGTGCCGGTATGAACCCCTCGAGCTCAACATTCTCCTTCCAGTTATCGAAGTTCAATAAACAGTCGTAGAGCGTCTTTCCATGCGACTTCAAGATATCATAGGAACTATGGCTGATTACTGCCCAACCCTCATCACTTCCGTCGAAGCTGAGCATCTGCATTACTTCCTCCATGATTGGGTCATCCTCAATGCTTCTTCCACGCTGCATCTTAGAGTGCCACATGCTCTCCAGCCGAACCCAGAAGAACCATATTATTGCGGGATCCTCCCAGTAGTTACTCAGGTTTTCAGCCTTGATGAGTGCCGTCGCCTTTTTAACCCCCTTAGGATTGCTCTTTCCCACATACACCATCTCTAAGGGAACCTTGGCTTCACGCGCCACTTGCTTTAGAAGCTTGGTGAATTTCCTAATCCATTCGATGTCATCCCCGCCATAGAGGCAAATATGCTGTCCTTCTCTTATCCAGGACAGAATGGCAGGGTCGATTTCATCGACTAGGAGCTCGAGCTTCCATGTCTCCTCCTTCCACAGAGCCTCCTCCCTGCTGCTGGTAAAGGGATAGGCCAGGCTTCCCCATATCCAGATCATGTGAATAGCGTTGGGGCAAACAACCTTTCCTTGGGGATCTAAGACCACCAGAATAGGCTTCTTGTCAAAATGCCAAACATCTCTTATGTACCTGATAACTGGGGGCTGGAGAAGCGAGGGATGGTGAAGTGTGTACCATGGCATATTTGAGACTAAACGATTGAAATCTGCTTCTCTGTTTTCAGTCCAGGGATGATCCCTGTCAGTCACAGGCAACCAGACGACTTCATATAGCCGTTCAGCCTTTCCATGGTGTGTGTCATTATATATCTGTACGAGAACAAAGAGCTCCTCATGTCTAATGTCGAGGTCACTGATGAAAAGCATCACAATTTTCCTTCTCAACACGTCAAGACTGGCCCTCTTCTTTGTGAAGCCATCTAAGAGGGGAAGATCATCCTTGGAGTAGAAGAGTGCCCTGAGGATCTTCATGTTATCGATGTGGATGGTTTCGAAAAGCCGAACCAGTGTTTGGTAGGCTTCGTGATGCATCTTTTCCTCTACATGATTGAGTTAATTTATATTTTAATCAGAATTGAATGAACAGATGTAACTACTTGAGTATTTCTGGAGTTGCTTAAAATTTACCATGTGTTTGTGGTAAAGTTCAAGTTGCTTGGTGAGGTGACCATGAATGTTGGCAAGTTTGTGAGCTATTGTGGAGAGCTCCCATGCCTCTGTTGTTGAGCTGATGTACCTGAAAGAAAGTCCATAATCATCAGGGAAATATCATCAAATAAAATTATTGTTTTTTCATTTTTTTTACCACTCAAGATAGGAGTTGAACCCCTAACCTTAACATTTGGAGGGAAAATTATTAGATGCGGATACCGGATGTAGAGGTAGGTCCCGACTCCTATAAAATATCGACACGTGGAGTGGACACGTGGATATTCAATTGGATTTATTTTTTACTTTATATATTTACTGTGTCCGTAGAACTTTAAGTCAAACGCAACAAAAGCGTAGCCAAAGCGCAGGTAAAGTGCAGGTAAAGCGCAGTCAAAACGCAGTAAAAAAACATAATAAAAGAGCAGTCAAAGCGCAACTAAAGCACAGTCAAAGTGTAGTAAAAAAACGCAACAAAAGAGTAGTCATAGTGCAATTAAAACGCATGTAAATGTCAGGTAAAACGTACAAAAAGTGCAACCAAAATACATTCCATGTCTCAAATTTTAAGTGGATGTCCGGACGTATCTCTACGTCCGGTGTCCGCAGCTAATAATTTTCTCATTTGGAGAGGTTTGAGCAAGACTACATAAGCTAACGCTCATTATCAATTATTAGGTTCATGTTGAGCTTACTCATGGCCAATTCCAACGAGCGCAATTGTCTGGGAGATGCACGCAACGACGCCTCGAACGACCCAGTAGACAGCAGTTGGGATATGAGTCATGGCCGTTCCCATTTCAGGAGATTCTGGGGAGATATACTCAGAAGGAAGTTCAGTAAACTCAATGATGCACTCGGTGACATCGACCATGACTCTTATGAGGTTGTTAATGGCATCAAATCTAGGCTTGAGGACATTGGTGTGCTCAATGATGTCAGGAACTTGCTTCAGGAGGGCCAAAGATTTGGCCAAGGGGTTCACAGTGTGGAGCTGCACTGTCAGCCAAAACTCTCCATAGTTCACCGCCAACGCTGCCAAGGCCATTACTGCCTTTGCGTCCCAAGTGTAGGTTGATAAAACATGGAACACAGCCATAGTTGTTGTATGGGCTTCTCCACCACTCGAGCACTTGTATGTCACCTAAAGAATTAATGACAAAAGCTGTTCAGCACTTTATCCTATCACCACAGGAAAATGGTTAATATTTTCTGCGGTTGAGATAAGTTTTCTGAGGGTTTGAAAATTTTCTAGCTGTTTTCCGGCATTTTTAAAACAGTCGAAATCAACCACGTAGGAAAGTAATTACGACGACCATTTTTCAGTGGCTAAACTTACCGGCGGTTTTCCAGCGACTGACGGTTAATTACTGGCAGCGTACCTGCCGTGGAAAACGCCAGCCTATCCGGCGACAAAGCCGTCGGTTCGGCTATATTAAAAACTTACGGCTAAATTAGCCATCCGGTATCGAAGTTTCTGGCTGCTAAACCGTCGGTTAGCCGCTGAAAACCTATAGAATTTGAGGAAGGGCTGGGCGGCAAATTTTAGGTCAATTTCCGACGTGTTTCCGGCGGTTTAAGTCGTCGGAAAAAATTTAATAGTCGACGCCTAAAAAAAACTGGTGGGATATCCAGTGGACAGTTTATCTCCGACATTTTTTGCAGTTTTAACTGGTAAACAAGGAAATAACATTCTTTTGGTTTTGATTGAAGTTTGTTGGAATACAAAATATCGTTCCAAATGGATAGTAAAAAATGGAGAAAAGTATACAGGGTTGGTTGGGGAACAATGATTTGCATAAAGTATTTTTACTACTTACCTCACAGGAGATCCTGTGAACGGTGAAAGCAATGGCTTCTAGCATTAAGATAAGTCCAGTCTGATTTGCACCATTATGGACATCCGCTTCCAGGTGAGTTTGGGACATGAGTTGTGTCTACAGATGAAGAACACCAATCAAAACCATTAAAATTCAACAACAGAAGCAGAAATATGACTTATTATGTGCATTTTGAAACTTTTCAATTCATTGCTGAACAAGAGATAGTTTGACTGTCATATATAAAGCTAGGCATAGGCTTCGTTTGGGATGACTTTCTTACTGCTTCTTAAAGCAGCTCTCTAATACAAAAATTTTAATTTTTTAACTAAAAAATTATTTTAATAAGCAATAAGAAAGCCGTCTCAAAGAAAGCCATAGTTAGTCAAATGGTACCACAAGGAAGGTAGGTGTGGTCCTGTGGAAGACATCCTCTACCACACGCAGTATGGGGCGCACATCTATGTCGCGACCCTCAGGTTTGTGCGTCTCATGCATCTGTTTCAGAACAATACTATCATCAGAAGATGAGAAGAGGTGGCGGTCTCCCTTTATTGAGTGCATCTTCTGGGCGGCCGTTGTTGCTGTTAATGCCATGGATGCTATGTCCTGAAGGAAGGCTGTGCAATCCGGTTGGTTCACAGGATGTGCTTAGTTGAAGGTGGGGGGAGCTAACGCTTTAATAGGCAGGGAGCAAGCAACAAGAGGAATAAAGACCAAAGTGATTGCACCACCTTGCTTGATACTGAGGTCTGCTTTATGAACTTCACTTTGGCTTGTCCTATCGATGGAGCTTCTGGCTTGGCTGAGTGTGGTGGGGTTCATCTTATACATTCCTTAAAGAATTAAAATGGCCTAGCTAGAATCTTAGAGAAGAACAAGGGAGCATAGCACGGACAACTAACAGAGAGAATCATCCGGATTTCTCTCTATCTATAGTAAAAGCGCAGTCAAAGCACAGGTACTGTAGCAGCTGCGCTTTAACTATAGACACAGAGAACTCCAAATAATTCTCTCTGTCCGGTGTCCGAACATAATAATTTGCCCCATGGATGGACGACTTTGATTATTACTATTCATCCGGCTCTAATTCTTTGCTTGTGAGTTTGGTTAGTACCATATAACGATGAGATATTCATTACTGCCTTGTATGTCGATGAATTTGTTCGATTCCTACTGCTTTTTCTAAAGACAGATCCTTCAGATGAACCGAGTATTAGCTGGGTTGATTTTTATTGATAGGTTATTTGGTTATATGTGCCTTAATTTTTTTCTTTATTCTTGTAATGTGACCATGTTCTCTATTATACTGCCTTCATCAGTGTTAATTTTGGATATAATGTTTGTTAGATTAGGCTTTTGATATGTAAATTACAAATTTTTTCTACTTATTAGACTTATATGTGAGATCACTTTAAAGAATGGGTTTTATGTGAAATAAATGACTGAAAATGCTGACATAAAGTTATTATAAAATATGATGATACAATTTTAAATTGATGATAGAATTTGATAGAGTTTAAGTTTGTGAAATATATAATTTTATATATTAAATAGAAAGTAAAATTTTCTTAAAAATTGAGCAATTGTAATTTTTGAAGGTGAGAAAATAGTTAAAATATTTATTTTTTTAAAGAAAAAAAATTCTAGGAGGATAATTATTTTTCTAAGAAAAAGAAAATCAATAATGGATGATTACGCACCATAAGCTCTTCTTGAATCCACCCTTGATCAAATGGAACCGAATGCACACTAGTTGCATTCGGTCCCGTACCTAGGGGTGTCAATATTTGTCACAACACGAAAACCCGACCCGGACCGGACCTAGAAAATCCGGGTTGGACTCGACCCGATTTCAAAACGGGCCGGGTTCGGGTTGACCTGACGGGTTGCCGGGTCAACCCGCGAACCCGTTTAATTCAAAAAAATTCGAATCCCGCCGCTGCCCGCCCGCACTGCCTGCGCCAGCGCCCGCGTTCTCACCCGCGAGCGCTCGCCCGCTTCGCCTGCACCCCTCGCGCACCCGCTTCGCCCTGGGTTCCGTGTCGGGTCGGATCAACCCGGCAACCCGCCGGGTCGGGTCCGGGTTTGAATTTTCGACCCGTTTCTCTACCCGGGTCGGGTTAGGGCGACCCGTTTTGCATCCGGGTCAGTTCGGGTTCGACCCGAACCCGACCCGTGACCCAAAATTGACACCCCTACCCGTACCCTCGCTAGCCAATCTCAAAAAAGCTATGATTTATACATCTTCCACACTAACAGCAAAATTAACAAGCAACAATAATAAAGTTGGCTGCTTTTAAAAAAATTTAATTTTGGGTTTTGATTTATTATTTTTATAATGATAATTGTTATTTTTTGTATTAATGTTTAATCTTGATATCAAATATTTATATCATAAAAACCAAATATTGATTACGATTAAGCACGATCTCATTATATCATCTATGTCGATCCCAAACTTATGAAAAACTTTAAGATTATATATAATGACTGATTACGATTAAGCACGTGCAAGATTGTTTGTTGATATATATATATATATATCAACAATATTCCTTGATATTTATTTTTACAACATAACATGGACTATTTTGGATCAATTTTATATAACAATTACAACATAAAGGACTATTTTGAATCAATTTTGTATAATTGAAGAACTAAATTAGAGTAACGTGATAATCTAGAACTAAATAAACCATACACTAATAGTCTAGGGACTACTTTGAGAATATCGTATTATTTTTTATAAAAATCATAAATGTCCCTTATCTTCAAAATCCTATAAATACATGATCAAAGAGTTATTTCTGGTGGCAAAGTAAACATAAAAGCTTACTTTGCCATGTGGCCCAAGAATGGCCTACATTCTAACAATTAATTCAGAGTTATCAAAGACAGAAAACCAGTAACAGCTAAAGAAGATGGACAGTACTGGAAGAACAATATACTATGCCGGCACAGATCCAGCTGAGGTTCTAAGTTCTAATCCCACATAATCTTAGAAGATTCAGAAACCTAAACTTACAGTTTAAGAGTCTCACACTTCAAGTGACTAGAAGAAAATTTGAATACACAATAACCAGCACCAAACCAGATTGATATTAAAAAGAAGTTTATTATTGTCCAAATGGTAATTGAGAATCTATATAAAACATCCACACCTTCCTGCTCATGAACATTTCAATTGGCCTAATAGAAGTTAGTAAGCCTTCACAGATCTTCAAAGTCACTCAACTTGTCATACATTGATAGACATAATACTTCTCCATAGTGCTCAGACAGTTTGGGCAAGAAACAACTTTGTTGTTCATATCATCAATAAAAGGAGTAACACTATAGTAATTGCATTGGTCGATAAGTGAAGGAGGATCAAGAAATTTTCTAAGAGCACCCAAGAAGCCCAATTTATTCACCTTCTGCCCCCACACCTGAAAAAGTGAAAGGCATTGTAGGGCTTTGTTCCCAGTAAGTTTCAACGGTTCTGTTGATGATCCTTCACTTATGAGTAGCCATCCTCCTTTATCTGTATCGAAGCTCAACAAAGAATTAATTTCCCTCATAATGAAGCCTGGTTCAGTTCCAGATCCAAGACGAGTTTTTAACTTCTTAATGCTCTCCAACCGCAACCAGAAGATGGAAATATCTGTATGAGACAAATATTTGCTTAGCTTTTCTTCAGCAATGGCCGTTAAGATATTTTCTCTATGATCAACATTGTTGGTTCCAACATAGAGTAGCTCTAACAGAATTCCAGATTTTTGGACTTCTTTCATCTTGTGGGCGAGTTGGCGAACCCATTCAAGGTTATTACTTCCATATAGGCAGATAGTTCTTCCATCCTCAATCTGTTGAAAGCTATGATGTCACGTATAGAAATAAGAAGTGGAGTACTCTCATCTAACCATAATTAGGCAATTTTATAGACTGCCAGTTATATGGGGCCATATTATATTCCATCCTAAAATCTTCACAATTTTTACCAAAATAATGATAATTTAGGTAAAGTATCACATAATAGAACTCATTGTTGTCTTTTTTCAGTGAAAATTAGGCTTCCTTATGAAGCTTCATTCATAATGGTACTGGAACCTGATCATTATGATCCTAGTTATGGACAGACAATCAAAAGGAAGATGGATGATTTCTAGTTTCCAGTGTCATAATTCAAATATTTATTTTTTTTAAGCAAAACAATTTACTATCAATCATTAAAAAGAGGACAACACAAAATATCTTCTAAAAATTGCTAGACGAGAAAAATTTCTTGTCTTTTTGGCATATAGAATTTGAATTTTTGTTCACTAGATCTTGATGCCAGAAATGCTAAAAATAGATAGAATCAAGCTGAACAACAGGTAGATCATTAGGAGTGAAAATTTTTGGTTGATTTGGATCGACAATATTTTGAGTATATGCAGAGCCAATGGCTACCATTGAACTAACACCCAAGAAATGCACTAAATTCGAGATAGCACCGAAAGTTGATTCTAAGTTCGACGTTGTTGACATTTGCTTATAATAATAATAATAACAATAAATGAAATACCTCTACTGAAATCGGCAGCCCATCCCGAATCCTTGCTCAAATCATGCTCGAATCTCTGCAAACGGCGCCGAAATCAATTGCCCATCCTCCCATGTGAGTGATCTTGCCACGATCGCAACTTGCCCCTACTTTTAAAATGAGAACAAAGCTTCTGTTCTTCTTCTCCCACACGCAGAAAAACTTGCTTCTCACATCTTTCATCACGTCACACCCGAAGTAACCCGTACCGAGCTCGACTCTAGAACCTCAATCGTGCCTCACGCAAAGCCCTAACCATCCTTCTCTTTCCATCACCCGGTTGGCTTCTTCCTCAAAGCCCGTCCAACCCATGCAAGTCCCTTGCCCAGAGCTTGCGACCGACCTCCCTCTTGCGATCGGGTTCCATCAAACGCAGCTGAACTTCACACAAGTCCCAAACCTTTCGAACACCTTAATCCATCAACCTTTCTCCACTATAAAACCCTATGGCCCTCATGAACCACACCTCCTACAGTAGATCTCGGCCAATCAACCCGCCACCTTCACTATGTCCAGCTCCCAACTAACGTCAACACTCCGACCTGTTTCATTCCTCTTCAAATCCAGCAGGCCGACCTTGAAGCCGAATCAAACTCCAATCCTACCTCTTCCATCCCAGTCCCCCTGTGCCAATCTACCTAGCTCAAAACCCCCTCATTGTGTCGAGCTCCTCACATAGCAATTCATTCTACCTTCCATTTGATCTCCCACAAGAAGTCATCACGGAGGTAATAATAATAATAATAATAATATTTATTATTATTATTATTATTACTACTACTAATTAATATTATTAACCATTATTATTGATTATTAGTATTAATAATAATATTATCATTATTTTATAATAATAATAATAATATTTTTTATTATTATGAAAAAAATGATGACTGAGAGAATAAAAATGAGAGAAAGAAGGAAAGAAAAATAAAAGAGAAAAGAGAAAAAAAGGAGAAAATTCAAAAAAAAAAATTGGAGAAAATAACAAAAAGAGAATTTTGTATGTTTCGATCCTCATGTATCGTCGTCACCCTCAACGTCGATAGCACCACCGTCAACCCCTACTTAGGTATAATGTTTCAAAACTCCGCATTCGGCGCTCGCAGCACACCTGGGGATTACCCTATACACTCTCGTAGCAAAGTGGGAGGGATCCTAATGCGACGCTTGCGTCGAGACAGGTAGGCCTTTAAGCACTCTTGTAGCATGACGAGGACAAAATTAAGTACCTGTGCGTGCCTCAGTGTCGACAGGGAAAAAGCTGCGCCTTCTTTCAAACAGGTACCTTGAAAACTCCTACGTGCTCTCTTAGCATGGTAGGATCGAGTACTACAGCCGCGGTGCCACTCGACACCTATCATACTCACTCTCGTAGCGTGGTAGGGAAGGTCCAACTCCCTAAAGTTTTTCCTAAATGGGGGAGAGGCCAGGAGGCTGTCGAAATTTGAACTGAATTGAGGACCTGGCTTGAATAGAAATACAATGGACTTGATTTGAACAACTCATACGGAATAGAATTTGTAAACTAATAAACAGGGAACAAAACTTATAGGAAATTGAACCTAAATACATACATGAAATAAGAATATAATCAAATAAAAGAAACCTGCAATATGAAGATATAACTTAATTGTGATTGAATAAGCAGAGGACCTGTAATGAACATGACAGCTCACTCACGAGCAAAGGACTTGTAATGTGCACAATAATCCACCTACAAGTGACTACAAGGAATATGCAATGATCGTGACAATTCATACAAGAGCGTATGTAGAGGACTTGTAGTGAACATAATAACATGCCTACAAGCAGGAGCATGAGCCTACGACACACAACAGTTCACTTACAAGCAGCTACAAGAAGCTTTTGAGTGTTTGTGGATAACAATAAAGAGTGCAGATGAGTACGATAGCATTGGATATGTTGTATGCCAGTCACCCATGAATAACAACAGTTGCTCTTATTGATCAGCTTATGGACAAAGCAAAAGAGAATGAGTGCAATGAACACAATTCACCTACAACCAACATTAATTTGCAAGCAAACATATCGGGCCTCTGCAAGTAATAAGGGGTAATGTATGATGAATGTGATCAATCCCCTTGCAAGTATAGCTACACACAATGTGTTATGCACAAACAAGCACGACAAATCAAAAATGTATATGAGGTCCTACAAACTACTATAATGATTTATTCATGAACATAGCAGCCCGCTTACGAGTTAGATAAGTAGAACTATGGTGAAGCATGCAAAGTTGCAGCATATATGAAAGTCGCGCTTGCAGATGCTATTGGAAGACTCGAGTTCAATGTAGTATGCCCGCAAGAAGCAACAACAAATATGTTTCAAGGATGAGGGGTCCTTTGCAAATAAATAAAAGTTGATATATGAGTGAATGCAATTTAGCCGGCAGTCAACATCAAATTACAAATGAGCACCATGAGTAGCGTGCAAGCAATGACGAAAAAGTCACAGTATATGCAATAATATACCTGCAGGTGATGAGCAACAACGGGTGGTGAATGCTACAACGCCCTCGTAGCCAATAACCATTCAACGTCAGTTGAATACATTGATTTCCCCCACAAGTAAAGGATGATCGATATGTAGCGAATGCAAACACCAACAAACTGCTTTAGAAGACCCATCATAAACACAATACCTCACCTACAAGTAAAGGAAAGAGATTCAGACATACTCAATGCATCACATGGTGAATACGAGTGCTTGCTAGCAATGGCGGGGGATTTGTCATGTGCACATTAGTATGCTTGTGAGTGACGATTAGCAAGAGGCAGTAAATGTTACCGCACTTTTATAGTCAAAAACTGTGCAATGACAGTCAAATATGCTGATCCTCAATAAGCAAAGGCATGTGGAATGTAGCAGATACAAGCACCTATGATGCGCTATAGGAGATGAGTCATATACAACATGCCATCTACAGACAAATACAAAAGATCCATAGTCAATACAAATACTTGTAGACAGTGCTAGAAGATTTGTATTCAAAGCAACTTGCTAGTAGATGATAGTGGAAGACTGAAAATACATACAACAGTCCTATTTACAAGCAATAGTGGGGAAGTCGCACTAAACATAATGCAATAACTACAGCACTTAAATACATAACGCTGAATCATGAACGATGTCAAACGAATCTTGCAATGCACAAAAACTCACTCATAAAAAGCAACAAGTGACCCATAGCACAACACTGCAATTCACATCTAAGTGAAAGAAGGAAATTTGTAATAAAAATTGTGGGCCACTAGTAAACTGAAGCAGCAGATTTGCGATGCCATGCTGTCACACTGGATAAATTAGCTCCCTTGCAAGCAATAACTAGAAGACTCTTGATGCAATGTGTAGCCCATTTGCAAATAAAAATACACTCCTGGAAGTTAAGTACTGAAGAAAACAACAGCTTGCAGAAGATAAAATGAGCTAAATTGCATTGTTGACGATTTGCATATACTTTGTTGTAATATACAAAAGGCACCATGCAAAATACATTATGCATATACAAGTATACGACATAAACATATCACGATTGCATGTAGTTAGGGATGAGTATACATGTTACATGCATCCTCATCAAACACATGAATGTACCAAATGCATATACATTATTGCATGCAAAGTGCATATTGCAATATGCATCATACATACATATTGTACGCTACTACATTAAGCTACCGCACAACATGCAAAATATCATGCAATCATGACTAGACCTAGGGGTGTCAATTTGTGACACGACCCGAAACCCGACACGGACCCGACCCAAAAAAATCTGGGTTCGGATCGACCAGTTTGTGAAACGGGTCGTGTTCGGGATGAACAAACCAACCCATTTCAAAAATCAGGTCGGATTCGGGTTGACCTGGCAACCCAAAAATTACCCGAAAATCCTCTGCCCGCGTCAGCTACCCACCCAGCCTGAAGTGTCGAGTGCCCGCTTGCCCGCCAGCTCAACTGCTCGTGTTACCCGAAGCATCAAGTCGTCGTCCCAATCTCCAGTATGTTCGCGTGGACTGCGTCGAGTCGCGTCAAGTAGTCTGGCGCTGCGTCGCTTCGTGCGAGTCTCGACGTTCGCGTGCTGTCACCGCTGCTCCCGCGCCGCCGCGCCACCGTGTCGTCGGGACCGGAACTAGAAGTAGTGACCGAAACCCGCACCTTTGAGATTTATTTTCAAAATTCTGTGTCGGGTTGTGTTGACCTGAACCCGATCCGGGTCGGGTTCGGGTCCAGAGAATTGGCCCGAAACCTATTTTAGGTCGTGTCCGGGTCAGGTCAGATACAACCGGGTCAAATTCTTGTCTGACCCGAACACGACCCGCCGACACGAATTGACAGCCCTGACTAGACCAAATGCAAATATGTCGTGCACACCCACTACACTGCATAAATACAAGTACCATGCAAATGCAAAATGCCACATACACGCATGCCATGCAAATTCACTATTACTATGTTCGCGCATTAAACCACAATGCTGCATATTGATATATCATGCAAGATGCAAATACATATGCCAACATACACGTATCATGTAAACACATCATGCATGATACAAATACACATGCCAACATACAAATAGATGCATGAGGGTGTATGTGTAACATGCAGATGTGTCGCATACATTCATCACACTGCATACATATAACCGCCACATAAATACATCTTGCAAAATACATACAACTAAATGCCCATATGGGCCTCAGCAAGTGTATTATGTGTGCACACGTGACATTTGACGATGTTGCACGGTCAAGAAATGAACTTAAGTTCGAGTCTGATCCTTCTATATGAATGGATAGGAGTTGACACGGTTTGATCCATCAAATAAATATACAGTTGTGACATCACCGAGATATTTGTTTTATACATTCATATTAGGCCTTCAACAAAAAAATTTCATTAATAAAAGCATAAGACCGACAACAAACCCGATCCTTAGTCGGCAAGTTGACAATGTTCAACTAATAACATGAAATCGCCCATGAATACCCCGATGTTGCCATATTGACAGAAAATCTCAACCGGATGGGCCGTCAGTTGGCAGGAAGAGGGTGATGGCGGGGCTTCCAAGAACTGGACGAAGGCATATGATTGCTAGAAATAGGTTGATTGCCGCTAGGAGGGAGGCTGATGAGTGGCTGAAAGGGAGAGAGGGAGGTTTGACCACTGTTGACCTCATAATTTGAGGTCAATTTCCCTGGATTCGATTCTAGCATCTAGGTCTTCCTAACCTAGAATAGACGTCACCTGCAGGATTCCTCTTAGGTGGATACCCACTGATGTAGCATCGACTCGAGCCTATCATTCAATTCGAATCAAAATCAATTCAATCCAATTTCAATTCAACTCCGAAATGTACTCAAATCAAGCTCGATTTATGATTCGTTGATGTCGATCGACTCAATCTATTTTATTTTCGAACAAATTGATACATTATTGGGCTCAAATCAATTCACCAATTGAATCAAAATCAAAACAAATTAACTCAAATTGAATTTGATTTCAATGGCTCCGATTAACCCGTTTTGACTCGTCATAAGTATATATATATATAATAATAATTGATACGTCGTCAACAATTATCTTAATCGGGCACGAATCTCGATGCAAAATCAAGTTTGGAAACTTCAAAAATTAATTCGAAGACCATCCAAACTCCGATTTCAGCAAACTTACAGTCGAACTAAGCGTCTCAGGAATACAAACCCAACGACACCAAGATCAACCCAATCCGAGCCCAAATGAATCTGAATCAAGGGCTCAAAGCGCTGTTTGAAGGTTCAAACCGCAATTTGAGTTACCAAACGGTCTCCGATTTTGACGAGCTTATACTCGAATCGAACGGCTCGACGAGACGAATCCAATGAACCCAAGATCACCGAATTCCAAAATCATTAAGGCCTTCAAATGTCCAACGAACGGTCCACGGTCAAAGGGTTCAGCAACAACCCATAACCACCCACTCTCCCTCTCCCTCAACCCATAACCACCCACTCTCACTCTCCCTCAACACAAAAAAAACGTCCAAGCCTCCCTCCTCTCATACATGACACATCCAAGCCCCTCCTCTCATCTAATCTCCAGCCCTAGGAACCCCAAATGAACCCCTCTATGCTATGGCTTGTTCAACCAGAGGCAACAAAAAGTCGTAAATTTTCTTCTTCTTGATCTCTTTTTTCTACATTCTATTTTTTTTTTCTTCTTCACTATATCAATCATCAAAAGATTAAGAATATATTGATTCCCATTTCTCTCTATGGTTGTAGAAGATGAGGGATTTAGATCATTTCATTTCTTTCATTTTGGGATCTAATGTTGATTTTATAGAAGTCATAAAGCATTATCTTTAAAATTTCTTATTGCTTCTAATAGTTACATGTCTTTGATGTTGTTTTAAGAAAGTTTTTGGTGAGAAATGTGATGAAATTTTGTTGTTGTGTTTAGGAGAAGAGATTAAATATATCATTTCTTGTTAAAATTGTAAATTATTGCGTATGATTAAGTTGATTTTTCTTCATCAATATCTAAGGGTGTAATATATGCATATATGTGCAAATTGTAACTTGTGCATGTCTTGAAAAATAGGAAGCGAAAATTGTTTGTTTTAGAGGTGGAAGTATATGTTGGAAATATTTTGTGTTGAGAATTGAATGTTTTGAAAAGTGCTTTGCATTGAGGGAGAGGTGTGTATTATTTTGAAAGGTGAATTGTGAAAATTTTTGGGAAGGATATTTTTGTACATTTTGGAGAGGTGAAAAGTATATATTGTGGGTAAGTAAAAGTGTGTATTTGTGAGAAGTGAAAAGTGTATGTGTGTATCTCTCTAAAAAGTATGGGTGATGTTTTTGAAAAGTGATTCGTGCGTGTGCTTTAAAAAGTAATCGTGTGATCTTTGTAAGATAGAAAGTTATATATGCTTTGAAATATGAAATGTGTAAATCTATAATAGTAAAAAAATATAGTGTTGAAATGAATTGTGTATAAGTTAAAAGCAATGTGTGAGAAATATAGTGAGGCTAATGGGATCGAAAAGTTGATATTTATGTGTTTTGAAAGTTAAAGTATGTGTATATGAATAGCTAAGTGAATGTTTTGAAAAATATATATGAAATATGTTAGAAGGTGAAATGTAGGAATTTTGGGTAAAATGTAACGTGTGTGGAGATAATGTGGTTTTGAAAAGTAAAATGCTTTTGAGTATGTGTATTGAGAGATGAGATATTTTGGAAAGTGTGTGTTAGAAAGTATTTGGATTTTAAACGATTGAGATTCATAAAGGATGAAAATTGAAGTGTACAAGTATGAGAGGTAAATTGTTTATTTTGTGAAAATTGTGTAAATTAGAAAGAGTGGTATTGAATATTGAAAGATTGTAAAGTGTACTTCCAAAAGTAAAGGTTTCAAAAGCCAAGTCAACACAACCAGTGATCAAGCCCGAAGAAAGGTACGTCTTTATTTTTAGTAAATTTCAATTATTTTATTATTATTTATTAAAAGTGTTTCTAATCCCTATTTTCTTCTCTTTATTGGCATGAACTGCGAGGAATGGTACGGGTCGGAGGAACAAAAGTACAAGGAGCTAAAGGCGTCAGTCGCCTCTATCCAACCGGGTAGAGGTGCTACGGGCGGAATCACCGGGTCGTAGCCCCCGGTTACTGTGAGTAATTCTAAAACTTAGAAAACCTTTAGGGGCCCCTTGATGTGGTGTAAGTGAACCCTCCCTTTAGGTCCCTGTAGTAACTTCAATTTTATTAGGTTTACTTTTATTTTATTTTAGATCCCTAAACTCCTTTTATACATGCGTAAAGTCCTAAGGGTTAGTGATAACAAATATTTTTTATCCTATATAACAGTAGTGACACTTAAGAACAATAATTAAGGACCGAGTCTTAGAAAACCTAGACTTAGGATGCATGCACACTTTAGGATAGAAACATATAACAAAGAAAACTTAGTGACATCTCATCCCAGGATTAGCGAATATTCTTAAATTAAAATTCAATCAATTAGAAAACTTTAGCCAATAATTGATTTATGACATATCAAAACCACACTTTCTAATACACACACTTAGAATTGTTTGTTAGGATAACCGACTTTAGCTTTAGGTTAGGCCGGTGTTTATTTCCTTATTGCACTGTGACGGGCTTTTTCTCGAGTTTTATTGCATGCTGATTGTAAAAATATTGGTGTGTTTGTTTATTTATTTTTACTGCACTTTGTGTTGTGATTTGATTAACGATTAGATTACCCATAGGTTAGGAGCGATCTTGATTGTTAATATGATTTTCTGCAGGTGGTCACACTCATGCAGGGCAGATGAAAAGGGGGCTAATTAATTAATAATAAATAAATGCTACATGTGCTTCAGCTGCTTAGCCCCCAAATAAAAAGAGTGTGGCCAAGTGTGGCTAATTGATTTAATTTAAAATGCATATATATAACTGCTTAGGATGATTTTTGCTTAGGATAACCCTGCAGGTGGTCTAGATTTTCTTTCTTTTTCTGTGAAATGTAATGTAAATGTAAATGTATTTGAAAATTATCAAATATGTGAAAGTGATTTTGAAAGAGGGATATCACATCCAATTTGGAATCCAAAGAAAGGAGAATATACTTTAAAAGGATTATTCTCTTTTATTTGGAAAGCCAAATTAGGATGATTCAATATCCAAATAGAAAAGAAAATACTCCTTTTTAGGGATGAATTTTCTTTTCATTTGGATATCCAGACCCGACGGATCCAAGAAGTTCGTCGAAGAAGAAAAGACAGAACGAGAGGATTGAAGAAAGAAGATGAAGAAATAAAGATTCAAGGAACAGTATATCCCATTTCAAAAATCACTTGCGTCATTCTTAGGATTAGAATCCGGGTTTGTTGTCAGTGGCGCCCGGCCACTTTACTTTTCTGCAAATTCTGGGTGTAATATGGACATTGGACATTGGACATCATATTTGGATTATTAAAAATGATTGTTTACATTGTTTGTGCAGTAGAATTTTTTAGGACTCTTGCATGCCGTATTTTGTTTTAGTCTGGATACGAATCGGAGTGCTTTTTTTTGTAAGGGTACGCTTAAAATTCTTTTACTTGTAATTAAAAATAAAAATTTTTAGGCTCACATAGTAACTCTAACGTTCTAAGAAGTAAGCTCGGGACCGCCGAGAGTCAGCATAAGCATATTATTACTTTCTCTTCCTTGTTAGGCACCTCCCCGCCTGCGGGTTCTGGCAGACCACTTGACCTATGAGAGTGCAGTTCTGTCAAGGGGAAGTTGTGCAATCTCTAGGGAAAAACCTATTTTCTAAGCCTAATTTTTAAACTGCTTCATTATCATTTTATGCATTCGAGTCAATTAGCATGCATTGCATTAGATACAAATTAAAAAAAGTATAAAATATTAATTGTATTTTTAGACATTTCTCACCCTACATAAGTTAAGGGGCCAATTAGAAACTGTCTTAGATGTCGGCCCCCAATTCCTTAAAACTTAAGCAACATCCCTACACATCTTTCATAAGAGACTGGACACATGGTTTTGAAGCGCCTAGGTGGTTAGCTGGCTCCCCAATCCAGGCCGGGGTAAGTCCAGATTTGCATTTCATTAGTTAGGTTCAGGTCACTACTTTGTAGTACCCAAATTAGATTTAGGTTCTGAGGCAGATTCTTTTTAGATCTTAAGTCCTCGCCCTCCGGGAATATAATCCCAAATTTCTAATAAAATGTCAACTTAAACATAAAATTTTCTTTTAAAATATAAAGCCCAACATAGGATAGACTGAGGTTGTCTCTGAGCTTCTCAGAATTCGGATCCTCCTACTTTTCATCCTTTGACTCGCTAATAAATGTTCAACATAGAGCTTTCACCTTGAAAAATTCCTGCTTCTGTTCCTTGTCTTTTACTTTGTAATCAAAGGGTATGAAATCACTGCTTTAATCGAGAGTTTTCTTAGGAGTATTCCTCCTAAGATGTAATTAACTATAGGAGCTTGCTCCTATAGGGATTTGAGAACCCCAGACTAAAATAAATCTTATTTTATTCATATAAAATAAGGGAAGAATCTTTGGGAACGTAGTTATTTTTAAAACCTTATTTCTAATTTTGAATTGACTTGTAGAATGTTATTATTATCTTTTCAGATAATATAATATCATACTTGTTATATTCAACTTTAGAAATAATAAATTTTATAAAACTCATTCTCGCTTTTGGATATCTTGAAGAATGTTATGTTCGTCTTTTAAGATGATATAATATTTTTCTTTCCATATCTAAATAAAAGAATGAATAAACTTTTTTCAAAAAACGTATTTCTATTTTTAAACATATTCTATAGAATTTCATGTTCATCTTTTGAGATGATATGTTATTCTTTAAACTATGTTTGATTATAGAAATATCAATTTTCAAAACCCTATTTTGATATTGAATCCACTGTATAATATTATGTCAGCCTCTCGAGACCGTACTTTATTCTCAATGCAGTATTCGATTACAAAATAGGAGAAAATCAAAATCTACGTGGAGACATAATTTTTTCCACCAACCACCACCTGGAGGAATTCCAGGATACATGATACTAGATGCTGCCTCTCTAGCCATGCTTCTAATTCTCCAAAATCTGAATTCTCTGTTAAGAACTCCTCTATTAATAAGTTTTTAAAGGCAAGAAGAGTAAATAGAAAAAACAAAAAAACAAAAAGGAAAATAAAAAAGAAACAAACACGACAAACAAAAAAAAACTAGGAGGAGGTTTAGGAGCCGGATAGTTTTGTATATAATTTCCTTTACATCCGTTAAATACACTTCAATTTTTTTCCCTCATGTTGTGAGATTACTAATGTACTAGGCAAATGTGGGATCATAAAAAAATGACAATGTTCAAGTCAAACTAGGTATTAAATTATGGAATTTAAAGAGAGTATGTACCAAGTCAGACAGTAGCATGTACTGCTGAAAGTGTCCTATGTCTCTCCAACGTGAAATAGCCATCCACTGGTAATAAAATCCTATTACAAGACACAATTTGTCCCCAAAATTAAATTTCATTTCCACTGAACTATGTTTGCTAACGATTAAATATCTTATAGCTGAAGGCAAGTATGCTACTTGTGAGCCTATATTAAATATCTGGAATTGCAGAAAACACACAAACTAAGCATTTTGGATTTCAAGCTATGTAGTATACAGCATCTTTGTTATGAAAAAAAGAATTGTAGTAAGAATGTAAGAGGTCTGCATCCTGTGAGATTAATTTCAATATATTAATTTAAAAACAATGAAGAAAACTAATGCATAAATATTCTTACTCAATTTGTTAACTATTAGCTCTATTGTGCAAGACAATGAAGCTTGAAAACTATAATAATCTGTCAGCTGAGGTGTTGATCATGAACAATCTAGAGCTCAACCACAAACAAATTTTCGTGAGAAAAGGACCAAATTGGTACTCTAAGTTTTCTGAAGGGTCAAAATAGTCCTCAACTATATAAAAGTACCAATTTGGTCCAATAACTTATTAAATAAAGCCAAATTAGTTCTTCTATGAATCATTCAGATATTTAAGAAAAGAATGTATTTTTAAATAGTAGATGACCATTTTGATCTTTTGTGAATAGTCAATGGATCATTTTGGTCCTTATCTCAAATTGTCTTTATCATGGAACCAATTTTAAGCCCTACCATCATATTATGAAAAATAAATCTCTAATCTTTTATGCTATTTTGCACACTCGCATATATATTTTTCAGGTATTTAACAAGTAGTTGTTATATTATAACCAGTGAACTCATATCTCGTGGGCCTCGCAATGAAGACTGGCTTGAGGGTCATCAAATCCAACTCGATCAAGCATTCAGAGAGGAGTCACCTCTCACAAGAAAGCCAAGAGTTCATACAGATCACTCAGATCAAAACTCGCTCTCCAACAAAGCCATTTGCAGCCACCTAGGGTGGAGTGCCATCAATGCCATCAATCATTAAAGCTACAGGGAAGGGCCTTTTTAAGAGGATTCCAGCTCGCCATACCATACTCATCCGACAATGGAGTCAACTACCCCCGTGGCCAGCATATACTTCCCCCCACATCGAGGTGATTGATGGATTTCATCAAAAGATTCGCTAATTCTTTCAAAGGAGTCATCAACAACAACCTTCTTAATTCGGCCCTATTTGGTGGACTCGCTTACATGCACTCGCCCATGAGTCTCATCACAAGGGGAATCTCCCCAAGACCGAAGAATTGAATTAAAAGATAGTTATTCACAAGACTTATCAAGTCTTGATATGCATCCAGGGCAGTCCGTACTAGGGGCTATTTAAAACTGTATTTTTATTTCTTTTTTATGTAGCCTTTCTTGTAGCCCTTGGATTCTTATAAATAAAGAATGAAGAGGAATATTTCTGACCTTTTGTCACTTTCTAAAAAGACTATTGAGATAGCGAAACACTTTCCCCATATATTCTTCCTCTCTTTCCATGCTCACTACAGGTTTGCAAGTATGTGCCTCTTAGCTTGTCTGCTAGTTTAAGGTTGGGTGTCATCAACAGACATATTTGGGTTCAACACTTCTCGTGTCCTATCTTATGATGTGTCATGCCATCATTTAATTTTGATCATTATTGTCTAGCTTTATTCTACTTAGACAAGTTATACTACATCAAATTTTAAATTAGATTCAATAAAACAAATGTAAGCAGCATTCCCCATGAAGCCCAAAAGATACACAAATGGTGCCATATGAAAGGCAACATGTTAGTTTTATTATATGAAAACAAAAATGATGCAATTATTTTACCAGAAATAATTGAAATACACATATTAAAAGATCAATTACATTCTCTAGGCTTTGTTTTTCTACAAGGTAATATAGCATTATACGCATGAATAAAAAGATAATGTAAATAAAAATGCAAACTCCTATATTTAATTCATGCTAGAATATTGAATCATTGGTGTATAATTCAGTACAGTAAATATCAGAAGTCTCGTTATAAATGTTCTATTGTGGACTAGAAAAAGTTATAAATTTCAAATATGCTGAACATATTATACATCAATGCAGAAAAAATCCTGTGAATTGAAAGTTAAACAACATACCCAGTACGACAGGAGAGGGTGAATCCCATTTAGCAGGACTTCTATAGTCCAGTTTTCTACTTCCCAAAGCTCTCTTTCTCTTGAAACTGAAAACGGGTAAGCTTTTTCTCCCCATACTGATATCATATCGAAGGCATCTGAAGCTATAACCTTACCTGTTGAATCCAAAACCACCATTATAGGATCTCCTCCGTAATGCCACACCTCATGAATAAAGTTTATCACTGATAAGCTAAGTTTTGTAGGCTGATTGATCGAGTAGAATATCATTATCTCTGCTAGATGACTAAAGGCTCTCTCATCAATGTTAGACTGTGTTGCAGTGGTTACGATAGGAACCCAAACAATTTCATATGGTTTCTCTTGCCCATTCCTGGAGTAGCTTTGTAGTTGTTGCATGATAAGGAGAAACCTATCAAACTTCACTTCAGGCTTTGAGATGAAGAGGAGGATTTCTTTGTTTTGTAGAATAGAAACGCCTACCTATACAGACATATTAAACCGGACTAGCTATAAAAACATAATCAACTGTATGGAGTGAATGCATATAAACCTTCGATCTTGAACTTTTCAATATATGCATGTTGGATCCATGTAAAGGAATCATTAGATCCATTGATGCTTTTCCCATTATAAATCACCAAACTACAAAATCATTCCCAGAACTTTTAGCAAACCTTTTGATTTGAGAACGCATCCAAAAGTGGAAAGTCATCCTTAAGAGCAAATAAGGTGCGAAGAACTTTTTGATTATCAACATGGACCTCCTCAAACAAATGCATAAGCTGTAAATCTATGTTTTTCTCTGCACAAGAAATAAAAGAGAAATAATTTTATAGTCCACCTTTTAGTACAATTAATCATTGCTTAACACAACGTGCAACTCTCATCAAGAATGAAGTATGAATGATGATATCTAAAGCCAATCCCAAATAATTGAGATAAGATTAATGATGATAATGGTGATCTTCCGTCATGCAATATAGGGTCTATTTGGCATTACTGTAATGTTTTTGATGAAGACATCCGCAGAAGGTTCCGACACACGTACCATCGGAGAGGTCGTCGAGCGACGGCCATGATTCAGCAACTTTATTTTTGAGACTTTATTTTATTCATGTCATTTGTATTTCCTGTTTTTTTTCATTTGTACCCCTATGAGGGAAGGAGTGTTTGTTGTAGCCCAAGAGCAACGTCGTCTTTTATTTTCTTATGTTTGTTGAGCCTATATAAAGGCTTGATCTTTGTATTGTTGGATTATTGATTTGATGAATAAAAATTTTCTTACTTTTGTTCTCTTTGTGAGTGCATGAAGATCTCTTGGTGAGTTCTTCAATTGAGATCTCTTAGTGAGTTCTCTAAATTTTTCTTTTCTTTTAATTACCCTCTCTTACCCACAAGAAAAGCTCCACATACAACTCCCTCTAGCTGTTGCCGCCGACCCCCCCCCCTTGGGTTTCCTGCCGCCGGCCAAGGCTCCCATCTCCGGCCGCCCACCTTGCCAACGCCCCTCACCACCCGACCTCCGTCCACCCACCTCCTCTCCGCTCATTTCGGTTTGGAATTTGAAAATTCAAATTTTCAAATTCTTCCCAAATTTGGAAAGTCTATATTTGGAAAGTTTGTAAATGAATCCAATTAGAAAATAAAATTAATTTGGATTTCTTTAAAACTTATCCTAGTCATCATGTCATGGTTAGAAACCTTCCCCCCCCCCCCCCCCCCCCTCTCTCCCTAACTCCCTCTTCCTCTAGTAATGCCGCCGGCCCCCCTTAGGTGGCAATTCCATTAATTAGGGATTTAATTTCTCCTTAGTTGAAGCCCTAATTAAATCCAAAATTTCCTCTCCCTCCAATTACATCCAAAACTGAAAGTAATTTCAGTTTTCAAAGTTCCCCCCTCCCCTCTATCTCTCCCGCCGGCCCTTCCCCCCATCATGGCTCCAATTAATTGAAAATTCTTTGCCTTAATTACCTCTTAATTGGAAAATTCAAATCCCAAATTTTCCCTCCCAATTCCCTTAAACTGAAACTAATTTCAGTTTTCAAACAAAACCTTCACCCTTTCACCCTAGCTCTACCGCCGGCCTCCCTCCACCTCTTCAACCCGCCGACCCCCTCTCCCTTCCTTTGGAGAGCTTATCGCGGCGACCACCCATCGTCGCCTCCATGTTGCATGGCGTATCCCGAGCTAGAATGGGGGCTTGTGTTTGATGCCCAAGGTAACCTCGACTTACTACGATCGCCTTTCTTTGATGCGGGATTTGAAGCCGACGAAGACACCGTGGGAGATTACTTGGATCGGATCCTCCCGACCCTCATCCAAGTTATTGATAGACAACGTCCGGACTACAATTGGACCATTGACAGCCGATCTTCCACACCACCTCCACATCCGGCGCCTTCCTCTCCTTCCCTACGGATCTACGGCACCGTCGCCCTCGGAGTGGTTTCATCACTTGTGTGGTTATTCTTCTTCCAACAAACCTAGAAGTAGGTAAATGAGCGTAGCCTCAAGGTGAGACAATCGCTTTGTTAACCGCCGTATTCTAGTTGACTTTTCATTTGCTTTACTATTTATTACCGTCGTTATTTTATAGATCTTGCTAATTTAGGTGTAAACTCTTGCCTAAGCGTAGTTGAATTCTAAGATCTTTGAGAAGCTTCAACTGTGAACAACATTAAGATTGCAATTTCATTATTTGAACAAGATTTTTTATTAATTTTCTAAATCCAATTCCTGGTTTCACATCAGTTTTCTAAAGATGTTTATGAAGTTGTTAACGGGAAAGTAACTTTATAAAGTTATTGTGGATATCAATATACATATAAATCATGTAGTTGCTTTCTTAAAGCTGCCCCATATTAACAACTCTAATTGTAAAAAGTAGCTTCCCGCCACAAAAAATTCTAGAAACAATGTGAAAGTAACAAGTAAGTATTAGCCAAATTGAATTGAGTTGCAGTCTGAAAATCAAAGCAGTAAGAAAGTGATAGGAAATACTTGATTTCAAGTATTTCCTAACCACTTTGGAAGCAATAATCAATGAAACCTGCTGTCCACAGCAGAAAATGACAACAAAACAGTGGAAGAAACAGCAAATCTGAGAGAAATAGTGGAGAAATAACTTGTAGTTTACTAGTAGATGAAAGAAAAACAGTAAAGATACAAGAGATCCTCTATTTGAGAGGAGGATCACACTCTCCCAATCTCTAGATATCAATCTAGAGCCTTAGCCACAAGAAAACCCAAGAGAACTTTCAGAAAAATCTCATATAACCCTAACCCTAGCCTTTTCTCCTTACTTAATGCATACAATTCAAAATTAATACAAAATGACCTAATTGCCCTTGCTTCTCCTCTTTTTGGCTCCAAGATTGTATTTGAATCTCAAGTGGACCCCACCCTTTCTCCCCTCTTTGAAGCCGTTGGCCCCCTTCTGCTGTAAACAAGCCGGACCAGCCCAAGGGGCTGGGCCGGTCCATGGAGGACCGGTCTAACATTACCGCCCTCCCAAAGAACCACCTTGACCTCAAGGTGGAAGTCAGGAAACTGTCACTTCATCTGCTAGTATGGCTCCCACGTGGCCTTGTAGTCAGGGAGGTTCTTCCATTTGATCAGGACTTCTGTAGCTCCATCTGCTTTCTGACAAACCTCCATGAGCTCCAAAGGTTCCAATATCATTTCCATTTCATCAGTTAATGTCCCTGGTAACTCAGAACTGGTAACATAATCTCCAATAGCTCTTCTTAGCTAGGATACATGGAAAACGGGGTGGATCGTCGCTGTCGGTGGTATCTTCAGACGATTCATGGCTCCAATTTTCTCCAACACTTCATAAGGACCGAAGTACCTTGGAGCAAGCTTCTCATTCTTCCGGTTGGCGACCGTTTTCTGTCGATATGGACGGAGTTTCAAAAATACCTTCTCGCCCACTTCAAACTGAATATCCTTCCGATGCCCATCAGCTTGTTTCTTCATAATCTTTTGAGCCCTCAACAGATGTATTTTTAACTCTTCCAGATCTTATCCCTCTCCTCCAAATACTCCTCCACTGAGAAACGAGCGTGCTGCTACTCCCAAAATGCACCAAGTGGGGCGGATCCCTTCCGTACAACACCTTAAATGGGGTCATCAGAGAGGCTGAATGAAAAGAGGTGTTGTATCAGTACTCGGCCCATGATAGCCATTTAGCCCATAGCTTGGGTGTCTCCGATGCGAAGCATCTCAGATAAGTTTCCAGGCTCCGGTTGACTACTTCTGTTTGACCATCCATCTGTGGGTGGTAAGCAGTACTCCTTTTCAGCACAGTCCCCTGCAGTCTAAACAATTCTTTCCAGAAATGACTGAGGAACACTTTATCCCTATCTAATACTATCACCTCTGGCACTCAGTGTAATCTGACTATCTCCCTGATGAAAATTGACGCTATTGTCACCGCAGTGTATGGATGGCGTAGAGGAATAAAGTGAGCATATTTGCTCAATCTATCCACTACCACCAAAATCACAGTGAATCCCTCAGAGCGGGGTAGCCCATCAATGAAGTCCATAGATATCTCCTCCCAGACTCATCCTGGTAACGCCAATGGCTGCAGTAACCCCCCTGGTGACATAGCTAGATACTTATTCCTTTGGCACACCTCGCACCTGGATACCATCTCTTCCACATCCCTATGCATACCTTTCCAGTACAGCTCTGCCGCTAGTCTCCTGTAGGTCTTTAGCACTCCTGAATGACCTCCCACTACAGTTCCATGGAACTCCTAGAGCAATTGTGGGATGTGTACTAATGTTCTGGGTAACACAAACCTCCCCTGGTGCAACAATCTCTCCCCCTCCAACGAGTATCCTGGATGGCTGCCCTCTCCCTTTAGTAAGTCAGCCCTGATCTTGCCTAGTTCCTCATTCCTGACACTTTCCTCCTTTATGGCTTCCCAATCTAACATCATTGGGACTGATACAGCCAGTGTCTGCAACTCCCCCATGCACCTGGACAAGGCATCTGCTTCCTTTTTTTCTACCCCTGACCTGTACTGAATCTCAAAATCATATTCAAGCTGTTTGGATAGCCACCTCTGATGCTCCTCTGTCACCATGCGCTGCTCTAGCAAATATTTCAGGCTCCGTTGGTCGGTCCTGACGATGAAATGTCTTCCTAGTAAGTAGGGGTGCCACTTTTGAATGGCCAAAATGATTGCCATCAACTCCCTCTCATACGAAGATTTCAGCCGGGCTCTGGCAGTCAACACCTGACTGAAATATGTAATGGGCCTGTGACTCTGCATCATCACTTCTCCTAGTCTATATCCCGATGCATTTGTCTCTATTATAAAGACCTGCGTAAAATCCAGAAAAGCTAAGACCGGAACTGTGGTCATAGCTTTCTTCAGCTTCTCAAATGTTGTCGTAGCTGCCTCCCCCCATAAGAACCAATCTTTCTTCAACTGCTCAGTGAGTGGTCAAGCTATAGTGTTGTATCCCTTTACAAATCTTCTGTAGTACCCTATAAGCCCTAGGAATCCCCTCAACTCCTTTAGATTTTTGGGCAGTGGCCACTTAAGCATGGCCTCAATCTTGGACTGATCTACTGCTACCCCTTCCTTGGATACCACATGCCCCAAGTATTCCACACTAGCTTGCGCGAAGCAGCACTTCTTCAAGTTATCCCTCAACTGGTGCGCCTGGAGAACCTCTAACACCTTCTTTAAGTGTCCACAATGCTCCTCCTCTGTTCTGCTATATATTAAGATGTCATCAAAGAATACCAACAGAAATTGCCTGAGATACTGCTTGAACATCTTATTCATGAGTGCCTAGAACGTGGCTGGGGCATTGGTGAGGCCAAAGGGCATCACTAGGAACTCATAGTGGCTCTCATGAGTTTTAAAAGCGGTCATGGGCACATCTTCTTTCTTCATTCGTATCTAGTGATATTCTGATTTCAAGTCAATCTTGCTGAAAATTACTATTCCACTCAACTCATCCAGAAGCTCATCAATCACTGGTATGGAAAACTTATGAGGTACAATTTCCTTGTTGAGTGCGCGGTAGTCTACACAGAAACGTCAGCTGCCATCCTTTTTCTTCACCAATATAATAGGACTAGAGAACGGGCTAGTATTGGGCCTGATGATCCCTGCTTCCAGCATTTCTCTGATCAACTTTTCTATTTAATCCTTCTGAAACTGAGGGTAACTGTAAGGTCGTACACTGACAAGTGACACTCCCTCTCTTAATGTGATGGCATGCTCATGCTCCTTGGGTGGTGGCAACCCTAGAGGTGGTTGAAAAATCTCCTCGAATTCCTGGATAAAAGGCTGCACAGAGAGTGGTATATCTCCCCCTTCTTCTACACTCACTCTCTCTAATCTGTGTAATTCCACCAAATAGCCTTCCCCCTCCTGAATTATCTTGATTAGGGATTTAAGAGAAACCCCTGCCTTGGTCAGCCCCGCATCACCTTGAATCACCCTCTTCCTTCCACCCTTCACCAACTCCATCCGCAGAGTGCCCCAATTGATCTTGGTTTCCCCCAATGTCTGCAACCACTTCATCCCTAGGATGACATCCGTACTCCCCAATTCTAGGGGAAGGAAGTCTTCCTTCACTTGTATACCTTGGATCTTCAGCACCACTCCCCTACAGACTCCTCTTCCCATTTCTACCTTCCCCATGCCCATCATCACCCCATAGCCTCCAGTATCTACTAACTTCATCCCCAGCAGCTCCATAATCTGGGTGGAAATGAAATTGTGGGTTGCCCCACTATCTATCAACACCACGACTCCACGGTCAGCTATCTCTCTCTTCACCTTCATAGTGTGACTCGGAGTGAATCCCACTACGGAGTTTAGAGAGACTTCTGCCATGTCCAGATGCATCTTTTCCTCCACCTCAGAATCACTTCCCCCTCCCTCTTCGTCTTCCTCGTCTTCACAAACGAGGAGAACTTAAAGAGTTCGATCCTTGCACTTATGCCCAGGCATGTATTTTTCATCGCATCGAAAACACTGCCACTTTGCTTTCTTCTCTTGCATTACCTTCTCAGTAAGCTTTTTGAACTATCCCCCATTTCCTCCTCCTATTGATTTTTCCTTTGGAATTTTTTATCCCTCTGTTGGATGCTCCTTTAGGGACTAGGTGGGTAGTCGTCCACCTGTAAGTGCCTCCTGAGTTGCTATTCCTAGCTCCCTTCTCCATATTCTTTCGATTTTCAACCAATTGTGCAAGCTTCATGGCCTCCCCCAGGTCCTTGGGCATCAGGACCTTCACCACTGCTCTAACCTCTGTCTTTAATCCCTTCATGAAGTTCCCCTCCAGCACAGTATCGGACAAGCGCTCAACCCTGCTGGCCAGATGCTCAAATCTCTCTCGGTAGTCCGCCACAGACCCCTCCTGCACTAGAGCAAAGAACTGCTCGTAGAAATCTCCTCCCCGGTCGGTTTGGAAACGCTCTATCAAACTGTCCTTGAATTCTTCGCAGCTCCGAATATGTCTTCTCTGATCCCTCCACTAGTACCAAGAGAGTTCCTTCCCTTCCAGACACAAGCTCGCTGCCGATAATTTCTCCTCCTCCGTCAAGCTGTTAACAACAAAGTATCTTTCCACATTATAGATCCACCCATAGGCATCCTCTTCTTCAAAAATGGGCATTTTTAATTTTCTCACCTTCCGATCCCCGCCATTCCCCCTTAATCCTCCATAGTTTCCCCTCTCCCATGTGCCTGGCCCCCCCCCCCCCCCCATGTCTCTGAATCTTCCCTTGCTCTACCCTGTACCAATCCCCCTTCAAAATCCCCTCTCCAGTCTTCAAAAACAGCTTCCTGACGCCCATGATAACCCCCCCAATGCTCCCAACCCGCACCTCTTGGTTCCACGCCTCCATAGCCTTGCCTTTCCCCATATCTTCCTCCCTCTCCTCCCTCTGGAAAGGCTCCAAATGAGGCTTTCCCCTACTCCCTTCCACGATTTCCACTTCCTCTTCCGCCCGATGGATTTCAGAGTTGGTGTTCTTCGTTGCGGCCCTTTTTGCATCAGACGCCGCTGATTGGGTTTGAAACTCCAACATCTTCTTCACCATATCCCGTAGATCGGTCACTTGCCCTTCCATGGAAGACATTCTTTCCTCCACGGTCTCCTTGATTTGATTCATCTCTCCTTCAATCCTCTCCTCCAAAGCATCCACTTTCTTAGCCGCCATCACCTACGGCTTGTAATTTATGCGTAGATCTCAAGAGCTGAAAAAATTTTCAGCAGTTTTCTCCTTCGCCGGTACAATTTCAGCCGCTGAAAATGGTCCAAAACCGCCCACGATTGGTCCCAAGAGTTGCTCTGATACCAATTTGATAGGAAATACTTGATTTCAAGTATTTCCTAACCACTTTGGAAGCAATAATCAATGAAACCTGCTGTCCACAGCAGAAAATGACAGCAAAACAGTGGAAGAAACAACAAATCTGAGAGAAATAGTGGTGAAACAACTTGTAGTTTACTAGTAGATGATAGAAAAATAGTAAAGATACAAGGGATCCTCTATTCGAGAGGAGGATCACACTCTCCCAATCTCTAGATATCAATCTAGAGCCTTAGCCACAAGAAAACCCAAGAGAACTTTCAGAAAAATCTCACATAACCCTAACCGTGGCCTTTTCTCCTTACTTAATGCATACAATTCAAAATTAATACAAAAGGACCTAATTGCCCTTGCTTCTCCTCCTTTTGGCTCCAAGATTGTATTTGAATCTCAAGTGGACCCCACCCTTTCCCCCCTCTTTGAAGCCGCCGGCCCCCTTCTGCTGTAAACATGCCGGACCGGCCCAGCCCTGGGCCGGGCCGGCTGGACCGGTCCATAGAGGACCAGTCTAACAGAAAATCGTCATAAAAGGAATTTAACTCAATTGTTACACATTTATATATCTAATATTTAAATCTTTATATTTACTTGTAAACACCATAATCTCTAAATAGCATAAAGAATACCACTAACATTAAGTTATTTAAAGTAAGTAAATATTTTCATATATATATATATATATATATATATATATATATATATATATATATATATATATATATATATATATATATATATATATATATATATATATATATATATATATATATATATATATATATATATATATAAGTAAATATAAGAATTTACTAGCATGTACGTAAATAGCTGCGCCAAACCCCCCCCCCCCCCCCCCGCAAAAAGAAAAGGAGCTACTACCCAACCTCCTTCAATAATGTAAAATTAATATGCAAGTGGGTGAATAAAAAGGAAAGACCACCGACTACTTTGTCTGGATTTCATATGACGAGTAGTAGTTTGATTTTTGAATGACATGGAACAAATCAACTGGATTTTGCACAACATAGGATGGATAATGAACACAACAGCAATAGTAGCAAATGTTTGACAACATTTGAATGTGGAATATGCAAACTAGAACACGGCATGCCCCCTTGAACAAAACAAATGCAAGTTCAGCCATGAGTCCTTCGTCATTCTTATTTTAGTGTCACAGGTTCCCTTGCCATTTTATAGTGCTCGCAGTCCACCTCTCTTCCATTTCTTTCTTTGCATAGATCCACCATAAACACAATCAAGAAAGTCAGCTTCCACCATCATGCATGGAGTACTTGAGTCTCAATGAGGTCACATACATCAATCGCATTGTGGAACTTCTGAATACAAAAACCTTACTGCTACAAATAATCAAGCAATGACAGTAAATATGGCATTAGCAAATACTGACTTCATGTACCAACCAGTTATTAGGGCCTGACAGTTTGAGACATCTATACTGCACGATGAAAGATATTCAAAACAATAAGTTTTCGTATTAGAGCCACATATGCAGTATGGTGTAGTGCAAGCAATTCAAAACAAGAAGTTTATCATGTTATCAACCAAATAGTGAACATCAAAGTTCACAAATTAG
Source organism: Dendrobium officinale (assembly GCA_019514585.1). Taxonomy (NCBI): domain Eukaryota; kingdom Viridiplantae; phylum Streptophyta; class Magnoliopsida; order Asparagales; family Orchidaceae; genus Dendrobium; species Dendrobium officinale. The sequence continues at coordinate 80,245,319 of CM033682.1, forward strand.
GCAGTAGGAAAGACACTTCAACAATGGCAAATACTTAATGAAACTTCATCATCGTATTCAGCGGTAAAACAATAAAGGAAATCAGCAATTTAATTTAATTTACTAAATTATGATGTAGCAAGCATTTTAACTGTATTAGTTCAAACTCCAGAAGAAAACTTGTTTAAAAGCGCTTACCAATGTGGAGGTGAAAATCATCGAATTGCTTCTGTAAGTGAGCATGTACATGGTTGATCTTATAGGCTAAACTCCACAGCTCCCATGTTTGACATGTCAAGCATTCCCTGACAAATTGAAAAAGTTAGTACCATAATTGATCGGGTCCTCCTCTGTAGCTAATTTGTACATGGAAATTAACAGTAATTATTTACATATAGAAGTTATTCCTCAGTAGAAAAAATAGGCCAACATTATCAAATCTCACAAATTAACCAAATTCATTAGTTAAGAGAGTTAGGTTTCATTTTGGACAGTTTTCTTACTGCTTCTTAAAGCAACTTTCTAGTACAAAATTTTTAATTTTTTACTAGAAAGATGCTTTAAGAAACAGGAAGAAATTCATCCCAAACGAAGCCTTAATCAAGCTTAGAAGTTATTTGAGAAAAAAAACAAAAGTAGATGACATAAACTTGCTTGATACTCATTGCAACCATGCTAGTGATTTGAGAAGAACATGATATAGAACTTCTGATCATCCAGTAGCAGGCTATTTGGATGTTTTCCTTCATTACAGCCAATGCTCCATCATCCAGTGTCACATATTGCATTGGGAGAGCTTCAAACTCAATCACTATTTTTGTTACATCCACCATTCCCTCAGCCAAAGATCTCAAAGATTCCAACCAATGCTGATGTAATTCATCAGCTCCAAAAATTCTAGCAAGTCCTTTTAGCATAGCTAATGATAAGGCCAACACATCAGTTTGAAAAAGCCTGGCGATGAGCCAAAAATCTCCATGGCACTTTGCTAATGCAGCAAGAACTAAAACAACTTTTCCAGCCCAAGAATGGTTCCCCAGTAGTTCTAGCACAGACATTGTTGTTGCATGTGAAGACCGATCTTTGGAGCTACTAAGCAACATCTGTGATCAACGGTTTATAGATTTTCGTAAAATTGTAGGAAATGGACAACAATTGGAAATAATTTAATATAAAATCAAACCCATTCAACATTTCCTTAGATTAAAAGGTTCGTACTAAAACACCTCACTTGAGACTTGATGAACCAGCTGCCATTGCTCTTTTTGGGCATCGGCGTTCCCAATGTCATGTTGGATTCCAGAGCAAAACTTCTCCGACTGAGAATTTTCATGGTTAGCAAGTTTCAGGAGACAAGCTTTTACCACAGTGGGAGCCTTGATTTTACAGAGAATCTCTTCGACGATACGGAGTAATAGATGAGAATCAACTTGACGGCCATCAGGCACATGAGTCTCCAGAATATTGCTCATCAAAATGTCTTCATGGAAGAATTGCGAGTTGGACTTCATCGTCAACTAAAAAATACCCAACATAAACTGAATTGATGCTGGCCGTCGATCAGGAGGGATTTACAATTCTTAAATTCTAGGGCTCAAAGCCTCGGAGCTATTAACAAAGAAAGCGGATGTAAATTCACACAAGAACCTGAAAGGTATGAACTTATTTCCAGACACGTCAAATCGAAAGATTCAACACCACGATACCTAGTCCCTTTATCTTTCTCAAAGCGATTGGCTTTCTTCAGAAAATGTGAGCCAAATCCATTGAGATTTCAAAACATTTGATAGTGGAAGAGTTCGTAATTTGTTCGAATTGCTTAAAGAGTTCAAGCAGTCGTTTTTTTCCTTTTTTTTTTCTTGGGGTTCTGGATAGTACTGCCGGAACGATTAAAGGACTGACTGTGAGCTCTAAAGATCTCTACTTTGATCAAATTTCGGCAGTGCAGCATTTAGATTCGAATTCGATATGTAATTGCTTTACTATCTCCCAAATTAAGCGCTTTTGCAGGCAAATGGAATCAGAGCTTCACCATTCGTCAAGGTAATGCTGGTTCCTTACAATTTTCCAGAGCTTTTTTTCGGGTTTGCTCTCACGGGCAGAATGCTCCTTGCATAAAGATTAAGGGAAATTTACATACATACCATTGTATTTCATGCTATTTACATAATTAATATCCAAAATATTAATAGTGCATGTCTACCACTCATATACAATTTTAATATCAAATATATCACTTCTAAATTCATTTATAACATTCATACCATCCTATAAACTTTAATATTTCATTACATGCACCCAAATTTATTCTATGAGTGATAAGCATGTAATATTAATATTTTTGGTGTTAGATATGTAAATAGCATGAAATAAAGTGGTATGTATGTAAAACCCCCGATTAAGAGACTCATCAGAATGCGCTATGTCATCCATGCGCTCAGTATTGTTGGTACCGCTTGGCACCACTGCTCAGTACTACTAATATGATGTATTTTGATTGGTCTCTGAACGATATTCTGCGTCCGCTCAGTACTACTAGTTGGTCTTACATATAGAGCTTAATTCGCCTAATATTTAAAATAAATATAATATAAATTATTGATATAGTGCATTTATTTAAATACAAATTTGAAAAAATTTAAACCATCCTATTTATTCTTTAATCAGAATAGATTAACATTATTTTTTCTATTCATAATAGCACCTTTTTAACAAAATTATTAATTGATTTAAAAACAATTACTATAATTTTTAAAGGTTTTTATTTTTCTATAATAATTTTATAACTATTTTAAGAGCATGAATAACTATTCCAAATAAGTTTAAAGTACCTTTATTATTTTGAATTCAAATAATAGTTTCGAAAATACATAAATGTCAATAAATATTTGTGATAGATAAGAAAATTATTTCAGAAAGTTATAAATAAAAATATAGTTTATCATATTTTATAAATAAAGCAATAAATTTTATAACATGCTTGACATTATGATATTATTTGAATTTCTTAAAATTTTAGTATGATTGTTTGAATTTGCTAGAAAATATCACAACAACGAGTGTGAGGATTGTATTACCTTCTTCATTTATGGTGATTGTAGTGTGTAAATATTCGAGATGTGACAAAATTTATAAGGCTGACTCTCTGGTAATGATATATATTGTTTATTTAGGTTTGAATATAGTATTTGTATTCTAAGCCCTAAATTCAGAACATCACTATATATATTATAATACATATTAAGAACTTGTTTGAACCTTCTTTAAACCACCTTCAGTTTCGAATTATGATTAAATAATGATTGAACATTCTTAAAACTATAATAAAATAATATTCGAATAATGATCGAACAATCTTCAATGATGATTTGAATAATCTACAAAACAATTTAAATGATAATAGAACCATGATCAAAGATGTTTGATCATAATTTGAAGGCGTTCAATCACTATTCAATCAATATTCAAAAAATGTTCAAAGATTTTTTGAATCATGGTTGAAGATGATTCCATGACAGTTTGATCATTGACTGAAGATTGATCGTTCATGATTTGAATACTAATTGATTGTTGTTTGATCATTATTCGACAATTTTAATGGTTGATTAAAATTATATGATCTTGATTTGATTACGGCCTCATATGACACATGAGAATTCTATAAACTATACAAATATGAGGATTTTATTTTGCTCATTTAAATTATTTTGCTATATTTGTTTTAATCATAGCAAAGAGGCATTATAGTGCTCGAGTTACATGTAGAGTTGGAGTGATGGAGAAACTAGTTAGATAATTTTGGGGGCTTATAAACTTGTTGTCAAGGCTTAGAGATACCCTCTGGTTAATATTTTATGACTCTTACAATGTCATTCTATAGAGACCTGATTTGTTAATTATTACTAAAGATGATTGATGAGGAGAAAAATGAAACTCTATTATGTTCAAAATTTGACATTTTTTTTAATTTACCATGATCACTGAGTTATACTTCAAAGAATCCCCACCTAACGATGAGTTTTAAAAGATGAATAGAAGCAATAGATTGCATTAATATCACATAGATGGGGACAAAACATTTTAAAATATAAACACAAAGAAAGCTTTTATGGAGTACATTGTGTCATATAATACGTTGAAACTTGTTTTATATTTCTTTATAGATGGTGCTCTTCTCAAAAAATGCCAAATACAATTTGTTTTTATTGAGATGGTTGATTTGGATGAAGATGATGAGACATCTTTTCAATCCCAAGGGATAGGTTGCCTTAGGAGGAAATAATTAGAGTGGCCTAAACAAAGATATGGTGTGCTATGAAACACAATCCTTAAAGATGAATACCCTAGCCTATGCAGTATCACTATAATAATAGACTAACAAGGACATCCCAATGCTGGGGAGATGTGTTGAGTTTCTTGAAGAGAGAGCAACAAGGATGTTAAGTTGGAAGAACAACAAGGTACTCTGATACATCGTCAAAAAATTAGCTTAATCGGGCACGAATCTCGAGGCAAAAGCTAGTTTGAAACTTCAAAAATTAATTTTGGTTGCACCCGAACTCCGTTTTCAGCGAGCTTATAGTCAAACTGAGCGTCTCGGAAATACGAACCCAACAACACCAAGATCAACCCAATCCGAGCCCAAATGAGTCCGAATCAAAGGCTCAAAGTGCTATCGGAAGGTTCAAACAGCAAATTGAGTTACCAAACGATCTCCGATTTTGACGAGCTTATACTCGAATCGAACGGCTCGACGAGACGAATCCAACGAGTCCAAGATCGCTAAATTCCGACATCATTAAGGACTCCAAATGACCAAAGAACGGTGCACGATCGAAGGGCTCACTATCGACCGTCCATTCGAGCCACTCCTTATTCGCCCTTGATCTCACACCTATTTACGGACCATGCCACTCCAGAAAATCTATAAATAGAGCCCTCATTCTTCACAAGAGAGGATCCAAGCAAGAGAGAGAAGAAGAGAAGAGAAGGAAGGAGCTCCTCCTCGACAGCCGCCGGACCACCGCCGGACCACCGCAGGAACATTGCCGGACCACCGGAGGAACCTCGCCGGACCACCGCAGAACCTCGCCGGACCACCACCTTAAGGCCCTACGTTCAACACCTACGTCCTGCCGGAGACCCGACGTCCTGTTCAAGGCCTAACACTCGGTCCCTACGTCCTGCCGAAAACCCGACGTCCTGTTCAAGGCCTGACACTCGATCCCCACGTCCTGCCGAAGACCCGACATCCTGTTCAAGGCCTGACACTCGGTCCCCACTTCCTGCCGAAGACCCGACATCTTACTTAAGTAACTGATTGTAATCTGATCACCCTTGGAGGTGATTTAGTTCTTTGTAACCAACTCAAAGTCTAGTGGAATCATTTTCAACTGGACTAGGCCTCGTGGTTTTTCCCTTTTAAGGGTTTTCCACGTAAAAAATCTTGTGTTCTCTGTGTGTGCTAGGTATACGTACAACGCTAAGACGCAGAATTAAATCTCTATCACCGCGTATTTTCTAGCCCGCAACATACTCATTAAAAAAAGATTTTCTATATTTGGTGGTGGATAAATATGTATATTTTTGACATTATTTTAAATTAAGTAAAATATATATTTTTTAAAAAATTTTGGCTGATCATTAACTCATAATTTGTTCATTACATATGACTGTTTATCTTATGCTGGTGCATATAACTAATAAGAAGAACTTCAATAAGTTCATTATACATACTCCTAGTCAGTAAGGTAGCAAACACCTCCATTTTTTAGAAGAAAGCAGGGGAGACATCAAAAGTGCAGTCAACAGTAAGTTAGATCATACCCATTTATGAATGGTCAAAGTAGGTTTTTGTATCATTTTATAGATGTTGAGGAGCTATCAAATTCGATTAAATGAATAATCAAATAAGGTTGGAGAAAAAATTGGATACTCCTATCAATCTTATCCATAGTTTGTACATATGGAGGAGTATGATAATTAAAGAATAAGGAGAGCGAAAAGGAACAAGAGATAAAGGAGGAAGTGAATGTCATTAGAGATAAATTCCTTAACATTGTACCTATATGACATGAGGTCTATAAGGTTGTGGATGTTAGCTCATCTTTTGACATTATATGTAAGTGTGATATACAATATATACAATTGTTAGGATTTAGAGAAGGATGCAAAAGAATTAAAAAAAAAAAAAATTTGATTGAAATTTTCATAGATCCGCTAAAAAAGATTCATAAACCCATATATCCATGAAGCATTGATCCTCTTTACTCAATTGATGTGGAGCAATTCTCCTCCTTCAAGTCTTAAATGTTAGGACTAATTCAATACTCGAAAGAGGAGATAGGAGTAGGCAATGGAAGCACAATTAATACAGTTTCAACAATTATTATATAACAATATGATAAATCTTTTAATCTATTAAAGTTAAGGTTTCATTATTTGAATAATTTTTGTACTATATTCAATATTTTTCTTTCTGTAATCCATCAATTCTTTATGTTAGTTGATACTGAATTGAATATAGTGTTATCTAAAGACCTATAGGTCTAATATAGTTACGTTTCATAAGCTCAAAAAAAAAAAAAAAAAAAAAAAAAAAAAAAAAAAAAAAAAAAAAAAAAAAAAAAATCAAGTGGCTTGATGTGGAACAATTATTACGTCATCTGACCGGACGTAGAGCTACGTTCGGCCGCCAATAACATGTCGCCACGTGCTCTTACTCTTTATCGCGCGGCCCGACGACTTGACCCGGAGCGGAACCCGAGAATGCTATGTTCGCGATTTTCTCGGTATTGCTCGATATTTGCTCGGTATTTGCTAGGTATTACTTTGTAAAAATGAGAAATACCGCTATGTGAAGACCAATACCATGCAAATACCGAGTTGTACCGAGTTTTTTTACAACTCGGTACAACTCAGTATTACTAGGGATTTGCTCGGTATTGCTAGGGATTTGCTCGGTTTTGCAAGAAAAAACTCGGTACAACTCGGTATTTGCTCGGTATTGCTAGGTATTTGCTCGGTATTGGTTATTGCCGAGCAAAATCGACCAATACCTAGCAATACGGAGCAATCTTGGGCCCGTTCCGGGTCGGATTGTCGGGGCGCGCAGTAAATAATGAAAACGCGTGGCGCGATTCTACTGGCGGCCGAACGTAGAGTTGCGTACGTTCACCGGACCAAATAAAAGTTCCTTGATGTGGCATTCATGTACATTTTTGGAGAGATGAAGTTCATGAAGTAATGAGTTGATGCAGCACTCATAAAATTTATATTGAATTAGAGTTGATGCAAAACTCATAAATTTCTTATTGATAGTCAAAATAAAACTATGGTTATTATTCAAAGAATAAAGAAAGTAAAGCTTCCTCAAACATACTTTATCTTTCTATCTCATAACAGAAATATTCTATATAGCTTGAACCCAAATCTCCAATACATGTTCCATAATAAAAAATATTGCTAAGTAAAAGTTGGTAGTGTGCGCAATATGAGTAATCTAATAGTTTTATTTTTAAACGAGGGTTTATATAAATATTATTTTAAAGCATAAGATTGATATATTTAACATCTAAACTTTACAAATTACATAAAAAAAATACTTCATTAAGGAAATTAATGAAGGTCATGATGATCTTCTCGTATATGATGAAGTTGTGATAAGATCTCATTAGAAGGAATGTTCGTAACACAACTCATATGAGCTCCCTAGGTCTCATGCATATTTTAACCTGTTGCTTTTTCTTCCCTCTTGACTTTCTCCCTCTTGCACTCCTACATGTAAACCATCGACAACAAAAGGAGGTCATCATATGAGCCTTTTTTGAAGGAGAAGTCGTTACATGAGCTCGTTGACTAAGGCTTTAATAAGATCGCGATATGTGAAAGAGAAGGGTTCATGAGACATGTGGATCCTCCTAATATCTTTATCTGATAAATACGAAACTCGAGTAACTATCATTGTCAATTTAGCAATCGAATACCTTTTATTCTCTATTGGTGACAATGTTATAATTGAAATGATAAGGAATGTATATTTTTTTTGTTATCTAATATATATATGAATAAAATAAAAATAGTTGAAAAAGTTTAATAAGAATATTAAAAATAATTGGGGATTTCGAGGTTGTTTTTCCACAATTCAAATTAGATCGCGAAGTCCTCGCCGCGTCGACGGCCTTCACCGGACTAGATGAGCTACCTGATATTCTTTTATTGATTATATTGTGCCTAAATGATAGAAAACAATATTTTGTTTATTGTATAAATAATAAATAGACCAAATTTTTAAAAGGATCATTATTGAAGATTAATTTAGAAGAAAGAATATGATTTGCGGAAATTTAAAAAAGATAATTGACGCAAATAGATTTTGTATTTTCTGCAAAAAAAAAAAAAAATGATTTCAAAGAAAACGCAAAATGTTTTTTTTTTTTTGTTTTCCTTTAAAACACAATTTTTTTTTACCTTTTCAAAATTTACTTTATATTTTGAGAGAGATAGATGAGAGAGAGAGGTTTGAAATCCTATTAAAGTTAAATACAAAAAATTGTTTGATAATATAAGTGTTAGATACTGTTAAATTCAGTGAAACTATTTAGCAATGTAATTTAAGATTTAAGACAGATACTTATTCATTTTTAATTTAAATTACCATCAATAAATTAAAAATATAGATAAGATAATTATAAACTAATTTAATTATTAAATAACTTAACTAATAATATAATTATTATTTTGAATATTAATTATCTAATTTAAGTAATAGAATAACTTAGGGATATTAACTATTACTATTATAAATATTCATAACTTAACTAATTATACAACTACTATATTATTTGAATAATTATCTAATTATTATTAAGAAAATTAGCAATCTAATTACTTAATTAATTATAATTTATATTCCTAATCATGTAATTAATTATTTAAATTTTAATCTATATCAATTAAATTGCATTGATTAATTCCTAACTAATTACAGTCTCTTCTCTTTCGATAGCCTAATTAGTCATTGCTAAGTTTTGTTCTTCTCGTCTCCATTTCTTCGTTGCTGTTCGACTTTGCCTGCTTCGCGCGTGAGGTAGGGTTTTGAACGAGTCGATAAAAGCCTTCTTCGCCTCCTTCGACGATCTTCCTTCCATTTCGCCGTTCTTCTTGTTGGATCGGAAGTAGCGACGGGAGCTCGCTTGCTGTGAGTGAAGGTAACTATCTTTCTCCCTTTCGCGCGCTTCTTCAGCCAAATCCCGTAAATCCGCCGAACTCCAGGATTTAGTAAATCCGGGGTTTACAACAAATAGAGGGAAACGGAGGATTTTTTCTGCCGTGAGATCTGCCGGCTGCTTAAATCCTGTTTGGCAGGGTTTTTCAGCATAAATCCTGCTCAAATCCTGCATAAATCCTGTTGCCAAATAGCCCCAGCTGAATTGTTCTAAGGGGCTGTTTGGTAGAATTTAGGATTTCATTTAAGTGGATTTCGTAAATCCTTCAAATCCCGGATTTATGAAATCCTGAGAGGTTAAATCCTGAAAACTGTTTGGTAACATTCATGATAAATCCAGTTAAATCCTTTGTGACTGTTTGGCTATTCATTTTAGGATTTAAGGCGGTTAAAAAATTGACATACTTTATTAAGATAATTAAAGCACGACAAAAAAGTTTAAATAAAATATAACAAAATTTTATTAATACTAATTAATTATTTATTATTATTTATAATATTTTATAATAATTTTTTTTATTTAAGATCATATTTTAATCCTATTAATTATTTTGAAATAACTAAGTATTTTAAATCCTGTTAAATCAAGAGAAGATGTTTTACAACAGATTACAAGATTTAAAACAGTTAAAGATTTAAATGGTATGATTATCAAGATTATTAAGTTCAAATTATTTATTAATTTTTATTACACTATTAATTACCCTATTATATATTTTTTAAGTTATATTAATAAAGCTAATGATATTATATTTAATTATTAATATATCATTAATTTTTTCAATTAATTTTAATTAGATAAATATTTTATGAACTAATTATACTATTAATTTACTCAATTATTATTATTTTAACTTATATTAATTAAGTTAAGCAGTAATAACTTCAGAGGCGTATCGGGTTTGCCTTTCATCTCCTCTTCGGCTTCGTTGCTTCGCAGGAGGTGTAAAGATTTCACGCGTCGCTTCTTCGGCTCCTTCGTCCTTCGTGGCTGTTCGACTTCGCTCCTTCGTCGACTTTCCCTTCCTATCGGATCGGAAGTTACGACATTTTGATCGGATTCAACAACGGGAGCTCGCTTGCTGTGAAGGTAAACTTTCTCCCTTTCGAGCGCTTCTTCGGCCAAATCCCCTAAATCCGCCGAACCAAAGGATTTCGGAAATCCGGGATTTAGAGCGAATCGGCGGAATTTTCCGTCCACGGAGGATTTCGTTTGCCGTGAGATTTGGATTTGCATTTTAGGCCGTTTGGCTGGATTTCGCCCAAATCCGGCCTTAAATCCGCCTAAATCCGCATACCAAACAGCCCCTAAACATTGTGGATGGCTATCTTGATGTTGAATCTTGACTACACGACTGACTGAATTGGCTATTTTTTAACTTCCTATCACCTGCTTCTGTTTAGAATCAAATTTTTTTCCCAGGCTTTTCCCTTGTTATTTCGAAAGTAGGATATTTCATGATATGCGTTTAAATACATTGAAGTATCAATGTTATCCAATTATTAAACAACAGATCTAGTATCAATGTTATCCAATTTTTTATGAAACAATAGATCTTTCTTATGCATTACTGAAGCTGTTGTTTCCAAAGGAGTGTATAGATGCCGTGGTTTCGATTATGTATAGCAAAGATTACATTGTTAAGTCAGTTGACATCAGTGAGTGGGAAAATATCTGAATAAGTTATTAGAAACTCAAGGCGTAAGAATTAGAAGAAGCTATCCGATTGAACCTCATGCACACACTATAGGATCTTCCGATTTTTTTAGGGAATGAAGGAAATGCTTCTCGCAACATTGTGGAGAAAATTATTTGGGACAAGGATGTTGAAGTTGGTAAGGCATTTTCAGGTTTAGACAAGCAAGTTCTTAAAAGTTTTGTACGTTAAGGAATTTGAATCTGTCTTTCTTTTGATTTCTTTTAACAAAGCACAAAATGTTAAGCATCATCATCAAGATGTTCAGAATGCTTCTATTGTCAGCTAATTTTGAGGGGATTTGAAAGTATCTTATCAACAAACTAGCATGGCCGCTGCCTTGATAGTAGAGGTGAACCATTGTAGAAGTTATGAAAGGCCTGTTTCCTTGTTGGACTTTTTTGACATATGTATTGCTTGGGTAGTATTTTCAGGATGTCATTAAAATTTTCTTTTCTAGAATTTCAATGTTTTAGATAATAACTTGTATTTAAATTTGGATTCCTATAGTATCAAGTGCCCTTGAAGTTTGACATTGGTCTGAATCTTTTTTTTTTTTCTACTTTTTTTTTTCTTTATTTTAACTGAATTTCCCTTCTGAATTGGTTCTTTTCCCTTTAAAAGAGTGTCCATCTTGCTTTTTTGCTTCTCTGTGTTGATAAGGTTTCGAAATAAGGCAGTGGTGAGGGGAAAATATTAATTATATGTTGAAGCCTTAGGAAAGGGGGAAGAAATAAAACATCATTAGTAGGAAGTTGCAAAGGAAGATTTAAAAAACTTCATATTGACATTTGATGCATCTCCTGAATGCTGCATTGATAGCAAGTTTGTGTTATAAATCCGACTTAATACCATATTTGTAATATTCCTGTGAAACAATTTGTTTTCACTTCTATGTATTTGTAGACTTTAGATATGTTCGTTTCAGGCTGATCTCAATATTTTGGGTGATAATTCCATGTTAATGTGGGACTTGATCATCAGGAAAAAAAAATTAAAAGAGGCTTAGTTTGTTGGTGTTGAATTTTAAATTTTTTTCACGTGGTTTATGAAACATAGACCAACATCGTGTTTGAATTGCCTAAGAAATTTGATAATGTTTTAAGAATTAAGTTCTAAATTTTTTTACTCATTCACCATCTGAGTAGTTCCTTGCAATTAATGTTTCCCTAATCATGCTTATTGACAAGCTCTAGGTTGTTATTCTTTGGCCAAAAACTTCGATATTTTCAAACTAAATTTATATATTTTCCACATTTAATCCATTTCTCTAATCCAATTAATTGCTTTATTTTGTTCTACAAAAATAAAGTTGTAAGACCAAACTCGATTGGAGTATTAAAATGATTATTTTCTTTAAGTAAAATATCATTAAAGTTTAGGAGAGTCCGGAAATTGATTATGCATAAGTAAGAAGACTTAGTAGTGAAGTCAATGTATAAAGCTATTATGTAATAGAGATTTTCAAAGAATGATAAAAACAAAATACTATTTAGACATGAACTATTGTAAGGTCTCTAGAAGTTGTTCAAAGAGGGTAGTTAGTAGAGCAAAGATTAAGCTCTTGATAATTTGTCATGTAGACTAGGTATTAATAGAGGATAATGAGATGTATAAAATAATTAAGGCAAGATAAAGGAGATATGTAAACTTTGATAAAGTTAAATTTATAGATTAAGCTTAATGTAACTTCAGCTAAATATGAAGGTATAAAGAAGGAAATGCTATCTTAAGAAGTTGTCAAATGAGAGTTTTAAGAAACAAACTCAAGAAAAATTAACCATGAAGTATATCGCAGATTAATCTAAACTTATCAAGAGTATGGCTTGTCACCTAAGTTGACTATCCAAATTTTGGTTTAGTTATTTTTAGAAGCACATGAGAGGTATAAAGTATAATACCCATATGTTTGAGTCATAAAGCACATATCCATTGGTTTATCTAATCTTGTCAAGCAAATGTGGAGTTTCTCTATTTCTTTTTTGCTTTATCTCTTCTATCTATGCAATGATTTTATCTTCCATAGAAGTGGTGTTGACTTGTTCGTGTCTGAACTAGTTTTGGTATTAGGGTTTGTTTTTGTTGTATCAAGGGTTTAATTTGAGTTTCCAGATGATTTTTTGTTTTCCTTGCTTTTTACAAAAATTGTAGAACATATCTTCTTGATTATTGGACCATGATGGATTCTATTTGATCTTGTATGGTTTATTCCTCCTTGCATTTGGGGTAGGAACAGCACTTAGAGAAGTACTCTCACCAATGGATGGCGCTTCTAACATAACACGACATCCCTCTTCTTCACTTCTAATCATGGAAAACAGTTCCTTCAGATTGGAAAGCATCTTTTCCAGTATTTAGATACTTGATTATATTTATTATTCAATGCAACTAGGAATTCATAATTTTTTTCTCCTATAAAATTTCGTAACATAGCAGCATATTCATTGCATCTCATTTTAATACACTAGAAGACATTGAGTTTGACCCCCAAACTTTTTATTTTGTTTTAATGTTTGGTAAGTGAAATATTATCTTGCTTAGTGGTGTGAATTTTTATCTTAATTTCATAAACTAAGTTGGCATCACAAAGCTTTGAATGTTTTTGCTTCATTGCATCCCATATATCTTTGGTTGTGGTTAGGAACTTTTGGATTTTGTTGATTTTCTGTATCATTGAATTCCACAGCCATGACATAATTGAGGAATCTTCTACATCTCATGCACCAAAATCAATACCATCTCACAAAAGTGGCTTAGCCTTTCCTTTTTAAGAAAGATTTCATAATATGCGATCAAATAAGGAATTTTTTTCTATTCATTTTGAATATATATTTAAAACTTTGATAATCGTTGATGTTTGTGTGATGCCCCAAAATTTAAATTGGAAGAATTATTTATTTATCCTTTAAATAATCAACAATCAGATCTATCTAATGTCATCTATTAGTAATAAACAACACAACATATTCTATAATTTAAAACATCAATGTAGACATCTATATTCATTCCCAAAAATCATATACACTACTCATGACTATAATAAAAATAAACAGAACCTGAAGAATCTGACCAGCTTCACACTCATGCTCCCATGCCCTGATCTGAAATCATTTAACCACATATAATGAGCTTAAAAAGTCCAGCATGTCACCAATCAAATTATAACTGAACTCAAAGCACGGTGAAGGAGAAATATGTTTGTCAACAATCAAATTATAGTAGTTGTATTCATATGATCATTAAATCAGTCCAAGAATAATAAAACTCAAACATAGTAGGAATATAATCTGTAAGCAATAAAACACTATGGTACATAAGCTATTAAAGTTATAAACTAGTATGAGTGTCAAATCTATAAAGTAATTGCTACATCAATAATATCAATCAGTAAAGAAATCGGATAAAGCATCGAATCAAAACATCAGTAAAGACAGTTGAAATCAAATCAATGTAAGAAACTCATATAGGAATTTACGCATGGTATATCAGCTATTGAAATGTGCACATGCTATCTAGGCATTCTATATCAGCAACATTAAATCAATATCTCATTCTCATGCTCAGTATATCACATGTTTATTATCTGTACAGTAAATCAGTAGTATTAAATATTATCAGTATCTATATCAATAACAGTAACAATCCAGTGGCAGGAGCAGTAGAATAATACAATAATAGTAAATCAGTACAATAACAATAAATATATGCAGTACTAATAAATCTGTATAATAAGAAAAATGCTTAAAAATATGCATTTCAGTAGTCATAGTAAACAAGCAGAAGCCCTGATTATCATGGTGTTTTTCAGTGTTAGTATCAATGTTAGTAAACCGTTGACTCAGTAAATAGAGTCTTCACCCTTTGCCCATCAAAACAGTAATAATCTCCTTATAAATCTCAATCAGTATATCACGTGAATTAGTAGAGAATAACACCAAACCACAGTATTTAAAGGAAAGCCCGTCAGCCCACCATCATGTACATGTCAATTAGTCTCCAACCTACGGGTCAACCAGTCTTTGTTTGTTTTACACACGCAGATTATTATCATAATACTATAATAGTAATAACAACCAGCTATTACTCAAGCACATATCCACATCTATTTTCAATGCATTGCAATAAATAGTGCATAATTGAGCTTAATTTAGAAGATGCTAAAAAAATGTCATAATGGTATATAACAAAGAATCCTATTTGGAAAAAAAACACATTTTCAGAAAATTACCAAATTACCAGGGATTATGTAAAATGATATTTTAAGACTTTTATTTTACCGCACTACTATTTTTAGACGTTAAAATAAATTTTGGGGTAGGCAAAAATCATTGTATTTTCAAAATCACTATATGAAAAATCTCAAATAAATACTAAAAAATGCTCATAATCATGATCTCTTTAACATACAAAAAGTTACGCGGTGAAAATTTTGCCAATACAAAGTTATTTACGTTTTTCAGTAACGGAAACACAATTTGAGCGAAAAAACACCAAAATTGCTAGAAGCTTGCTGCAGTGGAAACAAATTGCTTGAAGCTTGCTTGTGGTGATCTTGTTTTTGACGGTGGAAACAAATTGCTAGAAGCTTGCTGCAGTGGGTTCAACTACTCTGTCGGCGAACTTCTTGCTGGCCGTGTTTCTTCTTGCAGCTATTGTTAGGTAGGAACAATGACGATAGTTTTTGTAGTGGGATGCGATGGTGCCTTTCTACTGGATTGCATGCGTTGAAGACTATTGCTAGATTGGTAATGCTTAGGAATTTTTTTCCTAATGTTATGTACCATGAAGATTCTATCTATGGAATCAACTAATTATTTCGTTATTACATGAAATATAGTAAAATATACAAATATTAACCATGTTCCTATGTAAGCTTCTATGAAATAAAGAAAGATAGTTTAGTACTTGCAATATTTATTCCACTTGAATTCCAGGATGGATTTCCTATCCTTCATTCCCACCACAATGGCTAGGATTCGCCAGCTTGCGGTCTCATAGATTGCAAAGCCGGCCCTAGAAAGCTGCCAGCAGTATTAATTCAAAAGGTGCATGCAGTTTTTAATGAGATTATTGCTCTGTTATTGTCTAATATGAGAGAATCATAAGTCATTTGTGTACATGGTTTCAGTTATGATTTTATTAAATTGTGGTGCGCCTATTGGATTGAATAAACATTTACAGTAACTAGTAAAAATACATATGCACTAAGCATTTATGTTCAATATTTTTCTTTCAATAGCTAAGTGGGTTATTTTTTTAATTTGTATGTAATGATTATTTGAAATAACTTCTTTTTATAATATGTTGAAACAGGAAATAAATTTCATATGCTATCTTAAGTTGCGATGTCACTCTTTGTACTAAGATTAAAAGTTAATTGCGCGCATTGAATGATTCTTAACTACATCAGCCTTTATACATAATATAGATTTATAAATCTATCTAGAAAAATAATAAACAGGTTATTTTAAAGAATTTGCATTTACATAATTTTTTTTTTGGCAAAATTTTCCAAAATATATGGATAATTATATTATCCATATAAGCACTTCATCAAATGATATAATATATAATAATTAAAGAAATTTCATTTTATAATTTATAAATAAAATTGTAAATTAAGTGTTTATAGTATATAATTTAAACTATAATTTAGTACATATATAATCCATATTTTTTACAAATAATATAAAGATATTAAATTATTTACTATTGAAATTTTTTAGATTTTTTTTGAAACAATGATATTTTTAAGAATTCAAATATATATATAGAAATAAAATTATAAATTAACAACACTAAATGTATAAATAATCAAAATCATTGAAAGTGAAGTACTTGATTTTTTAACAATTTATCATGAAAAGTTATCACTATTGCAAATCACACGGATGTAACTTAGAGTTAAAATTGAAAAGTTCAGCATATATATTATATATAATTCAAATTTATTTATCCATAATTTACAACAACAACAAGGCTTTATTCCATTATATGGGGTTGGTTATATGATTTTTTTTCTCCATTATGTCCTATTAATAGTTAAATTCTCATTTAAATCCAATAAAAATTATCATTTTTAATATTTTCTGACAATATCTTTTTATGTTTACGTCTACCTATCTTATTAACATAGACCTGATCTAGTACATTTACTCTCCTAACAAGATCATCGAGAGGCTGATGTTTTATGTACCAAATCAGCTAAGGTGACTCTATAATCTTATTTATCCATGATATAAAAAAATTAAACTATATGATATTTAAATGCTATTATTTTTTTTTTAACAGGTTTTGTTTTAGTTGAATATCAACTTAGTGCTATTTTAGCATTGATCAAACTGAATGAATGACCATGACTTTATTAGACCGGTCCACGTGGGACCGGCCCAGACGCGAATGAGGCGGGTATATCTCCGTCTCCTACTACAGCCGCTCGATCCGCATGCTTTCGGGAGCCAAATAAGAAAGAATTTTGGAGGATTAAGAGGGAAATTTGAATGTAGGGACTGTTTAGGGATTTCCTTTTGATTTGTATGCTTTAAACACTTTGTTTTCCTAGGGTTAGGAGATCTTGAATTTGTCTGAAATTTGAGATCTCTTAGAATTAGGTTTTTCTTTGGGCTCTAGCGGCGTCTTGAGATTTGGGAGAGATCAATCCTCTCGAATTGAGGATCAATTGTATCTTGCTATTTTCTGTTTTCCTTTCATCAAATAATACAAATTATCTACTGTTTTCGTGGTTTTGTGCATACTTTTGTGGATAATTCTCGTTGTTTTCCGAAGATTGATAGGAAATACTTGAGATCTACAAGTGTTTCCTATCTGATTTATTTTGTTTCATGATTTTATTTTATTTTTGAATTTAAGTTTCAAAATTATATTGAATTTTGTTGTATAAATTTTGAAGTAAGAAGTAAGTTGTTTGGATTTATATTTTAATTAATTCTAACTTCATTGTATTTTCTTGTACCCATTCAAAGTCATGGAACAGCAACAGGTTATTTAATTCCATTTACTATTGATGTATAAACGTTTACTTCATACCCATTTACTTTTGATTTTATGGTAATGAAGGTGGAGCAGTTGATTTTTGTATTGTGTAAGCTTTGCTGTTTGATGGTAGTAATGCTATGTGTTTTTTTTTTTTAATTAGATTTTATTTAAGTAGACTATCAACCGTCATTTTATTTGTGGCAATCTTGAATGAATAATATGGGCGGAGTATCAAGAAGTATAGATTTGCATATGAGGTAAACTTGCTATTGCATTTTAAGAAGTACAGTACTCTATACTCTTTTATCCAAAACATGAATGAAATGTTGTTTCATAATTTTTTTCTTTTAATTCAAATTGAATATGAAAGCAGATTCAAAATGTTTGCTTTACATCCTAACAATTAGCTTTAGATAAAACAGACTACAATGCATTTGCATTCTCTGCATTATTAAACTACATGAGCTCTAAGTGCTTGAACGCAAACAGGTCCTAAATTTGGTGGAGTCGTGACCAAAGGGGGACGACAAGCATAGATAACCGTTTTTCAATCTTTGTCCCATGTGTAGTAGCACAACCATTCTCTTTGTGGGAAGTTAAATGATGTTCTTGCGCTCAATACTCCGTTCTAGGAAGCCAATACAGGCTACAATTGCTGATAGCCCAGCCGATATCCTAAGATCAAGAATCCTGGAGCGAGAACGGTTCCGGCAGAGGCGTAGAAATCCTAGCCATGATGAGTTCTTCGTTCAAGTGCCAGAATCCTCTAGTTGGCTGGACACTGCAACCATGCCAATGATCCTCACTGCAGTTGCGATTGCCCTTTTTGCCAAAGTCCTCATGATGGTATGCTTACGAAGTCCTGCAGAAGTCCATTTTTGCTTTATTGTCTTGTTTTTATGGTGATTTAAACAATTTGATCATGTTCATGAGCGTTTTTACTGCTTTAAGTAAAATATACTTTGTTTCTTGGGATACTGTTGCTGATAGCTGGTTCTGTTTTATGTATGGCATTTAGCTGCTCATTATTTCCTGTTTCTTTGTCATGAGTGGCTTTGATCAATGTAGGTGAAATCCTGTTGCTTGAAATCAATCATTTTTCTCATATGTAGATGTTTATTTTTGATGTATCATCAAAAAATTATATTGATCGGGCACAAAGCTTGAGGCAAAATCAAATTGAAAAATTCAAAAATTAAATCAAAGACAATCCGATTTCAACAAACTTATAGTCGAACTGAATGTCTCGGAAATACGAACTCAACGGCACCAAATTCGACTCAATCCGAGCTCAAATGAGTCCAAATCAAAGACCCGAAGCATATTTGGAAGGTTCAATCCATAATTTAGATTACCAAACAATTTCCAAATGTGACATGCTTATAGTCGAATCGAGCGGCTCGATGCGTCAAATCCAACGAACCCAAGATCGCCGAATTCTAATATCATTAAGACATTCAAATACCTAATAAACGGTCCATGATCAAGGGATTCAACATTAGCCATCCATTCAAACCACTCCCAATTTACCCTTGATCTTCCTTCTATATATTGGCCATGATACTCTTAGAAAATTATAAATTGACCCCTCATTTCTCATGGGAGTGGGGAAGAAGGGGCCCAAAGGAAGCAAAGAAGAGAAGGAAGAAGAGAAACTTGAGTTCTCTTGCCACCAGACTCCTCCATCACCACCACCGAGCATCCATCCGGCTGCCGATCGACGCCGGACTTCTACCTGGAAGCTGATCGATGTTGGACTTCCACCTGACAGCCTACTGATGCCGGATTTCAACCCAATCACCAACCGACACAGGACTTCCGCCTGTAACCGAACTTCTGCCCATCGCCAAACTTTTGTTGGACTTCTACCCGACTCCGGACTTCCGCCCTTCGCCGAACTTCTACCAGATGTCAGACTTTCGCCAGTTGTCATACTTCTTCCCGTTGTTGAACTTTCGTCGAACTTCTACCCGATACCGGACTTCTATCCGTCCCCGGATTTCTACCCGACGCCGGACTTCCTCCAATCTTTGAACTTCCTACTGGCTACAGACGGACGTTGGATTTTTGCCCGACCGCCAACTGACATCGGACTTCTTCCCGGCTAACTAACGCTTGATTTATTCCCGGCCACCAACCGACGTTGGATTTATGCCCGGCCACCAACTGACGTCAGATTTATGCCCGGCCACCAACTAACACCTGATTTTTGTCTGGCCACCGACTTACGTCGGATTTCTGCTCAGTCACCAACTGACGTTGAACTCCTGTCTGGCCGCCGACTGACATCGAACTTCCACCCTACTTTCAATTATTCTTGGGCTTCCACCCGACAACGGTCCTTCCGACCTCCGTCGCCCGCCGACCACGGCCCTTCTTACCTTTGTCGCCAGACAACAATCTTTATGACCGCCATCGCCCGCTGACCAGAGTCTTTCCAACCTCCATCGTCTGCCGACTATAGTCCTTCTAACTTCTGTCTCCCGCCTACTACGGTCCTTCTGACCACGTCGCCAGACAACGATCTTTATGACCGCCGACTACGGTCTTTCTGATCTCCATCGCCTGCCGACTACGGTCCTTCCGTCTTCCTTCGCCTGCTGATTACGGTTCTTCCGACCTCCATCACTAGATAACGGGCTTTATGACCTCCATCACCCGTCGACTACGATCTTTCTAACCTCTGTCATCCACCGACTATTGCCCTTCTGACCAAACAAACACGTCAATAATAATTCTTCCTATTCCCATCATGTACCAGACAACGATCTTTATGACCGCCGACTACGGTCTTTCTGATCTCCATCGCCTGCCGACTACGGTCCTTCCTTCCTCCTTCGCCTGCTGATTACGGTTCTTCCAACCTCCATCACTAGATAACGGGCTTTATGACCTTCATCACCCATCGACTACGATCTTTCTAACCTCTGTCATCCTCCGACTATTGCCCTTCTGACCAAACAAACACGTCAATAATAATTCTTCCTATTCCCATCATGTAATGCACTCCATATGATGTAGACTTGTTACATCAAGCCAAGGCCTTCCCCCCAAGGAAGTGTCTCATTTGTAATCAACTACAAATACTAGTGTATTCATTCAAACTGGGTTAGGCCCCATGGTTTTTCCCCCATTTCAGGGTTTTCCACATAAAATTCTTGGTGTCTCTTATAAGTACTGCACCCTCTCTTTTATCTGCATGCATGCTGGATCTTCGTATAACGCTAAGACATTAAACTTTATATTTCTCTACCGCCATGAATATTGCAGGCACAACAAGTTTTTATATTGTATGAATGACATTTGGTTATTCATTTGTAAGTCGAGGTTTTGTTTGGCTTAATTTGTTAAGGAATATGAACTCATAGTTACTGATAAAAATTAAAACACCAAATCTCAATCATATTTTTTACTTGAAGCAAAGAAAAATCTTCTACCAAGATTATAAGGTATTTATAAGAGAGTTTGACCACACAATATAGAATAGGGGTTATGGATGTATATCTTCAAAATATGAGGATAATTCTAAAGAAAAAAATTCTTAGGGGGGTTAATTGAAATTCTTTAGTTGAGTCAAACGTAATGTCAAATAGGTTGATTAGTTCTATTAATTGAATTGTCATATAAGTTTTAAGAGAGTTTAGAAATATTTAAAAATGAATGTGATGTTCAAAATTGCACTAATTATAGACATGCATTTTAATAACACAAAATGACTTGCATTATGGCGCATGGCGTGACATTATGTGGCGCATCAATAGTGTCATTTGCTTGGCGCGACGCACTAGTTCAAAATAGCGCGTGCTATTTGCATCATCTATGTGCAATAGCGCATACCATTTTCTTTAGGGTTTTAAATTTAAAATTATAGTTTATGTGTGGGCTCCGAAAAATTCCAATTTTAGGATGTGTTGATCCCGGGGGAATTTTCAGAAGGCAGATTGGGTTTGTAGATAAGACACTACCCAGAGATTTCGCCCTCATTTGGTGAGGACTTTTTGATCTGAGTTCTGGTTTCCTATAGGCGCAAGCCCCTATAGTTAATTACCCCTCCCAATAATAGGAGAGAACTTTCGATTAAGGCTAGTCATTTAAAGGGGTCGAATAGGTTATAAACCTATCGTATAATAGCAACAAATTTAGGGTTTGATATTATGATTTGAATTTTAAAGTTTGGAATTTGAAGTTTATCACCATAAACTTAAAACTGGTGGTGGGGGCAATGAAGACGAGCCCGATCAAGATCCCATGGTTCCGTCGTCCCGGGCTGTCATGATCCCTGGTCTACTTAGTCATAGGAGGTAGTCGACCCAACCTGACAGAAGGCACCTTGTCGGCAGCCATGGGTTGCTTCGTCCAAGAATACCTTGTAGACCTGGGTTGATATTTGTCTAAGGGGATAGATCTGAATCTACCTTAACTGACAGAGGGCTTTATGCCTATCGAATATACCCTATGATCCATCGCTCAAGGGTTTGACGCCTTTAGGGAACATATGGGCTTTGGCTGTGATCGTAATATAATGGTGTCATTTTGCGGCAAAACCACCCGATCAGAGGGCACGTGCCACGTCCCTGTTGGCAAGAGACTATTTGAGGATGAATCAAAGTGATACACCCGACATGCATTCGCTCTTTGTGAGCTGAGATTAATTTCAAATTTATCACCCCCGACAAACGATTGCGGGTGGTGGATGATTTTTTTTAGTTTCAAGTTTTTAGTAGATAGATTTTATTTCAAGAATTTGTGCTTTTGTTAGATTTCAAATTTGACCCCTCCGGTTGAGATTTCCGATCAACACGGCCATCATCGGGGTGATTTTAAAGTCGCTTTTATTTTTGTAGGATTTTGGGAGATATTTTATAATTCATGTCGTGTCGACTCCAGTCCTTTCAAGGAGGAGGATGAAACTTGAATATTTAACCCGCGCAGCATTCTCTGATCATTGGATTTGAGATTTATATGCGACGATCGGAGCACATGCGGGTTATGTCATTTAACCCTGCGCAGCATTCTCGGACATTGGCATTTAAAAATTTATTGCATTTGTCGTAGCACATGCAGGGATTGATTTTAATTTAAGGGATCATATTTGATACATAAGGGGCATTTTAAAATATTTAAATATGATCCATTTGCAAGAGATTTCATTTAGAAAATGGCCTGAGATTTTCATTTAAAGGCCTACGAACGCCTTCTGTCCGCTTGCACACATGTTGCGGATTCGGTGGCGTTGCTCTAAATCAGGTTTGAGTGGTGATACATAGAAGATGTGTTGTTTAATTTATGCAAGCTTATCGTATCATTTATTATAATTTGTAAGTGATGTTTATCCAATAGACATTAGAAGATCGTGTTCTTGCTTGCAAATCAACTGTATTGGTTGCTAAAAATCTTCTGCTATGAGTTGTAGGTGACTGCATTTATTATAGTTCTTTCACATTTACGTGCAGATAATATATTGAATGTATATTAAGCCCCATTCAATGGTTTATAGGCATTTACATTGATTGTATCCATTCAACATTTCGTTCATAGATATCCTTTTGTGTATGTAATGTCTTCTGCAATGGCCCGCAGATGTTTGCAATTACTACATTTCTTTCATATCTGCTTATAGACATTGTATTATATGTACGACAAGTTTCCTACAATGGCTCGTAGGAATTTTTATTTTTTTTTATTATCCTTTGGGTTGAAGGAAATGGTTTGGAGCAATAATCATTATAAACATTGACAAATTGAATCCTTTCTGTTGAATGATATGCTTCATCTTAAAATTGAAAGTCATTTATGTGATTATATAAGAGGACTATCAACTCATAAGGATGTTTGTTGAACAAAACTTTAGAGAGCAAGTATTTGAGAGCTACCACTTATTGGAGAACAATTTTAAAATTGTGTGGGTGTTATTCTTGCTCAAAAAGTTATTGTATTTATAATTATTGGAAGCATTTCATTAGAAATTTAGTAGCATGACTTAAGTCAATTTCAAAATCCTTTGCACTTTAGTTCAAATCCAAGTTCGAGTTTGAGTTTGAGTTCAAATTTAAGTCCATTTCGAGTTTATGTCCAATATTCTTTGTTCAAATTTAATTTAAAATTGATTTTATATTTGAATTTCGTTCAAATCAATTTTTTAATTTTAGTCCAAGTCCTTTTGTTGTTCAATGAAAATTTCGGCAGCCTCCCGGCGTCTCCTCCCCACCGAGGGAGAAATCGGGACGGCACTGCCGTAATTCTTCCTACCCGGACCTAAGGTCGACGGCGTAGGGGCTTCGAATTTAAACCATCCCGGCCGGATCTAAGATACAACGGCCCGGGGTCTTCAAATTTTAAAATCATCATACCCGGATCAAAGATCGACGGCGTATGGTCTTCAAAATTTATAACCATCCCGGTCGGACCTAAGGTACGACGGCCGGGGTCTTCGACACCTGTTGAAAAATCAATTTATTTCATTTCTCTCCATCTATCTTTTTCTCTCTTTCTTTTTATTTTATTATTATATATATATATATTATATATATATATATATAACAGATATAATATAATACTATATATATAATATTATATTATATATATTATATATATTATAATAGAGAGGGAAGAGGGAGCCCATTATCGGGCTAGGGCAGTGAACCCGGTCGGGCAAGGAGGCGGGATCGGAGGGATCACGCACGGCAGAGGGAGAGGCCAAGGAGCGGGCTCGGCAGTCGACGGTGGCGAGCTCGGCAGTCGGCGGCGGCGGCGGTGTGGCTAGGGCACGACGGCGGGAGCGGGAGATCGGGTGTGCAGACGGCGGGAGCGGGAGATCGGTGGGCTTCGGCGTCGGCGGCAGTCAGAGGAGTCGGTGGGGTTCGGGTTGGTCGGCGTCGGCTCAGCGTGAAGGAAGTCCGGCGGTGGACGTCGGCTCCGGCGAATGGGAAAAAGGTAAGCCTCAAATTCTTTTTCTCTCTCTCTCTCTCTCTCTCTCTCTCTCTCTCTGTGCTTGAGTGTGTGTGCGTAACCGTCCGAATGGGAGAGGGGGTTTATTTTTGTAACGTGAGAGAGGCGGTGAATGAGCGGATGTGTCGTTCCGTTTGAGTATGTCGGTGGAACGATCGGTGGTTTGTTTGATCTGGCGTCGGCAGTTAGAGGTCAACATTATGTTAATATTTATTAAGTTGAGCTTAGTTGTCTTGAATTCTTGCATTTCTTACAAAACAAATGGACTTGAAAAAATGATTATAATATTTAAAATTTTTAGTGATTGAGATATTTATTACTTGAACTTGAGCATCATTTTGATTGTTTTATTATCATAATGGTCTATCTTTTAATTTAATAGTATTTCATATTAAAACATATTATATTTATCTAATATATTATGCATCATGTTTAAAATGACACGCGCTGCATCATGCGCTATAGCACCATGTGGCTATTGACAAGTATGTAATAGAGGAATCAAACATATGAGCCATACAATGAAAGCTATATGGGAGTAATAAACATAGGCTTTGATGATATCCAAGGAGTGCACACAACTTGTTGCAAATCTTGAAAGTATAGCTCCAAGCTTCTTCTTTTTTTTTTAAAAAAATATTTAAGTAATTGTTTCCTACAGTGCTACTAGTTTCAGGTATGATTATTGATTTGTCTAATGATATTTTACTTATAATTTTTGTTGGATATATGTTATTGAAT